>PDGT01000003.1:3123938-3250735 GCA_003671415.1 Megathymus violae | reverse complement strand
AACGGACCTAGAATAGAGCCCTGTGGAACACCCATTATAATAGACGATTCCGATGATTTGTTATTATTTACACTAACACATTGAACTTTACCCTTCAAATAAGACGCAATCAAATTGAGAGCATTGTACTTGACGCCATAGTGACTAAGCTTAAGAAGTAATGATTCGGGCTCAACACAATCAAATGCTTTGGACAAATCGCAAAAAAAAACCTATGGCATTCTGTGATGCCTCCTAGGCCCCAAATATGTGTTTAAGAAGCCTAGCACTTGCATCAGTTGTACTACGACCTTTTGCGAAGCCGTATTGATCATGGTGAAGTAAGTCATTTCTGTTGAAATGTTCAAGCATTTGATTTAGTAAAATCTTTTCAAAAACTTTACTAAGTGTAGGTAAGATAGAATTTGGTCTGTAATTATTACAATCTGATTTATCACCGGATTTAAAAAGCGGAATTACTTTGTTGTGTTTCATTAGATCCGGAAAAGTACCTAAGCCAACACACTTATTAACGATTAGTGTTAGGTGGAGGGCTATGACATCTACTACATTATTTATAATTTTAACTGATATTCCCCACAGGTCACCAGTATTTTTAACATTTAGTGACCGAAAAGTTTTAACTACTTCTAATGCTGTAGTATGTTTAAATTCAAATAAAATACTACATTCAGTAACATATTTTCTTAATAAATTAAAAGCTTCGTCCGGCGATGAAGTTAGTGAGTTAGTAAACGTAACAGGTATATTTTGAAAGTAGTTATCAAAAGCGGTTGCTACCTCATTATCAGATGTGATTTTAATGTTATTTATCACCAATTCATATTTTAGGTCGCGTACATTATTCATTCCGGTCATACTCTTCGACAGCCCCTTCTTGTGATGAAAACCGTTGATCACGTAAGTGGTTCTTGATTTTTGGGAACAGAAAAAAGTCATACGGTGCCAGGTTAGGACTGTATGCTGGATGACTCATAAGTTTTACATTTCTCGCCTTCAAAAACTCATTTATCTCTCGTGTGGGAATTTACATTATCGTGGTGCAAGCTGATACGGCGCTTACTGTTATTTTCACGGAGTTTGTCAATAATTTCCGGTAAACAATGGTCGTGTATACCAGTCACTGTTCACGGTACGACAATTTTCTAAAGCAACAGTCACCACGCGTTCAGTTTTATTAAAAAAGGGATCAATCATCCGCTTCGAGGCACTTTTTACGCGCGCCACTTTAGTTGGTTTCGGCTCATCTCGAAAGACCCATACGTTTGATTACTGCTTTGTTTTGGGATCGTAGCCATAAATCCATGTTTCGTCACCTGTTACTATATCCCACACCAAATTTGAAGCCCCTTCGTTGTATTTGGCAAGTATAGCATTTCGCCAAGTGATGTGGTCTGTTTTTTTGAGCATAAGTCAAATTGTGTGGGATCCATCGCGAATACAGTTTTCTCACACCCAAATGTTTGTGTAGCATTGACTGTATTTGACTCATTTCAATGTCCAAATATATCCGGATCTCATGGTATGTCACATGCCTGTCTGTTTCAACAATGTTTTTGTGGTTCACAGCGGTGCACGGGCGAACTTCACAAATTTCATCATGGAAATTTACACAAACGCGATTGAATTCTGCAAACCAGTTATAAATAGTTGTCTTGCATGGTGCTTCTTGAAAGTCCAAAAACAGACTGAAGCTGAACGAGGCTCTGCTGAGCTGTCAAATTACACTTAAAATGTTAAAAAATCATGCAACGAAAATTTTCCCGACTTAAATACATTTTATTGTAATCACGCAATTTTTAAAATGACGCTACACTGTGAAAACAATTGACAATCTGATGAAACAACTTGTATTCTACGGCTCAAGAATTCCATTTTTAAATGTAGTAATAACTTTTTAAATATTGTGTATGTTAGTGGCCAATTCCGGAAACTAAAAGTTTGACCTATGTATAAACATATTTTGTACTCAAAAACAATATTGTTTTTATAATACTTAAAATTCACAAAAGCGAAAAATATTAGTGATGTGATAATTGTGTATGTCCATGCCACCCGCAACAAAGGGAATCCTAGTGCGGGGGTGTGAGTGTGTAAACGTTTATTATTTATTTATTATTATTTTTTCTATATCTATTATCTGTATTAATAATACAACTATAATGAATTCGATTGTTACATGAAATATTTTTTTGGAAATTTTAATGTAATATAGATCGACTTTGTTATCGATATGGAGACTACAAGTTTTTTGAAGATTATGTCTGTATATTTTCTCGTATACATTTAAAATACTTGGTATATTTTGAATTTACATTATGAATCATAATCTAAAAATGTATTTCATCCCGGGAAATGGATCTATTCTCGTGAAATTTTTCAAAACGAAACGAGTTCGGATACTTATTATTGTTGCTATTGTGATGACTTGTGTGTTCAGATATGCGGCGGTGTTCACTTAGGTAATGGTGGTTCGTGAATTCGTTTGTAAACTTTTAATATAAAATTGTATTTCGAAGTTAATCTTCATAGATTTGTGGAGTTAATTACGATACTCATTTACTAAAACAATGAATTTTGTTTTAAGAACTTAAACATATTATTTAAATACATAATAAACATAATATTTAAAGTCTGGCAAAAATGTAATAATCGTAATTCTCTTTTATTTTCGTATTTAATTTTTTATTTTACAAACATTTCAACCATAAAAGTAATTCAGGACCGCAGTTGAAAAAACATTACTTTGAAATATTTAGGCTTTAGATTATAACTTTTACTGGTTCAACGATAACTAAGACTAATGGCTTAACGTACCCTCTAGAGGATGGCAACGCTCTATGCCACTAGTCTTATCCATCTTGCCGATAGCACCCGATCGGTTAGAGTTGTTAGGGCTAGTTATTTCTATAAAACAGTAGTTCTAATTGATGTTACTTATGAGTGATCATAGGTTGAAGTGTCCACTTAATTCCATGAGCACTGTTGCACGCCTTTTATATCATAAAAAATCTTTGGCCTCGATTTCGTTACTCCGTCCAAAATAAATCGGTAACCCTAGAAATGCATTTATCTTACAATGGTTACCGTGCCGCAACTAAATACAAAGCGCATCAAACTTTCCAAGGTTAATTGGATTACGCTGGATTAAACCGGCTTGTACTAGATTTATCGGATTTCCGATGTAGAGGCGTATACGCGTTGATTGGCTGGGTAATATTCCCTTCGTGACAGGGTATATTTTTGTCATTATAATCAAGAACTACGGTGTTGCATAAACGCAACTATAGGAGATGGCTTCCACCTACTTGTGGTGTACTGCAGCGCGCGGGAGGCGCTCGTCATAACTCACGTGCCTTTCTATGTTTTCGTTTGCTCGTTTATACTATAAATAATATATACTTCAATACAAATAGCTCTAGGAGTTTCTTATATCAGTCAAAAAAACTGTAAGTTCCCAGATAGTAAATGTCAGCATTGTCCATACATATACGCAATACTTAAAAGCTATACTGCTCTAGAATGCTCTATGCCCATTAACATAAGACAAGCTTTAAACAAAGCTACGTTTAAAAGACTGCTCCGGGAATATAACTTGAGGATGCCGAACACAGGATAAGTGCAAATAAAAGTAATTTACATACAATTGTGTTTATTTTGTTTATGTGCGTGTGTCGCGTTATGTTTATTTTGTTTTTTATTACGCGTACGTATCTCTGACTCCAAAAATTTTGATAAAAAAATGTGTTTACAAAAAGTTCTGCTTCTTAAGTTTACCTATATTGTTGTTTTTCCTGAAATAACTGGATTTTACGTAGAAAATATATTTTTGGAACTATTTATTACAGAGCACCATCTCGAACAAATTGTAGTACTTGCATTATTGCTACTGGATGATAACCTATTTGTATCTCAACATTTTGTATGATAGCGCTATATTACATTATGCGAATACGTTCATTTATAAATGTGAAATATATCTATACTAATATTATAAATGTGAAAGTAACTCTGTCTGTCTGTTGGTCAATCACGCTTAAACCACTGAACCGATTTAAACAAAATTTGGTACAGAGATTAACTAGACCTTGAGAAAGGACATAGGCTACTTCTTATTGCAAAGAAAGGGGTTGAAATATTGGATGAAAGTTTTTATGAAAATTCGTCGGAAGTTAAAGTCATGGAAATTAGTGGTAAGCACTTTGGTTAAATACTGATTAACATGTATTACAGGATTTTGAAAAATTTCAACCCTTAGTAGTCGAAAAAGGGGATTAAAGTTTGTATGGTGACTTAGTTAAAACTTAATTAATTTGCGTAAAACTTTATATAAAAACCTACAGACCAAGGATGTTATGGAGCTCCGTAACCCTAACCGAAAATATCGGATATTTGAATATATCCCTAACGGTAACCGAATCCGATAAAAAAAGTTTCGGATAATTTCGGATAGCGGCAGTCTAAATAAAATACGTTATGACAAATTACGGCGGCCGAGCCGATACACTAACCGCTTCGGTACAATTTTAGACAGTTTTTATTATTTAATTTTTTAGGCTATTGTTTTATCTGTGACTGTAATACTGCATTATAACTATAAATAAAGTCAAACTGTTACTGTTGTGTGTTTTACTGTTACTGTTGTGTTGTTTTTTTTTCCAAGTTGTAAATCATCTAATTACGTAACCGAAACTATCCGAAACAATCGGATAATCCTACTAATATTATAAATGCGTAAGTTTGTGAGAATGGATGAATGTATGTTTGTTACTCTTTCACGCAAAAACTACTGATCGGATTTAGATGAAACTTTACAGTAATATAGTTTATACATAAAAATAACACATGGGATATAAATTATAATGATTTTGTGTTATTTGGCCATAATATAATCATAAATATCAATTAAGTCGGAAAAAATTCTGCTCTCTGAGAGCTATCCCGGCGTGCGCTGCGTAAACCTTTGGAGTAACACGAAGATAATGTGTTGTAGGATTGTTTGTCTTAAATAGTTCTGAATAAAAGTCCGCGACAGGATACCTACCTTTTAATTGGAAGCCACTATATCCAAATTAGTGAGCCATAATTACATTAAAACTGGATACTTTTTTTACAATACACTTTTTATAATAATATTCAAATTCTTATCAAAATTGATACATTTGTCGCTTTTAGTATTTGATGTAGATCAATTTTGTCTTATACACAATTTAATTTGCAGGAATAGTTTAAAAGTTATCACGATAAGATTGACCTGAATGGAGCGCCATTAAGAGTCTGCTATAAGTCTGCGCGGGACGCAAAGTTCAGCATCATTGACGGTTGCGTTTAATTAGCGTTTTTTTAGCTAATTCGATTCTCGAAGCTATTTATTACTTAGTACAGTACAGTTACTTTGTGTGACAGAGTAAATTCCACGCGGGCGAAGCCGCGGGCAAAAGGTAGTTTATAATAATTCAATGGTTTGTATTTAAATGATATAAAAATATGTTTACAGAAAAATAACGATTTTACACAACAAACCGCCGAGCTGAGCTCAATCTCCGAGGTTGTATATATTATTTATTTATTGTGTCACTTACAATTTAAACGATGCGCTTATTTGCTACATGCTCATCATCACCCAGGGCAGACTGGTGGGAATGTCTTTGGACATCAACATTCTGGCCTTGTATCTCTTAGTTATTGTTTTGTTATTAGTATACTATTTTCGATTCAAATCTTAAACCTTCAATCGGTTGTTAATGTGTGTATGTTTAGGAGAAAGAGAGAGAGAGAGAGAGAGAAGGATAAAAAGTACGTCGTTACTTTGTGTTTGTGTGTTTGCAATAAACGCGTTTATAATTATTATATTTGCTTCTAAACTAATTTATGGAATACAAAGAATCATGTTTAACAGACACTCATTTTCATTAGCCCCTAAGGCATTGTCAAATGTTAGCTTCCAAACTGGAAATTTGTTTTAGCTAACAATACTGCGGTCCTTGTGTATACATACATTAATTAAAAAATGACAGGTAAAGGTTAAAAAAAAGGTTGCTCAAAAAGAGTCGTCTAATTGTGCCTGTAATTATTTAAAATAAATCTTTGGGCGTCTTTTGTGTACATGAAATTTAAATTACAATAGAAATAGTATAATGATAAAGTATAAATCGAATTTGAAGTATAAATCGTATTTGAAGCATATTACATGGGTGTATAGTTCACTAACAAACACTGAGCAACCCACCGAGCTATCTACAGCACCAACACATCAGCGACGTGTTCCCGGTCAACAACCTGAACCTTTGCCGTTATATGCCACGAACCAACTTCGTAGTCCTGATGATGCTGCTAAATCGTTAAAGTTTTAAAAATTATGGGATTTCGCTGTAAATATCACGTACTCGTGGATGTCTCATAATATAAAAATGGGGTGTGAGGGGTTCCAACGGCCCTTGAGTCTAAACTATTTTCCCTTGTTGTGGTATACCCTGCTGAACTCCAGACGAGACGGTGGCACCCTCCTATTAGAGGTCGCGCTTTGTCTTTGTCGGAAAAAAGTGACCTTCTATTCGTATAATTAATTACGTACTTTACTTTGTTATGTAATACAATGTAACGAGCCTCATTGCTGGAAATTTATAAATTATTATATTATAGTTATTACTTACAAACCTTGTTCCGGAAAACAATATAATAAGCAAGAGATTATCTCGGTATTAGAAAACAAATAATTTTCCATTGTTTTCCCACAGGTAAGGATTTTTAATATCATAGGATTCTAAAGGTAACACGGAACTAGCTATAAGTTACTAATACAAAATTTTACACAGCGAACCATTAATTTCGCTAAACAATAGACTTTTCAGCGGCTTAAACACGGTCGTACACAGACAAAGTACTTAGTTACCTTTATCTATTGTTCGAGTTTGACAAATGATGTTAATTTTATACATTAATTGAAAGAGTAAAACAACCGAGGCTTGCTTTATGTTCGGTCTTAAGTTTTCATATTTGTAATGGTTGGCGCATCTGCAAATGATATGATACTTACCGACGGCTATAATAAAGTCTAAAATAAATAAACGTTCCTACGACCATCAAATGTATGTTTGCTGTGGCCGGATATTGAACGTAGAACAATAACAGTTACTACCAAGTGACTACTGGGTCGACAAAATGGAAACGGAAACCTTATAATTTTGTATCATAATCATATCAAATCGATTTATTCGAATATGATTGGCAATACATAGATGACGGTATTACACAATGAAACACAATACGAAGATAAAATAACAATTAACGGTCGAGTTACATATGTATATTTTATCGTGGCATACTACGGTATACCACATACAGGAATAGATCTGTATAAATAACACAGATTAAAGAAACACCCTCTTACACGTAATTGAGCAACTACAGGATTGATTCCACCAACTCAAAAATAACTTTCTTTTTCATATTACTGAAAAATACAAAGTCATTTTTGTTGCCGGTAAACTTATTTTCCTTGTTTATCCCGACTACCGTTTGCGTCACTGTCACGTGGATTGTTCGCGTCACTACGTCACTACGGCTAAGGATTTTATACAAACCATAAATCTAGATCATACCATAGATCGCTACATTTTCGTTGATCATTTTAACTTTTTGGACGTTAAGTAAGCTATACTTAATATTAATCGTAGTGATTTCGATTTTATAAATATCGAAGGTTTATTACATGATTTTATAATTCCCGAAGTGAAATGTGTAGTATCTTAGTAGTATGTGTGTATCTTCTTTTATCTATAGAAATTTGATACCGGTGTCAAATTTGGCAACATACAAACAAAGCTGTACAATAAAACTAAAATAGAGTTTATTCAAATAATATGACTGCTTTAGATGACTTACCAGAAGTAACTTCATTTTTTGGCATCGATTTGAAGACTGGATCTATGATTATAGCCGCTTTGGGTGTTGTGAGTATTATATCTAATTATCCAAATATATTTTCTTCTGTTTCGGCTGGGGGCTTGAGTACTTCCTGTACGTTCTTTCTTTCTACTTCTTTCTCGGCCGACAACGCATTAGTAACGCTTTTGGTGTACCTCATGTCCATAGGCGATGGTGACCACTTACTACCAGGTGGCTCGTCTGCTCTTTTATCCACTATTCATTAAAAAACCTTATAACTCACATATCACATTGTCTGTCCGCCCAGTAGATCCGACCGTAATATTCATCCATTTCGTGGACCCGATTCATGAATTGTCAGGATTAAATAATGATCAGGGAGTTAAAATGGAATCTTAAATAATTCGATATCAAAATATGTTGAAAAAATCACTCTTTCAAAAGACGTCGGATCACTATCATCATTTTTATCTGCATATTTCTTTGTCACGGTATCAGGCTAAAATCATGAAACATAGATACTAGAATATAGATAGATATGTATAGAGATTTTATCCCGATACCCTTGTAACCCTTGGTACTTATTTCAGGGGCTTCCAATTCGTCTTCGCCGGAAATAATCACATTCTTTGTCCTTTGTACTCCGTTCTGTTTACTGTTCTTTCTGTTGTAGTAACATATCACATTACACATGTGTTGTGATATTTTTCGCAACTTTTCGTTATTTTAATTGTACCTACTTTTCAAAAATTTCTTTTTTTAATTAGGGTCCCCTCCTAAGTGTCGCCTAGAAGATATCCTTCATTAACGATACAACCGTTATTATGTACATGTATTTTATTTAATTTTGCTATAGTATAGTATTCATAGATAATAAACTCAAAATAAATCTTTGTGATGTTATGTGATTGTCCATAAAAATGTTTACTTAAATTTTTATTCAGTATTGATATTTAACACGTTTAACTGTTCAAGTGTCAAAATATAAAATGGTAAGTTGCGTGCCGTAAAAAGTAAGTACCTTATTTGTAAAAAAAAAAATATTTCTGCATATATCTTTATTTTAATATGTAATATAACTACGTATTATACTACTACTATGATTAATTTTCATTCTATAAGTTTTTTGATTTAATTGCCTCAAGATCAAATTGAGTGTCGCCTGATGAGGACTTTGGTGATTGTACTAATATTGTAAATATATATGTGAATCCTTAATAGAAGGTCATCGCAAATTACTCGTATGTAATTGCAGTTTTATAATTTGTTAGGCGTTGTACTTACAGAAAATTGAATCGTGTAAACTACACCTACATTTCTTATTGAGAAAATTTTATATGGTAGCTGTCGAATGCGAAAATAAATTTGCGTATACCAGCATAAAAATATTTATTGTATGTCGAATCTGATCTCTGTTTATCTCTCAGGGAAATTATTGTTTATTTTTTTAGCTTCAATAAATTCTTCTGGCTGAAAGTATATGCGTAGAAACGAAATCTGGTTTAAAAGTTTCTAAACTTATATCATCGCGGACATTGCACATTTTAACTGTAACGGGTTAAAATGTAGTTTTCTACTGCACATATTTCCTTATCTATGGCTTTTTACTACCTTTACTCTAAAACTGATTAGATTTCTTTCATATAAGTCAAATTCTCTAGAGTTTGGACTGGATTTGCTTTGCTTTATTTCGCTTCAGCTTGGTCTCTTTCTTTCAATACGTAACTGAATAACTTTCTTAACATGATAAAAGTAAAAATATTTACACACTCACATCCCCGCCATTAGATTCTATCTGTTGCGAGCGACATAGACGTATACAAATAAAACATTAATGTGTCAAATAACGGGACTCGAACGCGCGACCCTTCGATAGGAAGGATCACTTCCAATTGAGCTATGGGTTCGTTTTCTCTATGGTATAATATCATATTTCTCTAACATTTAAATTGTCCTTCAGGTACGCTGGCAATCCAACAACTTATGTCATTAATAACCATAAATCGAGTTAAGCAACTTTTGCCATGGTCGGGTGATGGGTGGGTGACCGCTAGAGGTTAAAATTTCTTGAGCCCTTCTGTGTTTCGGCGTACAATTGCGTTATCCAGTGGCCCCTCCATTAATCCGCACTGGAGCAGCGTCGTAGAATACGCTCCACGTGTACGAGAAGAAGTCTGGTTCCTGCAGTGTGACGGTTATGGTTTGCAATCACCTTTCTAAATTGCACAACGTTTCCTCGACATCAATAGCCGCGTAAACAATTCACTTTACAATAAACTTCCTTAATAGGAGAACCATACAAGTTCTTTGAGGAAATTAATGAAATTTTGCGTTACGAAACCTTTGCACATTTCAAAAGTCGTTCGTTGACCTGTTTCTCTCGATAATTTCGTTTTTACAAGTTATTGCCAAATTATTGCAATGTAGAACAGTCAGTTTTTTTATTACAACGTAAAGTTATATATTGTGTAAGTTGGTCTCAAGTGACCTGGAATATATAAGCACCTAATAATCTTTCTCAGATATGATTTAGAAGTTATATGTTGACAAAAGTTTTATGTTGAGTAAACACAGTTGACGTCCTATAGGACGTGATCCGAGTATAGAATTGATAATATCATGATATTATCGACCATTTCTAAAAGAGATCCCGTTTTGTGAAATTGATCTACATCTGGAACAAAGTTGTCATGAGCAATTTTTTTTTATTACGTTTTCTAGAGACCATTTTTTTTACATACGAAGAAATAAGAATAACTGTAGCTTTATATTCTTTATTTTAAAATTTTCTTGGTTCTATCGGATGGCATTAAATATTAATATATTTTCAAACAAATATGACTCTTCCAGATTTTTCCAAGAAGAAAGTTGTCCATTTAGTTACTAATGTGTACATGTATTTATTCATTGTTAATGCTGTTAACATAAGAAAGCTCGTGCGGCTTCTTTGCTGACACATATTATTTCGTTTGGTAGAATGAATAAGTTAATTTTATAAACTTTTATTGGACAAGCCTTTGCAAAATTACTAGTTTTTAAAATTTTGGTATCACCGGGTTAACAGAATGATATTCCTATACCTGAACTAGAATAAAAACGATTCGGTAACATAATCACAGGTAACAAGTACAAGGTTGTAAGATACATTATTCCGAATGGACATAGGATATTTATTATGTTTATATGCATAAAAAAGCATAACTCTTAACCCAAATGAAGCCGAGGCGGGGCGATAGTGAATTTAAAAAGTTTAATTTTTGAAAAGTGTCAAAAAATTTTTTTTTACAATTTCAATATTTTTTTAAGTTGGGTTTGCAATTCACCTTGAGGATTACGTTGTAGCTCACGTGTCCACTCAAGACATTATAATTCTAAATTAATTTTATTTAAATTAAGTAACTTTCCAGTGTACTTTCTTATTCAATGAATTTTGAATATTTATTAATAATATAAACTAATAATAATAACGGGGCCTAATCAGTCAACTAAATATTTTTTTTAAATATATTATTACTCATTCATTTTGTCTTTGTTATCGATATATAGGTCAAAACATATTTTTTATAATTTTTGTCTGTCTGTAACAAACGAGCAGACGAGCCACCTGATGGTAAATGGTCACTGTTGCCCAAGGACATCAGGAAGATCAAAGGTATTATCAACAGCACTGATGCGTCGTCGGCCAGGAAATGAGAAGAAGGTAAAAAAAAATACTTAATAAAATTTCATTTGTTTGACTGCAATGAGTAAAATAATATACTATGTTTTTAGTTCATAAAACTAAAAAAAAACATTCCTAAAATTGAGCGGGTGCTATTTTTAAACTTAAGGCGTGGGTTTGCTGAAGGGGAGCGAAGGCTTTTACTATTACATTATAAAATCTGACAGACGTTATTCAGCCTGTATTATGTTTTTTTTCTATATAGTATATTTTATGTATGTAGTTTATAATTTATAATGCGTTGTAGATAATTGTAGGAATTAAAAGAAAGCAGATCTGGTGAGATTGCTTGGAATATTTCGGGCGGGATTTAATAATTCTCAATACTCAATATTTAGTGATATGACGCGTTGAATGTGCAGTTGTGTGTGAACATATGAACGTAACATTTAATTTTAAAGAAGCAAGAAAATATCCTTCTTCTTCGTAAAATATCTATTAATGTACGAGTATGTGGCACTGCTATACAAATATAGTTTGTATGTAATATAAAAATATTTTCAAACGATAACTGGTGATGAATCGTAACCGTGACCACGAAATTGTCGATTATTTGATGATATATGTTATAGTAGATTTTAGAATTTGATAGAAATTAAATACAGTCGACATCTACATTAAATTCTATAAAATAATATTATAAAAACAGTGGGAATTTCGTTGGTTTGTGTAAGTATATGTGGAGGGTAACCTCCGAAACCGCGGGACCTATTTCAAAATGTCTTTTATTATATTTCAACTGAACATTATTCCGTATGGTCATAAGCTATGCAACTGTCATGTATATATGTCTTAACATATAAATTGGCATAATTTTTTTACCCTAATGACTGGAGGCGTGCCGGTAGCGTAATTAAATTCGTTAGATAACTTTTAATAAATACGTTAAAAGCATTAATAATGCGACTCGTTATTATATTTTCGTGATCTAGTGCCAGTTTAGGAAACGATAATTTTTTTTTTACATAAAATACTTTAATGCTTGACAATAATCCCACCTGATGGTAATGTAATTTAATACATTCTTTAAGATGTCTTCTTCAGACATTCACGTACCGAAATCGCTGTCGATGGTTATCTTTATTCGATAATGTCCCTCAAAAGCCATGTAACCCTTTTCATTTGTCGGAGGAATAATGAGGAAAAAAGGGCAATGTAGGCGTCTTGTTTACTTTAACCTTCGTGTCTAGAATAAGTACTATTTTTAGAACTGTATGGTATTCAAGAGCTTACAGGCCTGAGTACAGAGGGATTTGACAATACCCACTTCGAGTTGTGAAGCTAGAGAGCGCTTGAAAATAATTGTGCGCGGGTGTGTTGAAATGCCATTACCTGAATTAAAACATAAAATTTATATCAGACTCAGTGCGATTTACTGTAAGACTGGCAGTGAAAAGTTAACTCGGGGAATTGTAATTGTTACGGTAATTTCGAAAATATTATCAGAAAATTATTTGTTTATTTGTGACCTACTGTAATTATCTATAGTAAAAGTTTTTAATTAGCAGGTTATATTTCATTACGCTATAAAAAGTTTTTTTTATAATTCTTCTGCTATATAATAAGGCACCTTTCGGAAATGATAGTAAGTGCAATATTTTTTGCATTCATATGAGTATGTGACGTTATGTTTTAATGAATCAACTAAAAGAGAACACTTTGCAATTAAATCCTAACATTTGTTTGTAAATAATTTACTCTTTTATATTTGTAAACGCAAAATAAATAAAACAGTAGCAGTGCACATTCCTCATACAACGCTCGACAACTGAATAACATTTGGGTAAAGTCTTATACTCTTTATGAATTGTGTTGTTTATACGTACAACAGAACTGTAAATTTGGTTGCAGCTTAAAAGTTTATTAGGCGGGCAATTAAATGAAACCGATGACTTAGGTACGGTAACTAGGTAGCACACTCAGCATCAGACGTAGTAATATAAATTATGTAGTTATATAATAATACGTATATAATATATTAATTAATGATAGTTTTGATTAAATGATAAAAGTGAAATATAGCTTGATTAGACGACAAAGCAGTTTCATTACGGGAAACGGTCCATATATTTCCCCTGAGATTTATCATCAGAGTTACCTTACGGTCATTGGCAGGCCGAAAAGTTCGCTCATTTTTTTAGCTGTGTGGAAAAAGGATGATTTATAATAAATTTCATTAACTATTTACACACGTATTTGGAAATTATTCGATTAGATTAGTTTTTCAGATTATCGTGTACCAACTGAGTGACTGAATTTCCTTTCTGGTCGAAATTTAAGAATTTACATTTGCTTGTTAACCATGGACGAGATGAATATGAATAAAGTTCAACCAAAGCAAATCCCAAAATCAGAAAAAAAAAATTACATACTAAGTGTGTGTATGTAATTGGGTCATTGGTGCCGTTTGGGATTTTTATACTTTTAACTTGTTCCATTAGACAAAAAAGTAAATCATCCTATAAGGGATATATAATTTTATAATTGGATGTACATAACTCTAAGATTAGATGTTTTTACAAACTTGCTCTGGGATTTCTTATGTATGTCACGAACACATTGAAATGCACGTAAAATAGTTTTGAATAATACGTGTCTCTTGCTTAACCCATTGACTGCCAGACATATTTAGAGCATGTTGCCCTGGGTGCCAAGGTTTTATTTTGAAGAATACATAAAAGTTTACAAAATATAATTATATTAAGTTACTAATATAATATTGTAATAGCATTTACAGTAATTTTTATTAAAAAAAAAACTACGAGATATCTCGTAGCTGGCAGGTTTGATACACACGCTTAATACGAGATATCTCGTAGCTGGTAGTCAATGAGTTAAGGAACCTGGATTTGAATGTAGCTAGACAATTAATTCGTGGTCGAGATCAATACAGCGTGGTATATAACGAACGACAACAAACATTATATTAATATCGTGAGCAGGTACCTTATTGCACTTACTTGAATCAACCTGATTATTTTCAGGTACACCCCATGGCATATGGCTGTTCGTTATTTATTCCCATAAGTTATCTCCTCGTCACAATATGGATTCTCGTCGCGTTGTACTTCTCAGCTAGCATCGTCTTATTTGCGGGGTTATCCAAGGTATGTTTCCATTATACTTTTTAGGAGTGTTTTGGATTTTTCTTCTTTTCTCTTCACTTATTTACATATTGTCGAACGACAGAACGACAGCTGGGTAGAATTTTGAAAGTTTTGTCAGGTTTTTTGCTTTCCACGACAAATTGCTAAGCGGCTTAAGTTTCTAATCAGTGCTTCTCATTTTTTATGACGTTGTATCCGCACCAAAATAGATAGCAAAAGATACAGATGAGTTTTCTCATAGAGTCATATTAGCAATTATTGTGGGATGTCATTGAACCGGATGAATCGATAGTGCGAGTAAGAAGGATAAGGAGGGGTTAGATAACTTCAGTAAAGAACCAAAAACCAAAAACTAACATCATCACAGTACCCATATATTTTTCCGGGTTAAAAATGATCCCATGTATCCAAGTTGTGAACTATCTGTTTGCCAAATTTCATCTAAATCAACCGTTTTTCGTGATTGAGTAACAAACATCCAAACATACAAACTTTTACATTTATAATATTAAGTAGGATAGTACGGACATGGCCATATCCAAGCAAGTCTGATTCTGAATTCGTGGATTTAATTTTTTATTTTCATGTTTGTGTACTGAAAACAAGTAATGTATTTTAATACTTGAAGCACAGTGGCATAGTAAAATTAAAACACAAATTTAATATTACCACACAGCGAAACGAAAGCTTTATTATTGTTCATAAAACCTGCTTTCATAATTTTGTTTCTAACATTGTTAATTTTAATAAGTCTTAATAATTTATAAACATGTAATAACCACGAAGTAATTATACTCACGTATTTTAATTTTGGTTCTGGAAAACATGAATATGCTGTAATTAGTGACAACAGAATTTGAATATTTCTTAAATATGGTGAACTCATACTCAATTTTGTAACCATATTTTTTTTATAAAATAGCGGACACCGCACACATTGTTCAGCAATAATAATTACAAATTTCCTGAAACCCGATCGTAATGCTACCTAACATCGGGTCCAAATGTGAATCTTTTCGTACACCATTTAGGAACGCACAGAAATATACACAAAAAATTTCATCAAAGATTAAATGAGTAATGATCGGTTATCTCCCTGTGATAACGATCCATTTCTACCGATATGTGAATGTGCGTTTCAATAATCTTCGTATTTTGCTACAGACGAAATCGACAACCAAAGCGAAGACTGTTGAGAGCTATTCTTTATAATAGCTAACATTGTAACCTGAAGGGTTTCAGAATGAAACAATAAGACACTTATTGAGTTTACATTTCATCTCAAATCAAATCATGAAACGTTTGGTGTTACTCGACGTCCAATTAATTAGAAAAAGAAAACTGAAATTGTTTTCATTTAAAAATGATACTATCACTATATTTGGAAGCAATTAAGTTACATATTTTGAGAACCAAGATTTTATTGATTGTTGATAATGAAATGACATTTACTTAAAACAATGAATGGGTTCGCCTAGTGACGTTGTGGTTTTAGTGTATTCTCGTATCATTGAGAAAAAGGATTCTCAAAAAAGCACAAGTTATCGTTCTGTACCGCGAACCAATTGCCTCCAATCTCTTCTATTCGAGGTGATTTGCTTGACCACGTAGGTTACGGCGACGGACCCTCCTGCAGGAGGTCTTTTTCTGCACAACCCATTTAAATCAAGACATGTACTCTTGTTTGATGGCAGAATTTTTTTGTCTGACTTATTAACAGGTCAAAATTCATAGATTTCGTGCCTCACACGACTATCGAGCATATTGGAAGTGAATCTACGGAATTCGAAAAAACATTTTTTCAAAAAGGTTAGGCTACAGACCAAACCCTTAACCTGATCGTCTTTGTTTTAGGCCCAAATTGTAGCTGACTAAATTGTCCAGAGGAATTTTCCTCAAATTTTTGATATCATTCTTTGTTTCTAAAATATCGAGCGCCAAAATCAAAAATTTGGAAAAATTTGAATTTTTTTTTCACTATTTCGGCCATACCTATTTTCGTTTTTAACTTGGTCGAATACTTCATTTTGCACGTAATAGCTTTCGTGAAAATGCGTCATTTGAACCTTTTTTGAATATCATATCTTCACAACTCTCCGAGATATAAGAGGATCGCAATTTTTCGTGAAATCGGAGCCTACACTGGAGCACTACGTTACCACAGCACCGGCCCCAACTTGTCCACTTTAACCATATTCTAAGGATTGTGTGTCTCGTTAATAAATATTACAAACCTCACGTCCTCACCCTTTTGAAGATCAAGGGCAACAGAATTTTTATCCGAAGCTACGATGATAGTGTAATCCGCCGTCTACGGTCTTAAGGGGGCGAAGGGCGTCGAATATACATACGATAAAAGGATTTGTGAAGGATTTTTCGAGTATCACAAAATATTCCAATTTTGATACGAAAGTGATATGGTATTTGCTAACCAAATTTCTCTCCATTGTAAAATTTGCGAAAGATTTTGTCATAAATATCTCTCCAACAACAATGTAGGAATACTATTTGTGATGAATTTCTAGATTCTTCATATAAGATGGAGTTTTTAGAAAAAACACCGGTAATATTTTCAGAATTAAGGTTGTTACTTTTACTGATTTTAATAGAAAATAAACGAGCAGATGAGAAATTTCATGGTAAGCAGTCACCACTGTTCCAATGAAAATCCTACGGCCTGTGCCAATGGCATAAAAATACGTTGATGACAGAATGAGTTAACTCGCTTTTATCTGTGTCACTACGATTGAATTGTCCTTGCGATCGAATCGAACCCGCCTTGGACTACTGGGCTCGGAGTCTCCTCTCGGAACGGGAGATATAACAACCTCACCACCAGGCAGACCAAGTGTCGATTAGCAGACGTTACGCGCCTTTCAGAACTCTCAGGAATGCCGCTTTCCTCGCGATGTTCTCTTTCACATAAGCAAGCACTAAGCATTTTAGATATGCACGCAATTTGGAAAGATGCTTGTGTCAAGTATGTGCATATCTGAAATGCACCCTGAATCGAGGGCAGTCGATATTCATTCCGTTAGGCTTAGGTAGTGATTGTTAATAAAGCTAGAACCGTATTTAAAGTTTATCTTGAAATTAATCAAAATGAAATATAGAAATGAGTCACGTATATAACACTGCTGAAATTTCAAGATTCATTGTTTTTTTTTCTGTTAGGAAGATGCCCTACTATGTACTATCTGGATCTGGTACGCGGTGATCTTCGTGGTGCTAATGCTAATGATGATGATTCTCCTCACCCTGGTCTTCACGTCACGGAAGCAGAGGAACCGGGTCTTCATTGTAATAATTGGAATGCTTTGGTATATGTGTTAGTTTTTTTTTCTTTTTTTAATTTTGTCGTTGTAGAAAATAATATTTGGGCAATTATTTTATTCTATTATTATTTCTGTATAAACTAATCAACGGAATCTCTGATACACCAGACATCTTGTCTAGAATAAAGATTATAATCCCTAAAACATTGCAACGACTAAAAAAACCTCCATTTAGCGTCACTAGTGCTAAAACAAACCTGGGCCAATACACTCCACTAAACCGATCGATAAAAAGTTATAATTTAATTCACAATGTAGTCAGTGACGGTGGTATCAAGACACAGTCAGGAGGTCATAAAGCCCCTCAGATTGATATTTTTTCAAATTCCTATACAATATTTAAGAAGTTTACGTCTCAACTCATTGAAAAGTAAAAATTATATTTAGTTGTTAATTTAATTTAATGTATGCAAAATTCAATTCTTTAATTTAATTGTATGTATTTGTATTATTCAGTATAATTGTAATAATAATGTAATTATAATGTTTTGTAATGTAATTTTCATAACTGTAATTTAAATAATTTAATTTAATTTCATGCACTTTTACTTAATAACCATGATGTTTGTACCTATAATTGAGGTAGCACTTGGCCTTAAATTTAGATAATATTTTGTGAATGTTTAGTGTATATCTTGTTGGTGCAATAAATAAAATAAATAAATAAATAAATAAAAACCACTCTAGTATCAGCAGTTTCATAAAGTTACGACTAATTCATCCATCTTTGAAATATGTAATAATAACTCGCAATTTACTGGTTAAGCCAAGATATTACTCACTTCGCTTTTATGAAATTTATTTAAATAAATATCCACCAACAAAATGGCAGGAATTAGCACGAGTGCAGTAGAGGGGTGTTGCTTCCAGCTGGCGCCGAATTCAAAACTCTAAAACCCCCGAAATGCTTTCTTTATACAGTTGAAATTGTACCCTAATTGTTAAGATTATTTTTCTACTCGTATATTCTGCAGTCTTGCTAATAGAAACCAACAGTTACAATTTATTTTAGAAATCCGAAAACATAATATTATCTTCTTAATTAAATGGATAAATTAAGATAACACGTTGAAATGTGCACCTCACTAAGGTATTCTGGCTATATAATACTTTTCCATTATTGTACATTCACAATACTACCTTGGCTTTTAATGTCGGGTTAGCAGGATACGCTGTGAGGTGATGAGAAGTTTATGAATAAAATTCCTATTAATTTACAATTTTTGTCATAGATCGGGGAACGCATCTCTCCCCGCATGGATTTGTATCGCATAACTAACATGTCTATACGACTTCGTTGGCCGACTGTATGAAACAGTTCATTAAGTTCATTCTGTTTAGTCAGCATGCGCGAACTAAACTTTGAGAGGCCTATTAGCAGCACCATTGTTCAAATTGAATCAGTTTTTAAATAATAGTTCTATTGGATTAATAAATAATTCTTACAACAATAAATCCTAAGTAAATTTTATGGAAATACTGAATTACACAATTTTAATTAAAAATCATTTATTTCACACACATTTCTAGATAGAGAAGCGGGCAATGTTTAATTTAAAATATTGTATGAGAGCGTACCAGTATTGAAATATCGGACTTGTTGTGTTAAACTGTAAAATTAATTGAAATCTATGTAATATTTGTACGTTTTTTATGTTACTATTATACAAAGATACTCCTGACAGACCCTCCGTTGGTTCCTGTTGATATTTATGTTATTAACCGAATTCAAAAAAGGTTCTCAATTCGTTTGTGTTTCTTTTTATGTTTATTACCTCAGAACTCCGTCATTTATTAAATAACGAATTGGAAAATTCCTTTTTTGTTTGAGAGGACGTACTTCCCGTTTGGTCCTATTTGAATTTGAAAAAAAAATACCATCGATAAGGAGGAAAAATATTTATGAATCCAAGAAATTCACCTTCTTGAAATTGAATTTGGTTTTTCTTGGTAAAATATTTGTTATTTTGCTTATACCATACAATTATGAAAAAGTGTTATCGAGGACAAGGAACGGCGAATGTAAATTCTTAGCAAATCATTTAAAGACAATAAACGCATTACGTTACTTAGGCTAGTTTTGCCAATAAATTTGAGTGGAACCATTTGAGGCACTGTTTTTTCCAAGTGTCTTTATCATTAAGATTAAATGTGTCCATACTACGAATATATCGACCTTTATTCACAAGCTGTGACTCCTTCTATAGACAAATGAAGAATCCTTTTAGTAACTATATTATTAAAACATCCACTCCTTCGTACTAAACGTCAGTCAAGATTATAGAATTAAATTATTGAATGTCGAAAATGATGTATGTAGGCCACGGAAAACTGGTTCTATACATATAAATAATTAGATCATTAGAGCTTTAGCGCTTTCGGCGCTGTGCCTGTTTCATGTTTTATATAGTTGAAGTGAACAATTACACGTAAAATCAATGATAAGATATACAGTGATCTATATTTCTTTTGTATAAAAATGGAGCGGGCCGATATATCTTCACCATGTTCTTCTTTCACACCTAACAGTTTTATCATCAAACTTTAACTAACCATTTTATTTTCAGTGACAATATACTTCATCCTAGTCGTGAACAGTTACCGCAAACAACTCAATGTAACAACTGCAACAGAAGAAAGATTAACATACAATATGAATCCATAAATATATTTGTATGAGAAAAGTTGTTTATAGTAAATGTTATATTTACAAGCTTTGTTTTATTACTATATTTGTTTTATTACTATATGTGCTATATTACTATATGTGTTTCTTCAGTGTATTTATAGAACAACGTTATATTGCGATTATTTTATTAATGTAATAGTATCTTGTTTCGCTTCGGAAAACCTATACCTGTTATTTGCAAATATTGAGAACACTGGAATACAATTGTTTTTAATTGTTATAAGGCATTTAATAGATTTCGTATTTTGTTCATTTTATTTTTAGAGAACAATTTTTCCTACTTTAAAAATTAGAATCATATTCATTCATTACAATAACTGCAAAAAATCAGTTAAAACATTGTTTAAACACCCTTTTCACAACAAGTTCATACTAAATTTTGTTTTTTATTCTGCGGATACAAATGAAAAGTATGTCTAGATAGTGACCTATTTTTATGTAAGTAACAATGTCAAAAGTCATTTAAATCTGTTTAGTGATTTTCACTAAATTCATCCCTAGACAGACAGACAAAGATAGACAGAGGGATAAAAATTTCAAAAATAGACCAGACATTTATTCCATAAATTAGTAACCCGCCCTTAATTCTATTTGAAGTTCTGTGAATTAGAAAGAAAAAAGCTGCAGCCAAGCAGTCCCGTTTTCTTTACCAACCTCTTAATAGACATTAACTTTTATTTCCTATCCTGTGGGAACAGGTCCATTTAACGGAATGAAATGTGTTCTAGCATATGACTTATTATAAGCTATTTCAATTCCAAAGGTACGATTTTTTTATCCTATATCTAGTTTGCAATGTGACAAAATCGCAAGAGTCCTTAAGTTATCCCTGTTTGTTATAAAAATTTCACATTCATAAATCATCAATCGAAATTTATAAAAGACTAGCTGTTCCCGCGACATCGTCCGCGTGGAATTTAACAAAAAATTTATTTGGTAGAAATAAAGGTAGCCTTAGTTACTCCTTATTACATCAGCTACCTGCCAGTGGAAGTCCCGTCAAAATCGGTCCAGCCGTTTCAGAGATTAGCCGGAACAAACAGACAGACAAAGAAAAATGGTCAAAAATGTTATACGGTATATACATTCATATGCATGTAGTAAAAAGCGGTTCTTTTAATATTACAAACAGACACTCCAATTTTATTTATTAGTATAGATGAACTTGTCTGTTCACCCTAAAAATATTGGTGAGACACGTAAAGTATCCTATTTCATGGAAGATTGACTACAATATTGACATATTAAGATACTGTATGATAAAAGACCGACGTACGAGTAAATTCTTTGTGAGACAAAGTCAAACTGGGAAAATAGATGAGAAATATTCGCCTTACCGATTGTAAAAATGTTATTTGAAACAGGAAAAATGTTTTACTTGTGTATATATTCTAGTTATTTTAATGCTTAGATGTGAATATTTAAGATCAAAATGTAGCTTAAAGGGGTGAAACTACATGGTTATGAAGAATAATCCTGGTCGAATAACGATAGATATGTATATCAAATTAAATTCTTTGGATATTATCAGAATTTATTCCTCAAATCGTAGTTCAAATTTCGTTATTTTACGGAATTGTGCTACTTCCGGCAACTTTTAAGAAATAAAAAAACGATCAAGATTGATCGTAAAATTTAAATCATCATGGACTTTTTTACCTATTTTCACCTATTTAACATACATTAATTAAGTTGATAAGATGGGAGGAGCATTGAATATTAAATTTATTTGTATCCGTATCATTTGAAAAAAGTCAGTTCATCTATATCTATACCTATACAATTACATAAATCTGTTGACCTTCTCTGTGTCTCGAGATAACTGAAAAAGGGCTTTGCCGATCGTAGTGAAAATTGGTGTGTAGTGAAAACACTTAATTGCGCAGATTATAGGCTAAATAAAATCTATATAAATCTGTAATGTAACGGGGCCTCTAGTTTTATGTAATACCTAGCGACCTCCTCCGATTTCGTTCGAGATGAGCAATGAATTATATATACATGATTAGTCAAAAACTTTATTGCGTTTACTGATATTTAATATATTCAGTACATTCCAATTTTCATTAAAATCGGTCAAACCGTTCTTGTGTTATAACGAGACATACGGACAAATACAATTTTCCAAATGGTCAAATTGATATCAGAGATTCATATTACGGATATTTATCATAATATTTGACAAAAAAATGGATTGTAGCGACATACAGATACTACAGATTTATACAGTGGTATAGATATGACATGACAGAAGGCTTGTCATCCGACTTTTAATTTTTCATATTTTCCCCAAAAGTAACCCCAAAATCAAAATTATTCTTACAGCATACGGCTATTTTACGATTGCCAATATGTATGTGTACCGAATTTAAAAAAAATCTCTCCAGTGCGTTCGGATAAATCGCGCGAGTGATTCAATTTATTTACCGGATATACGGAAATCAAAAAACATGGTAGTTACTACATTAATTGTTTTAATAAAATTATTTTATATACAGTTTTTTAAGCCCTTAGTATGTGCTTTCAGTTACCACCAGTTGAAAGAATTATCAATGTCCGCGAGTTCTCTTTCTCTTGCTCCTTTAACTCCAACCAAAATCCATAGACAATGAAAACTGTGTACACTAAAATGCCTGCAATATACAAAACGACAAAAAAAAATCAAACGAACTTACATGTACATAGTAAGTGAAGTCGATTATTATTTAACCATGAGATTTGAGTTATAGTATATTACTAGAAGTGGTAAAATTTTGATCCGAGCAATCCTTAAATCTACCATGAACCGTTACAAATTTTTTCAGTTGCAACGATGATCTAGTAGTTAACAAAATAATCCATCGCTAGCTACACGGATTAACTGCGGTCAGCCTCTTAAAGTCTCCTGATGGACTTAGGCCCCCTTAAATTAACACCACCCAACCGCTCCTGGGCCCTCTGAATCCAACGGAGCTACTATTAACATAAAATTTAATTCTTACCTACAGCAATAATACCAAAGATCAAACTCAAAAGCCACGCCGCAAAATTGGCTTCTGCACTGTACATGCAAATTAATACAATAAGCAGGCAGAAGGTTAACGTTAACCACATACAGGTAATTACCACCCAGCTTAGGACTACTGAGGATTTTTTCTGCAAAAAAGTTTTCATATGTAACAATCATTAGTAGGTACTCCATCAGTGTATATGGGACACAGTAGTCTGTGTTCACTACATATTTTTGTTTCATCTTACTCTGTGCTCATCCAACTTTTTTTTTATAACAAAGAAGGTAGAAGCGGAGAAATATCGGAGGGTACAACGCAGCAACAACCACCATAATAATTAACTTATTATGAATGTTCCTGTGCAATCAATAACTGAATATATTGACTGCTGTGAGGCATAAACGTTAGTTTATTTTGAACCATATTTTCTGAATTTTACAAAATTGTGTCCTTACAATTTTACAATATTCGATAATATTCATATTTCATTATGCACCAACGTGTTGTCATCGTCGAATCATCAATCCATAGTTATTGCAAGTTGACTCTGGTGTGTTGCTGGTATGTACAAAAATACATGTATGTTGGTAATTGTATCATTTGTTATAAGTGCATATTTCTTGTATGGTGTAAAAGGACTTCCTACGCGTATCTAAATTTACACCACTGTTCATTGTGCTCGCTAATTGTTACAAAATTATATTAATATTAACTTAAGGTAAATGTTTGCTCTCGGAACTTGGAATTTTGTTGGAATTACCCAAGTCCAAATGGCAACACAGGAGATTCTAGTGCGGGGTGTATAATGTTTGTATTTTTTTTTTAATGTTAATAGTTGGTAAACGAGCAGACGCACCACCTGATGGTAAGTGGTCACCGTCGCATATGGACATCAGCAAGACCAAAGGTATCACCGATGAGTTTTCGGCCAGGAAATGGCAAGAAAGGAAAAAAGAAAGTGTTTGTATTATTATTATTATTTGTTTGTCAGAAATCCTAAGTACTGACATGTTTTGATTGTCTTAATAATCTTTAGTCTCAGCACCCTTAAAATCAAGACATCAAATTTTATACAAAAGAATAGCTATGGCTTTCACTCTGTCCATTGTAAGATAAGACCCAAGCCCAGTAGCGTAGCAGTTACTACGATGGACTGTTTCTGATAAAGAAGACTGATTTCAATAAAAGCAAGTAATAGCCAACAAACTAGCAGAAGGGCTTTATGTCGGTTCTGACTTTCATACACATCCTTAAAACCAGGGGAGGCATTGCCAAAAGTGAAAGAAGCAGTAAAATTTCTTGTACCTTTTAATACATTGCAACTAAAACATATTAATAGAAAAGGGATAGCTGGCAAGAAAGGTAAGATAAAAATTCATACCATCGTAGCATCAAAATTAAACTTGCCTATGCAGAGCGTAGGGATATCCAACAGATGACTGGATGCTATTGCCTCATCAGTTGTTTAACATCTGCTTCATAACCAGAGGAAATTTGCTGTATTTTTGGTCGTACTGGGGCGGCCTAGAATTCTCCCCCCAATCCTATGCTGACAAAACAGGGTGTCGTAAGAGGCGACAGAAGTCAGCCTGATTGGTGGTAGGGTTTCGCGAAAAAATTAAATTATCAGTATTATTATGAAGTCATTAATATTATTACTGGTATTATTATATTTCCGTAAAGCCTACCTGGCTAGCTACCACTTTCTTGCTTCAGTCAGACGCCAAATTACTTGTCGTGTTCCAGCTGGGGGCAAGCCCCCAGTTCTTTCTTTCTTACCTTCTTCTAATTTCCTGGCCGACAACGCATCTGTGATACCTTTGGTCTTGCTGATGTCCATGGGCGACGGTGACCACTTACCATCAGGTGGCTCATCAGCTCGTTTGTCGGCTATTAACATAAAAAAGCACTAGGATGGATGAAGTTTCTTACATACCAACGTGTTTATTAGTACTCCAACTACGAATTAGATGAAAGTACTGGGATGCATTGAAGACTCCTTGGACTTGGACTTTAAAAGGCTATATGCGAGTATAACAATTCCCAGTTCGCATCTCTTCGTAAAACACAATCCTTAAGTGAACAAATGGTACCGTAATATAAACAATTGTTATTCGCTTACTTTTAATGGTTCATCACGACATTTCATCATCAAACATTCATGGATCGCTCACAGAGTTCCAGAAATTTGCATCAAATTTATTTATTGCAATAAATTTATCTTACGTATTTGACTCCAAATATCAACCAGATATGTGTTGCTAGCATGATGAGGGAGTACAAAATGGCTGTCACGCTGAACCCGTAAGCATTTCTCCAGAGATAGCGTGGACATCCTGCGCACGATTCAAACCTCAGAATCTGGACGAGGAGAGCAAACCCACTAGCTATTGATATGCACTGTTAAACAAGATATTATTTAAGTCATCAGAACACCGTTGGCACTGGGTAAGTTATTGTTTAATAACCGACGAAAAACACCTCATGATAAATGTTCACCGCCGCACATGAACGTCCATAACACCAAGGGCATCACCGACGATGCCATTGAAGAAGAAAGCAGGGAACATCCATATTAACTGGTTCCCAGACTGCAACCAAACACCTTAAAAACATTTGATGGTAGGTTCTAAAATATGTTTATTTGTATCATTTACGCGGCCATTGTTCTAACTTCATAATTTGTATTTTGATATATCTTGTTTAGTTTAATATACTCTGACACTGTTCAACCAATCACCATGAAAGTATATAATGCATCTTTAATAATGATTTGTAACCCATTTTATGTGACTCGTTGCTCGATGCTCCTCACGCTTATGACATCAACTTCTATAGCGTTCAATCAATCACCATGAAGATTGAAATATACACGAGCCAAATTTCAGTATGGGAGAATATTTTAAAGAAATTAAATTTTAATTTATTTATTTTTAAATCAAGAATCGATTTAACCTTGTCTTCAAAATGCACACAGCATTCTAAGCAACTTAAATGTGAAAATATAGAAATTAACTTACGATCATGAATACACTAACGTACAATGCTCCAAGCCTTAGAGGATAGCGACAGAGGAACTTTTGCGGTGCAATCTTTCTTAAAAACATTTCCAAAGACATAAATTCTTGTTTTTATCATATGTTTACTTATTGATTATTTTAATGGAATACAAATAGACCCACTAGATTGAATTATGTTTATAAGTCACTGTTTAAAATACACAGTTTCATAGAAAATTTCCTGTGAAAATTAAAGGGCTGGCTTAAATTCTGAATTTGAAGATTCGCGTGAGACCGTATTCTGTGATTTAATCATATCCAGGTATATTTTTTATTTTCATATAGTTATTGTAAAGTTTGATAATAAATATTTTTTATTCAATCGACTGAATTAACCTTGTAGTTTTGCTAGTAATCAAAATTCCTTTTTTTTATATACGATAAGTTAATGCTTGACAACAATCCCACCTGTTGGTAAATGGTGATGAAATCTAAGATTTTGAACACATAAGCTTATAAAAGTCTATTCTCTCTCCTCTTGAAGACTCCCACGTCCGATGCAACACCGTCGTTCGTGTGCACCGATGCAAGCAAGCTAATACAGTTCTTTTTAATGCGCATGACAAATGCCGACGCGAATCGCGTCATCTGCACAGGTGGGATGTTCCCGACATATGGATGGATACTCGCTGTACTTCGAGTTTAATGTAATTTTAATGTAAATATATTTTTTTATCGAAATAGAGGCATAAACAAATTTATTTATTTTTTTCTATCTATTAGTACATGTATAATATTATAACCATTGAATAAATCAAGATGATTTTTAGCATATTTATAACTTAAATCATAGGTCGTAATTTAATATATTTTTCATACCGTGAAATGCAGTTATTCCCGCCGAATTTTACTAGTTACAAGTATAATATATTTTTTATTATTATTTACAATTACAGTAACTACGAAACATGAATATTCAATATTATAAATTCATATTTCACTAAAATATACGTAACATATTTCCGTAGATCAAAAATAATAATATTTACACGCGGACTATATAATTAGAATAACACGGGAACGACCGACACGGAAATATTTGAACATCATTAATTTAATAAGGTTGAATAGGTAAAATCAAGACGTCTATATACATTATTATTAGTACTCCGTTGCTAAAGGTCGTACTGAAGTTGCGTAAAAAATATTCGTCAAGTGAACGCGTTATATTACTACTATAAAAATACATAGTAACATAGGAAAACGTTTTATTAAACGCATCTTCAATATATTGCAGTTAATATCGATGCGTAGAAGTTTCACTACAGGCGTTTACCTTAACCCTTCACGAGATAGAAGTTACCCTTGAAGACAACGTAATTTACGTTGACATTTTTGTATGTAAAGTAGTAATTAATGATATACTAATAATCTGTATTATTTATTTTGTCAATGAATTTTTATTAATCTTCCAGTTATATATTTTTATGTACATATATGCTTAAAAATATTTAATCAGTGATCATATATAAATTCACTTATATATTTAAAGTTCAAACCATATTTATCTTGTCGAAACATTCCGAATCCGGTATTGCTCATTGTATTCGTGTCACGGATAATGGAAACTCTTTCATGTGCTCATTACTATAAGAACCACGGATGGTGCCACACGTGCCAGTCGTACGATGTCCTTCACAATAAATCTTCATTAATACGAGATTGGACAATTACTATCGTCACTTTCTCTTAGCTCGATTGCATCTATTTTCCAGACCTATATCCCCACCGATTACGATTGAATGGGATTATACCTAATCAAGTATTAACTTATAATAAAAAACAAAGCGTTTTAACGACAACTATTTTACGATCCTAACATCAAGAAACATGAACGTGACATTTAAAGTTTTGACGCATTTTGACTGCGACGTCATAGAAGATTACAAGCACACAAACAGTCAAGATCCTTTATGGACACAGACTGTGTTAGGCTGCAGGTTGCTCTTAGTACTGAAGGATATGTATCGATTCAAGTAAGTTCGAAATTTAAACACCTGTTCGTTAGATCCACTATTTATGTTCTTTGTCGTAACAACTTAAGTTTGCCTTAGAATCGAGTTGGAATGAATGGAAGCAGGTCGCCTGAACAATTCGTGTGCTTTCCATGTGATGTTCTGGCGCATACATTTATTAATTAAATATCCTTGAATTCAATACGTCAAATGTTTGGTTCTTTGTTTGCCTGTAGCCATTCACGATTTCAAACATCAACCAAGAAATATTTTGTTTGTTTTTGTTGCAATGTTGGAGAGTTACTTAATAATTGGGTCCACGTTTTCCTTTTTAAGTAACCGGAAATGTTCCAGATGAGCGATCAATTACCATCACATAGATCATATGTTCAATTTCAGGCAGTTAGCCCTGATAACCCACGCCATACTCTCAGTTGCATATTATATCTCTACTGACTTAAATATTATTCATTGTTATATAGTACGAAGAGCATTGGCAGTTACTTATGATGTATGAAATCAAATATGTGTATAATTATCATCATTATGTGTATCAACTTTTTCATCGTATAGATTTAAAAAAGTCGGGGATAAAAGTTAGATAGGCACAAACACACGTGAGTGTTTCTATAAAATTTCCATAATTTCATGATATGTTTTCTGTATGCCACTAAAAAAACTCAAAGTTGAAATCATGATTATAACCAACAGCTTTGAATTTCAGGGTGACGTACATGAATCCAAATATTCACTACATTTCTGGGAATCAAAGATCCTTATCCGCCTATCCTCAAGTGAAGGACTCTGTGGACATATACGCGAAACCTATGGGTTTCACTCATCAGATGTTGGAAATTTCCTATCCAACAGAAGCTATATTTACAGGGAGGTGAGTTGAAACACCCGGCACGTAGAAAGAAAAAAGTACAATTAAACCATTTAACGTCAAGCTAAGGTAACTTTAATCTTTTAGGGCGAGTGAACTCTGGAATGGAATTTAAATATCATCATAGCGTAAAACTGATTATAAACTTCTTTGCCTTAGATTCTTTATCTACATATCTTTAACCTTCTTTATCTCAATAGCTGGGAAACGTCCGACGTTCAAATTAATTCTGTCGTTACTGATGCTGCACAATTGCACAGACACCCTTGCGGTATCTGGGTGATAAATTGTCAAATGCCTTGGTCAGCAGCACACGCAACAACCGCCTTCTCTCTTGTTCCATTTGCACTGATGAAGTCAAATATCGTAAAAAAGAATATAATTCTAATATAATAATATTATTACACTCCAACTTTTCATCAAACATTTGTAGATAGTTTTGAAGAAATAACATGATAACACATTACAATTACTCAGAACCATTTAATCAGTGTAATAAAAAAATTGCTTGTTGTTGTTTTTTCTAATTAAAATAATTCGATTTATTATTTACCCACTCGCTAAGAATTATTTCGATAAACCTTATAGTATTGGCAAAATAGCAGTAATGCCTATTATCCGACAAGATGAGCACAATTTCGGCTGTTAAAAAATATCAAGCCCTCTGGTTAATTTATACTGATGCAAATAGAAACAATAATATAATAACTTCAGCGAAGTAAACGTTATTTTCGCATTTGGCGACACTTCCGCGAATTTCATACATATAACGTGACTAGCCTTAAAGAAGCTAGAAAGCTATCTTGTATATCTCATATTAAGAGGATATTAATTAACTATAGCATGTGACAGGTCTGAATCATTAACTTATACTACTATATTAATGTGTAGGTTCTGTGTGTAATTTCTAATGTAATTCTACCATTTTCAAAATATTCGTCTGACTGGCTGTCTATATGCCCTCCTATAACTCCAACACGTCTTGACGGATCTTGAAAAAAAAAAAGTTATATAATAATTGTGCAATAAATATATTAATTAAATAAATAAAATTAATATTTAAAATAAATAAATTTGAACAAGTGACTGCGAAAATGATAAGGTATATATATATGCTATTGGTAGACCTTTTGATTATAATAAAAAATATTATTTTCCTATTACTTCGGCAGCCACATTAATTTGTTTCTTTCCATGTGTGTGTGTGTGTGTGTGCTGTAACAGTAGATACCATAGTTTTCAATAATTTATTAATGTTATGTAAACCTGACAGTTAGTTCTTTTTATTTTATTAATTATTAATAGGTTATGCATTTTTTTTATCGGTTGTCATGTGTTTAAAACATATATCTAAATATTAAGTTTATGTAATTATCTTTATAATTATTATTCTTGAGTATTGTGTTTAAACATACAAATTGTGGAATATTGCTTGAAACATGAGAATAAATAAATACATATTTCAGAGTAAATGCATTTTGCGACAGTGAACTATCTGCGCAAACGAAGTTGCGGGCGATTGTAATTTATTAGTAAGAAAATTTGGAAACATTATTCAATGATTAGGACTGAATATTGAGTAATAGGCGAACACTAGCTTTAATTATTTATAGAGTTACAAACATATTGCACGCGATTACAACATTCTTGGTGTAAAATATACCTCAAGTTTACAAAACCCGATAAAATCGTCGTTCCTACATAACCAGCATTTAATAAAGCTTTCATGCCATCCCATTTATCCCAATATCTGCAGAACAGCAATTAAAACTTTGTGTACCTACTGGTCTCTACGTCAAACGCCTTTTATCTGCTTCCAAGGATATAAAATATCGCACATGATCTATTGTATCAGTTACAAATAAGTCAACCTACCTTCCATACATATAATAAAATTCTAATTGATCGCTTTCTGTACATGAACGATATATGAGAAAAATATTATTAGGGACCTTTATCAACGCAATAAATAGAACACAAAAGAATAATTGTTAGAATTTTTGTCTGTTTGTTTGTGCGTTTGTTCGCCCTAATCTCAGAAAGGGCCTTACCGATTTCGTTCTGGTTTTGACTAATATATTGCAATAAGCATCACTTAATACTTAAAGTTTGTTTCATTTCAATCCGTCCATAAATAAAAAAGTTGTAAATTAATGTTGTATTTTGTAATTCATAGAACGAGAAAAACACAGTCCTAAAACAATGTAGAAGCTATTTCTAAGCGTCGCTTTTCTGAAGCGAAGCGAGGGAGTTTGCTAGTATCATCTAAATCTGTTTAGAGGTTTAGGGGGCACAGACAAACAGCAAAAAGATGGACAGAAATTTCAAAATCATAAGTTTTGTCCTCTGTACATTGATGTGCAATGTACATATGTATTTGGCCCGTAACAGTTTTATGATATACCAGTAAACCGCCCTCGCTTTGCTTCAGAAAAACTAAGCCTTGCGCTTAGAAATAGCACCTGCATTGTTTTAGAACTGAGTTTTTCTCTTTCATAGAAAATTAGGGAAATATTATATAAATATTCATTTATAACTTTTTCATTTATGGACGGATTGCAATGAAAGTAACTTTAAATATTAAGTCCTTATTGTAATAGGTATATTATATATTGTATATTATATGTATATATTATATTATATATTATATATTGTATAGGTATAATAAATTAGGTGAAAACTATTACGAAAATAGTTAAGCCGCTTGTGAGATCAGCGCGCTTAAATGCACTAACAAACAGACGAAAATTCTAACAACTATTGTATTGTGTACCATTGCGTTAATAAAGGCCCCTTATAACGGTGTTTCTTATAAACTTTCATGTACAGAAAAATATCAGTAACAATTTCATTACATGTATTGATATAGAAGCTATGCGGCTCCAATTATCTCAGACAAGTTTCAATTAAAAATTCCTTTGCAGCAGATTTCTCTGGATTATATACTCTGGAGAAGCTTTAAATTTCCGTGTAAGAACACGACTATATCATTCGTATTGTCAGTTCAATAGAAAAGATTTAGTGGTTATATTGAACTTTATAAATCCCGAGTTAACGCTTTAATTTAAGCGAAGACAGACCGCTATTTTTATGAGATAAAAAGAAAATTTAAAGTAAGGGTTAAAATCCTTTATGAAACGCTAATAGCCTGATGACTTGTTAATTTATGCATATAATAAAAAAGCGTTTCGGGGCGCATTAACCTCCGAATCTACTTAATCGATTTCGTAATGGTTTTCACTAAAGTAAGCATCACTTAATATTTAAATTTCGCTTCATTTTAATCCGTCCGTAAATAAAAACGTTATAAATGAATTTATTTCTAATTCATAGATCGAATAAAATCAAGTGAAAAAAAGCAGTTGTTATTTCTAAGCGTAAGGCATAGTTTTCTGATGCGCAGCGAGGGAAGTTTACTGGTTATGAATAAGTTAAGAAACGTGTGGCCTGGCATGAACTTGAATGGGTGAACTCCAATCTCAAATTTTGAAGTGAAGCTTCTTTTCTATTATTGTGAATAAAAGCGATACTTAAAAGATACCAACATACGTATCTATAGGAGTAAACCTGCGAGAGAATGAGACAGAACACAGCTATACAGTATTTTATGTTATCTTCGTCTCTCTTTATATCGCGCTTCGTAGCCTCCCCTTGGTAGACTCCTGTCTGGCAAGCATTGTAAAAATGTGTGTCTACGTGTCTGTATGTGGGACGGCGGTGAACGAGGTAAGTCACCTGCGCCAGATTTACCTTACTGTTTCGAGAGGTCAAAAGATAAGCTAACTCTACGCATCTTCCGCTCTTGATCTATTAATCATGAAGACAAATCGTTAAACGCATGTTAAAATCATATGTTTAACATACATTTTTTTATCATATTTTTAACATTAAGTTACCGTTTTTAGATATGGCTTCATCCTCAGGCGGCCTAACAGCAATGTCCTACTAAAGTTCTACAGTCTTCCTTTTACCTTGCCGGTCTGGAAATGCTTGTGTCTGGCAATTCCAGTAGTTTCAGGTATCTTCTTCTACCTTAGTCGTTGGGAAAAGAAGATACTAGGTGGATACTCTTGCTACCATTACGAGCTTTTGCTAGCAGTTGGAGCATGTTGCCAGAATAGTAAGGATCTATTTTTATATTAAAAGTTGATAAACGAGGAAACGGACTACTATGGAAGAAAATAACACACCCGTTAATTAACTGCTTTCCAATATGGTAACTGATAAATGTAAAATATTTCATTGTTGATTTTGGAAAAATAGATGTTGGCAGTTAGCCAGCTAAACACTTTCCTTCAGATGGCTCGTCTGGTCGATAGGCGATTATTATAGTCCATTATAGTTGAGGAAAATTAAAGCTATCGAGGAATAAAAAACTCGAATTAATTAATAACAATTGAACTTTTGTGTACAGTATTTCGTTAAATGTAATTATGTTAAAACTTAACTTTTTACAAGTTTATTTTAATGAAAGCTATTTAATATTTATTATGTATTTTGGTTTTCAGTTCTTCCTTTCCAAGCAAATATGACATCACGTCGAATTGCGTACCTCTCATTCATGCTGGGCGTCTACGTATTAAACTGTTTCTATTGTTCCAACTTACTGTCTCACATAGTGAGTGATAAGGATAACAGTATGGACTTGCAAACTTTGGCCAATAGTGACTACGAGTGCGTTAAATTAGAAGTTGATAATGAAGCGACGCAACATAGTAACATGACTCATAATGTAGGTATTATGTAAATGTATGTTTTTCTGATTTGTGTTAAGGATTTGAATGTTAGCGCACACTAGCTATTCTCAACAGTCGTATGTGACGGTAATCAATTATTGTTAGTCTTGTTTGACGTTTATTCATGTGGCTAAACTGTACATAGGGAACAGAAAATATACATAGAAATAGTAGTGTCAACGCAAATCAAAAAATTAATGATACCAAAAACGAGGTAGATTTATAGAATTACAACCGTATTATAATATAATTTTAAACTACACTATAATACATTCCTAATTGTAAATTGTTGGTTATGACTTATTATGACCGCTTATAATTCAGAGTTAGAAGAGCGAATCCCAGTTACAAGTAAACAAATAAAAAAAAATGTTAAGCATTTAATAAAATAAACTCCAGTCAATTAGAAATTTCATGAATAACCCTAGTCACTAACCACCTAACAACAAAGATATAGGATCACGTTTAGAGTATTAATTTAAAAATATGAAATAATAGTTTTTGAACAATATCGAAATAAACAATCCAAGAAAACTTGAAACACATTAACGCTTTAAAGACCTTCTTTTGTAAATGCTTACCTAAAAGTACAAAAATCAACTAAATATACCTCCCAGAGTACATAAAGAGTGAACTCAAACGAAAATAGCTGTCTCAAAAATGTCTCCTGTTTATCACCTAGCTTAATACGCACACATAAGTACTCGTAGTCTATAAAATAATGTAGACCCAAGTAACACTGAACACTATCATTTATATGTTAGTATCCATATAGATGGATGTGTCTACAAATACAATTCAGCGAAGCAATATTAACAGTAACATCCAAGATTAGTCAAAACTACCGGCGTCTATAATATGTGCCAATCAGGGAAGTAGACTCAGAAAAATTCCAGAAGAAATATACAGATATATTACCAAGCAACCGACGTACAATCTGTTGGCTATATCTGCTCGGTTATAGGCTATCTATGTACATTAAAAAATGTTCCTTTCTAGCTATCTTTTTATTTTCAGGTCCAATCTGCTACTAACACGAGCGTGATTCAATATATGCTGTCTCGGGCTAAATACATGAATATGATTGACGGTTTGAATGCAGTAATGACCAGTCGAACGGCATTACTGACTAATTACTTTATTGTTTATCCTGTCTTAATTAAGAGTAAGTAAATTCACAGTTTAATTGTTTATAATTTATTTTTTTACTTTTTCTTATAAATTCAAAACAAAATGTAATAGCACAACATGGCTTCAACCTATTACAAGGACACTGTAGCGTTCGAGATTCTTCCCGTAATTATGGAGACTTGATACATACATACATATGCCAACATGTTGCTTTGTTATGGATTTGTGGGGACAATTTACTAAATTTCTTGCCATCGCTTTCTTTAGACCATCTACACGTCCTACTCGTGACCAAATCAGAAAGTAAATAAAATGGATTGTTGTGGATTCATTAATTTCAGAGATTATTGATATATGTATAACATAATTTCAATATTCTAAATTATATTTGATTAGTGACTCGCCCCAGTTTTGCACAGGTACAACTTACTAATGAACAAAATGGGGGCTGCACTCAACAACATCGCATTACCATTGAGATGTTCATACCAAAGTACCATCTATATATCAGACTTTTCTGTTGGATTTTCAGAAGACTTTATTTTATACAAACCTTCTCCTAACCATTGTGCACAACACAAAATCAGCTAAATCGGTCGGTCTTTCTTTTATATATGAGGCAATTGATTTTTATTATATGAGCGTCGGGTAGTCACGGGCCAAGAGTATCTACTGCGAAAGCTTTGAAAAAAAAATATCCACGTCTCCTTTTCTCGAATAACAAAATATAAGCGAATACACCCGAGACATAGTGACTTTGCCAAACAAATATCCCCAAACTCATACTATATCTTTTTTCTTGATCTACCTTCGTTATCGCAACAATGTCTAGTATTTATCGAACGCGACATCACATAATTTTAAACTTACATCATCGGGAACGTTAAGCATTTTAACTGAAACGTGTATTTACGATTTTTGTATTTTTTACTAATATTTTGACCCAATTACCTTGATCATGGTAGCTCTCGAAGCAACATATATTAAGTAGGTTAATTTTTTTGGGCTGATTTATTTTAAAGAATTTAATTCATAAACACATTCTATTAAATTTCTATCAGTTTTCTCATTTATCATTGCCAAAGATGACACTATACTATCATGAAATAAAACAATCGTAAGTCAACTTTATCTAATCCCCACTTAGTCAATTAAAACTATTTTATTACTTAATTTTAAGGTAGAAAATCCATTTCGTTTTTGTATCATTGTGCTTAAAACCGATTTTCAATTTCAGTGTTTGAAACTGACGACATCTGTCAACTCATTCAAATTGATTTGCATTCGGATATTAAAAAATATTTTTATACATCCAAAAATTTTTCCTACAAAGAAGAATTCAAAATTGGGTATGATTTTTTTAATTTTAATTATACAGTAATTATAGACTTTATTTTCAACCCGCGCACATATGACACAGCGCTATTATTACTGGTGGGCCATTTCATTGATTTATTAGGCAGTTATTTTATAAGTAGGCAGTTAAATTTTACTATTAAATAGTTGAATTTATGACGCAGTTAAATTTTATGTATTGCAGCATTCTCAAAGCAAAGGAAACGGGTGTTCTCCGACGGATACTTCTTACTGACGTCTTGCCGTCGCTGAACTGTGCATACACCTATCCGACACGAGCTGAATTCCAACAGATTATAATACCGCTAATCATACTGTTGGGATCTTATGCAGTGGCTACTTTGATAATGCTACTTGAGAGATGGCACCATCGGGAGTACAAAGTTTGGCCTTACGTAAACTAAGCATGGAGTTTGTTCGAAACTTGTGCATTTTAAAACTTGCGGAATATATCAATTTTCATCTATTATCTTAAATGTCATTTTTACTGTGTATTTTGAAATTATAAAGTTGTAGCCTTTTATTATTATTATTAATGTTAATCCATCCGGTATCTACTATCAGACAAAATCGGATACGCAAAAAACTGGTTTTATATTGAATCACGGTACCATGAAGCATTAATAAAGTAAAAAGACTTTAGTTATATATAAACTTAGAATATTCGCAAAAGAAATTTCTTTCGACAAACTAGATGCTGAAGGTTCTAATTTGGAACTTATTTGCTAAAAAATATGCACAAAACTTCAATAGCGTGCTTCTAGCTCGAATAAATAATTCTTAGCCTTAGAATAGTTTTTGGTAGTTTGGTGAATAATTATACTAATTATAACACCGTTCGCCTGTGACAGTGAAAACATTTTTATATAGGTGTGATTTGAGCAGAGAGTTAACATTGTAAATAAAATTTATATTGGATTTCATTAAATTAAACATTCTGTACTATACTGTTTATTTTCAATTATTTAAAATTATTTAGCAATTTTTATTTATGATTTTCAATATATCTTGCAAAATTTCCTTTGCTGTATGAATAGGATACAAAATCGGCCGTATTTCGAGCAACACCAACGATCAAGGTAAGGTCCTGCACATTTATTTTTAATACTTACACTGGCATATTCGACAATTTAATTAAAGAAGTTACTACCAATATATCTCTAAAAATATAATATATAACATCTCTAAAAATAAAGAAAACAAAAATGCATGGTAATGAGTTTGAATATAGTCTTTGTATACCGTATACCGTCTATTACACATTTCATACCCATTGGTCTTAAATAAACATGGCACAATGCAAAAAATGTCGTTCTAAGTAACATTTGTTTTTCGATTAACACTGAGTATTTATTGTTTGACTTCACTAACGACTGATAATACCCACTCTGTATTGTATACCAAACAATAAAAACATGATCCCCGAGTATAAAATAACAATACAAATGACGGCTTTATCACTTATTACGAATCAGTGATTTCTTAAAGTGAATTTCGTGAATCTAGGGTTTCGTAATTAAATAAACGAAAGGTCATGATTAGTCAAGGATATTGTTGTGTTTCGTTCTTGGCACCGAGATCCAATATTTCAGTATATAATTTAAATAAATTGTCGCATTTTAGTAATATTTTGTAGCTTTTCATTTGTAAGTGGCTTAATTTTTTAAAAGAAAGCTTTTTATTTTTCCACTGTCATCATTCATCAGATGATCATTGACTCATCTGTCATTAGTGTTTGTCAAGTGTCAACTGTCAAGTGTTTCTTTTCGGCACCGTAGTCTTGTGACCAAGATCCATGTCATTGGGTCGAAATATCGGTAAAAACACAAAAATCGTGAGTAAAAAGTCAATTCGCAGTTAGCATAGTATGCTGTAGTTACCTGTAATTGTAAAAACAAATAATATAATATATCCATAAGAGTAAAAGAAATCACGCAATAAGAAAAACTATATAAAACTGTGGCTATTGTTTTACGTTTCATTTTATTCATAATTATTAGACTACTTCTTTCGCCAAACAAACAAACCATGTTTTATTTTTTAAGTCTTCTTGAATCAACAGTTCCGATTTCGAAAATTCACAACAACTTTACGCGGGCCGCACATTGTATAATTTCCGTGTGCAAACCATCAAACAAATCTCAATTTGTTAGGCCATGTTAAATGGTTGCGATAGGAATCACGCCACTATTAACTTTGAAGGTCTTACTACGACGACACGCGATTATCAAAGATGTAGTTATACAACATGTATGTGTCCCATTTCGAATAAATTAAATGTAACTGTCATCCAAGTAAAGACCAAATGATTCAAATGTTTCTCTATTTATTCTCGGGTCCAACCCAATATACCTCGTAATCTTCTTTAAACATTGCGTACCCTTAGAAATGCAATTTATGGGAAATGACGAAGAAAGATTTCAAAAATGTATGGTCTTGAGTAAATTTAAAAAGACTGATGTATGAGGTTTTCTCTTTTTCCCTTTCTCACTCATAATTCAGGCTCTTTTTCACCACAGGGTTTTAGAGTAGGCTTTTTTAAGTAAATTTATAGTAAAATCTGGAACTTCAGGAATTTTGAGTTAAGTCACTTTCATTCTAAAAGTGCGATTGGATGAGAAAGTGGCTCCAAGTTCCGTTTAGATTCGCTAGGATTTGAATAAATAAACGTTTTCTCATTTATATACTCACACTTAGGATTCTCTGTGTTGCGAGTGGCATGGGCGTACACAAATATGACATCACAAACACCCGTGACCTGAGGACAAACATTTATCTGTCACATAAATGTCAGCCCCGGCTGAGAATCTGTCCCAAGACCCGTCCGGTAAGCAGCAACTAGATTATGGGATCGTCAAATCACCCAGTTTAATACTGGCAGAGGAGTTTCTTTCGCAGTTTAATTTCTGCCATAACAAAGCATCTTTTTGAAACGGTAGTAATATGTGAAAAAAGGATTTTAATCTGACGTACTAATCAATGGTGGTACGTTTCTCTATGTACAAGATTATATTTTATATAACTTGCCGACAAACGAGCATACTAGCCACCTGTTGGTAAGTGGTCACCGTCACCTATGACCTTTGATAACACCAAGCGAACTATAATCGAACCATTAATTGATTTCCAATCTAATAACAATAATACGTTTCTAAATGTATATTAATATTATAAAGGGGAAAGCTTTGTCTTTTTTTATGCTTTTGTCTTTTTGTATGTTTGTAAGGAATAAACTCAAAAACTACTGAACCGATTTAAAAAAATCTTTCAGCATTAGAATGCTACATTATCTCTGATTAACATAGGCTATATTTATTACATAAAATAAAACAAGGTATCCTTGCTAAAACTTCAGTAACGTGAACCAAGTTGTAAAAATGTAAATAGAGGAATGTAAAACAATAAGTTCAAGTAAAAAAAATAAACCCATTACATATACACTACTTGAGTACATAAAACTAATAAAAAACAATTTTAATAAAAATGTATATGTTGTAAAATAAGAATAAAAATAGGTTGGCAAGTACAAATTTAAAATTTAAAGAAAAAAATACATAGCTATGCCTTTATAAATATAAAATTATAAATGTATCTTTTTTAAAAATAAAAGTACACCCGTGCGAAGCCGGGGCGGGCCGCTAGTAAATTAATAACTTACCATATTATTCTCCTCTAGTAACTCACTTTGGTTTGGAAATAAAAATAAATAAAAAATAAATAAAATAAAAAAAATAAATAAATAAAATAATAATAATAATAATAATATAAATACTTTCACTTTAATGATGAATAATGAACAACATATCTCATTATTTTATCCTAGGTATTTATTTTATTTATTCATTGACAAAATTCGCAGCTATTTACTGTAAACAAACAATTCCTTTTTAACCAACTTCGAAAACGGAAAATGTCTCAGTTCGTAATAATGTTTTTTTGGTACCTTAGTACTTCGTTAACTTCGTTTATTAACCGATTGCGAAAATTTATTTTTGGTTTGAGAAGGTATTATACTTCACGTTTGGTCTTATTTAACCTTGAAGAAAAAATACCATCTAAAAGGGCAAAAAGTACGACATAAAGTTTTTCACCCTTGGGAAATGGACTCCAATTTTGTTTATAATTTCGGTTGGAAGTCAAAGTCGGTTGATTTTTTTTTCAATTTTTTTTATTACCTATTAAACTAAAAACCGTTCTTGGATTTACATATAGGTGTTGTACAGGAATCACTATGTAATTACTTGTGTATTATATATTGCAATAATACAGAATAGTGAAATAACGCACGGGCGTCCGTATGAGGGCGCGCGCCTTTTTTTTAAACAAAATTGTAATAATATTTATATAATACAGTAATACGTCGTTATAATATATCATAATAGCTACGATAACCCGACGAACGCGAACCCGGAGTTACACGATTTTAAAACCACGTTCATTCGTTTCTTATTTGAGCGCTACCCAACTCGATTACTCACTCCCCCTACACTATTGTTTTGCTATTGTACATGTTCGGACGTATCGTGCACAATCAACTTTAAACTTAACAAAACCATCGATGCAAAAATAGTTTCTAATATCACAGCATATGTATGAAATATGCAAGTATTAGGCCGGCCTAGAATACTCCCCCCAATCCCATGCTGGCAGAACAGGGTGGTGTAAGAGGCGAAAGAAGCCATCCTGCTTGGTGGTAGGGCTTCGCGTAAAGATTATATTATCAGTATTATAATTAAGTCATTGATATTATTACTGGTATTATTGTCTTTCAGTGAAGCCTGCCTGGCTAGCTACCACCCTCCTGCTTGAGTTAGCCGCCAAACGACTCGTCGTGTTCCGGCTGAGAGGGCTTGAGAGCCAGTTCCTTTTTACCTTCTCATTTCTTAGTCGACAACGCATCAGTGATACCATTGGTTTTGCTGATGTCCATGGGCAACATGGGCTCGTCTGCTCGTTTGTCAGCTATTAACATAAAAAAAAGTATATTACTATTATTGATGTGCGATTTATCCTGATTAAATTAAAGGTACAATATAACTTACAATAATGTTGATCTTGTTGGTCACTCCGTTTCGAATGTGCGTGTTACCTAAGCTTGGCGTGCCAGTAAACATAAAACTTTTTCCCTCGCTTAGGGAACTTTCGCAATCCGCAATAAAAATAAATTTTAATGAACTTGTTTTAGCAATAACAACCTTTTTCAATATAATTATTCTGACAGAATTTCCCCTCGTTAGCGTTTTGTAAACTTTGAATGAAGTTAATTTCTTGTTTACCTTATAGACCCTCTTTATCAACACGTGTGTAATTTTGAAACGTTTAACGTGTCAAAATACTATTCATACTCAATGATACTTTATATTTGAAACTTAATGAGGTCACGGGCCGTTTAATTAGTGTCTTTGCGTATTTCCATTCCCACGTTTTCCAGGCTTTATATCACCGCTGCAAACACGCAGTTTCATGGGATCTATAGTAAAAGTTAAATAATTTCCATCAGGATTAAATAAATGTTTCACTTTAGGTGGTTTTTATTTTTAAGGCATATATATATATATTTATTTCGTAAAGTATCCAATTCCCACATTTTTGGTATGTTATAAGTTTTACAGTTCGTAAAAAATAACCATGAATTAATCATGGTTTTCCAATGAATGCTCGTACGAAAATTTTTTGATGAAGCCATCTATACATATAATACAATTTTAATCACTTTCTGTACATCAAGGATATATGAGAAAAAAAATATTATAATGAGTATTTATTAACGCAATAGAACCCAAAACAATAGTTGTTAGAAGTTTTGTCTGTTTGCCTGTGCGTTTGAGCGCGCTTATCTCAGAAACGGCTTAACCGATTTTGTTATGGTTTTCACTCATGTATTGCAGTAAGCATCACTTAATATTTAAAGGTCGTTTCATTTCAATAAATATATAAATAAAAAAGTTATAAATCAATATATGTATTTCTAATTCACACAACGAGAAAACTCCAGTTCTAAAACAATGCAGGTGCTATTTCTAAGGGTAAGACGTAGTTTCTCTGAATCGAAGCGAGGATGGTTTGATAGTATTTAATACTATTTTCAAATAATAGTGTTACTTAAACAGTATTGTTTTTGTTTATTCATCCACTCCCCACGGGTCCTAGTCCATAAGGACTCGACGAGCTGGTCGCAAGGTAGTACGTACCAAAGCCACTTGTCGCAGGCTTCATGTTAATGTACGCGACCTCATTCTTCGCGCAGAGACCTTCTCGAAACATCGTCCAATTTTCACATTTGCGAGCTGAAAATATCAATTTTTAAATGCACAAAAAATAATTAAAAGATGATTTTCATCACCAGAAAAAATCCCATTGAGTCGAAATTAAGCACATCTAGCAAATGTAGTCTGATGAATGTAGAGTAAATCACGTACAGCGCCTATAATTTATAAATTGTTATCAGCAGTAAAAAAGAATTATCCTCTTTTGCTATGGATATGTTGTATAAAGAAATAAGAATTTTACTAAAAGACATAAAAAAATGCACGCACTGTACTACAACATAAGATAAACATTTTTCTTAAAATTTATATAGGTATATATTTATGGAATTAATAATATGGTTAGTTTTTCGTTTCAATCTTCTTCACCTTTTTCGCTACGCCCTTAGCAGAGCGACCGTGGTCATATTCAGGTGTTTGTAGCATTCGGGAACAGGGACATCTCCAGTAGCCTTGACCTGATCTGTCTATGAGTGATATACCGCGTGATTTTGTGTCCTCAGCCATGTCTTGTACCACAACCCTTTCAATAGAACCATATTCTTGCCGCGAAACATGTCCAAGGAACGATAGCATGCGAGATTGTATCATGGAGGATACACATATGTAGTTCAGTTAGGATAGATTTATTAGTACGAGGAATAGTCCTTGGTACTTACAGTATTCTTGTCCAGCACCACATTTCTAGAGCGTCTATCTCCCCGCCTTTCACCGTTTCAAAAAGTTTTTATCCATTGTAGGATTATAGTTATAACTATAGACCGGATCAAATATAATTAAAGAATCTTACCAGGAAAGTGGTCTCGAAAAATAATAGATTCGGCGTATAGTTGCCATGCTCTTGTGTGGTCGCATGTGGATAAGATGCAACCAGGCTGAGATGAACCTCCGTTAGGATAGAAGTCTTTGTGACCTGGAGTAATGTTTATGTACATTCTTTATCTACTTATTATTAAAATAAATCTACACTTATCTAATTATCTAATATTATTTATCTAATATTAATTTACAATAAAGCCAGTGGCTCTGCAGGATCTTTTTGCGTTGTAATTAGAGTAAGAGGTTAAAGACGCTCATTGCTAATTTTACAATTTCGATTAGACTAGAATTTTTAAGTGAAATAAACTGTTCATTTTGAATTTCCACCTAGTTCGTACAAATGAATTCAATACTGGCAATTCAGCAGTAATAGGTGTTGGTAATAGTAATAGGTATATATTGCACCTTTAGAATGATAGTGACTTAACTCAAAATTCCTGAAGTTCCAGATTTTACTATAAATTTACTTAAAAAAGCCTACTCTAAAACCCCATGGTGAAAAAGAGCCCGAATTATGAGTGAGAAACGGAAAAAGGGAAAACCTCATGCATCAGTCTCTTTAAATTTACTCAAGACCATACATTTTTGAAAACTTTCTTCGTCATTTTGAGTTAAGTCCCTTTCATTCTAAGGGTGCGATATATACACTAATCAGTATAGTAATAATGATTTGAATGTAGGTCCCTGGATTCAAATCGCTCGTACTTCTAAATTTAAAACTTATTTAGGTGTTTAAAATTCATTATCATGTGCTTCAATGACATCTGAATTCAGGTTCCTAAGTTTAGGTTCCAATATAAATGGATACCTTTAAATAGCTTCTTAGGTCTTCTCAGAGAGACGTGGTGTAGTAGAACTATGTATATATTTGCATAAATGATGATCTAAGTTCAGGTATATTTCAACAAATATTCTAGATTATGGTTTACCTACAGGCTCTTTCAATCCCAAGATCCCAGCATTGGTATGAACAACGTCGATATAAGCTGCATCCGAAAGATCAAGCCGTTTGTCCAAGGTCACGTTTGTAAAACAGGGCCCTGCTGGGTCTAATGCTGTAATGCGACCTATGAGTTTGCCAGTATTCCGTCTGACGAATTTGCCGGCAACACCTGCTATATGAGCTCCGAGACTGTGCCCGATAAGCAAAAGTTTTGATGGGTCTTGACCACCTGGAGATGATCAAAGATCTGTAAATGTAATTTATTACTTCATCCAATATATATATAAATAATAATAATATAATACATATAAAACTACACCGTTTAAGTAATTTCCAATTCACACTAATTAGAAGGAAATGTAAAAATAATGATATGTAAATATTTTATCGCGTAGAATGGTAAAAAACTGTGGAATACTTATCTAATTTAATTCGGTAAAAATTTAACTGATAAAAAACTTACGCTTTATCATATCGCTCAAAAAATCTCCAAGCTTTTCGCCTATAAACTTAGCATATGTTGATGATCGAAAGTATTCCAAATTTATTATTTTCCGCCCATCTAATGCTAGAATTTTCAAATCACGCTGCTTCAATAGTTCCGGTGCAACTGCCTGAACCATGGATCCATCTGAACTTTCCATGAATCCGTGAATAAGAATTGCGATTGTATTTGCCCGTTTTATTACTCTTTTCAACCGACCATTATTTGTCAGATTAAACTTAATGTTCCCATTTTTCGTAATTAAGTCGATTTTGATTTTCTCTGTCCAGACAGTTGAGTTTTTATCTTGCATTTGCTCGTACGTCAAGCCGAGGAAACTCTTCAGAGTCTCGCCTGAGAACATACGCACTAATATTAACAACAATGAAAACCATTTCAAGTGTGATAAATAACTTTCATTATTAAATATTAATTATTAAAATTGGGCATTAGATGCAGCAAATAGCAAAATACAAGCTCGTATATTTTGTAGTATTTTATAGATGCCGTCGCAAGATTGCATTTTTAGCACTTAGATTTGGCCTTCTAATAATATATATAATCGAACGTTCGAAATAACCAGTGATTTTACCATCAATTTGATTGACTGATTTACCTGTCTGGAATGACTCTGAAACTTCGGATAAGTAACATGACAACAGAAAAATTCGTAATTAAAATTTAAACAATGTAAATTATCCACATTCAGATTACCCGAGCATGTATTGTTTTCAATAAAATAAGATGATTCCATCAACGCCATTTCAATTTAGAACAGGTTTGTTTAAAAACAGCCTCGGTTATAAATTCAGACACGAAACCAAGGTATTTTTATACATAGAGGCGATCTTTCGAATATTGTGCTCTATTTGCTAGAAAATTCCAGGTCTTTCACGTTAAATTTCTCGACGTATAGGAACGAGTTTGACAGAAACAATATTTCAACTCTGTTACCAAGCGCAAAGAAGTTACTATTCTTGAACATTTTCTTTATATTGATAGCCTAAGACCTCATGGTGGTCATCGATATTCCTAGTTATTAACACCAAGGCCAAGAAGGAACTGATGAACCTGTTTGACTGACTCTCCAACACCGTAGTTCAAACACATCAAAAAATTATACGTTTGATTTAAGAACGAGTAATTCAATAAAAAGCGTTATTAATAGGTATAGCTGGTAATCCGCGTTCTTTTACTTCCTACTGCATATCTACATTCACCTTATACTACATAAAGCTGAAACAATACAGCAGCCCATTTTATTAGGTTGCGGTTTTTGTAGTTCTTTGAGTTAAATTGGGCAATATGTCTATGACGCTTTTGGTACATGATGCCTAAGGTAGATTTAGCCGTCTACTCATTTATCAGACATTCACCTGTAAGACATTTCTGTATAAATTATAGAAAATGTTAGTAGGTATGTAGGTAGGATATAATTAGTCAACATAGAAAATTAGGGGGCTACTTCTTGTATATTAATATAATATAAATACTGTGAATGTAATGTCCTCGTAGTGTTATAGTAGGGAGGTCGACAAAGGATAATTGAAGGCTCACGAAACCAATTTCGGCTTTGAAGTTTCATTTGATCTAGTGTTCCAAGTCTATAAATACAGACGATATTCTGCCCAAACGCGATAATTTAAACCTTTGTGATCAAGCACTTATATAATTCAGTATGAATTTATATGGGTGACGGTGGAAGAAAAGTTTCATGAACGCCTTCATCCTATACAGCTTACGTGAGCTGCAATCTTTGCTTATCAAAATTCAGTCTTCAGGTCTTCTTCCTGCAATGTATAGCGAACATTAAGTTCAAGTTCACGGGGAATCTTTTTTTTTCTTTTTTAATCATTGTTTCCTAATTGACAGTGACTGTTTCCAACCAAAGGTACGTGCTTCGATTCCCGGCAGAATGTGATTGATGAATGTTTCGTGTTGAATATAATTGTCAGGATGTGAGAATTTGTTTACCTTTCTTCTTCTTTAATGGATACTTACATCTATTAGATCCAGCAGCGACCAAAGGCTGGATACCTGGTATAACATTGAAGACCGAACTCAAACTGATTTTTCCAGGTGTATGACGAGATATGCTTACAGTTTGGACACCCACTAATATAGTCAATTCGAACAAATAGAGAACTTTAGTATGTTGAACTGAAATAAATACAATAAAAATATATTGGTGACTTAAAGAAAAGGGGCAAAAAAATGTAAATAGTAAAAAAGCTGAATAGTATAAGACGCGGTACAAAACGTGACTGTGTCTCAGAATATTTTGCTTAAACTCTGTTTCATTACAACTTCACTTTACTATTCTACTATAACTTGATATGATAATGCATCTTTTATACTAATTTTCAATAGGAATTATTGTTTAGTAAGCACTAATATCAAGCTAGGCCCATCTGAAAGATACCTACCGTCTTTTTTGAGGTTGGACTACTCATTCGATATTTACATCAAAATATTTCTTTCATCTAAATAATAACGGTATAGACCTATTACTTATGGTTATGTTTTGGCTATTCTATGGTCATAATCTGAAGCCAAGTTTACAAAAGTTTAAAGGTGATAAAAAATGTCGATACGTTAAACAATAAAATGTCCTCAAGTATGTTGAAAAATTCTGTTTGTAGTTTTACAACCGTAGAGTTAAAAAAAAATCTTATTCCGATGATAGTCGCCGCGTAGCTTGATAAATAAGTAATCAAATATAAAATGTATGTATCGCGGATTCGCACCCTAGCCAATAGTCAATTTTTGGCACAGAAGTTTAAAAAAGATCCAAGGTCACAAATAACTTGAAAATTTTATTAAGGTTGTCCTGTCGAGGTTCACTGCAGTTTATTAAATCGCCGCCTAAAGTAGGTTGATTTAAAGTTTCAACCAACTTAAGTAATTTAAATTGCTTAGTTCTAGGCCAATAAACACTTTCATTTATGACCAGCAGTATATATATAATTATGTCTATAGAAAACTTACTTTCATGTCGTAATAAATTTAGAACGAGACTAACGAAATAATTTGGCTTGTTTCTAAACCTTTTAACAGATCGTTCTTTATGTCTATCAACTCAAATTTTCGTAAGTGTAAGTTTGCTATTATTTTTATAATATGACATCATAAAGCTCGTCTTTTGACAGAAATTGAAGACGAATAACTACGTAATCTTTAAAACTTCTGCTAATAAACGTATCGGGATTTAGCTCATTTAACGAGTTTTTCGTATACTTTCCTATCCTTTGTTTCTTACCTTCTTCTCATTTCCTGGCCGAAAACGCATCAGTCATACCATAACCATAGTGATAAAGTTTGCGTGCTTTAATGTATACAAAAGTGGCATTTCAGAGCTGTTATTAGACATAAATTATGTTTATGACTCGTTTGACTAATTTAATGAATCTAGTTAATTATTCACACGTGTATGATATGATGGTCTCGTTAGTCTGTTACCAAAGAAGCATTTCTACATCGTAAAATTTGTCGTTTTAACAAACGAAGTTCAAAGAAAACAAACTAACATTCAGTTAGATCAAAATTCAGTTGGAGACTTTTGAATTGCGTTGCTCAAACATATTGTTTAATTTTGATTGATGTTAAGACGTCTTATACATATATATATATATAACCAAATGTAATACAAAAATTTTCTTCCCATCTGCCTCAATCATTAAAATGTTCAGTGTTTCATAATTCTATCTCCTGCAATAAAATTTGCAAAAGTCACTCTAAAATTTAAAAATCGACTCATATCGAGCATACTGGAAAAGGAAATCATTTTCTAATTTCCGAACCTTAAACATAAATGCTACTTTTGATTATTGGGATCGAATTCTATTGGACGGTAAATAACTGGTTCACTGACAGATAAAAAGTAACCACCACCCAAAAAGGAACCAACCTGCTTTTAATGGACTCTCCGACATTTCATCCGAAACGAAAAAATATAATACAATTGAATATGATGATTGATATATCATCAGAAGCAGGATGATAATTGAACAAGCAATTCGGAAACCTTCCCACTATGTAGGGTACTATTATATTATGACATATAGTATAGAATAGTATAATTACAATATCTAATAAGAACTTTAAGAACTTAAATTAATCAGGAATTAAATTAGGTGGTACAGAGCCCAGTTATGTGACAATATGTTGTTCTCATTCGCTGGTCATCAATGTGCACCTCTTGGATTGAAAAATGGGAAAAATCTCTAACATCTTTTTTTTTATTATGTTACATACAAAAAATATTGTAACTATAATATAATTAGAATATATGAACTAATTCAATCTACGATTAGGTTCCCCATATGAAATAAAAACTTACTTAACATTTCACTCCACTTGTATAACAACTGACCATCATAATACAACGTTAAACAATGATTCCTATTTCAAAAGCAGTTGTGATACGACCACTAAAACTAGATCGCTTATCCTTAGAAGTGAATAGGATAGTAAAGTAAGTAGTGAAAGGTTATGTCCTTGTGAGGACTTGACTTAATTTAATACTTAATCGGCTTAGAATTTTTTTAAGTTATACAACCGGCATATAAGAAGACGCCAAACGAATCTGTTTAGAAAAATATACTAGGGAGAAATAATGTATAGGAAATATACTCATTTTTCCATATTAATTAATTCAATTAAATAAAAAGTAACCGATTTATTTATTTATTGTTAATAAGAATGATACAGGCCACTTACACTTATTAATACGGTGAACTACATTTAAAATATATGTAATAAATAAATACCAAAAAACAAAACATATCACAATTTGAAATTAATTTAATTCAAACATTAATTAGGAATATTTATAATATTACGTGGTCAAAACAATAATAAAAATATACCAAAAACATCACTGGGTCTCCCTAAACCTTAGACACACAAAGAAGGTCTCTCCATGCATCGACTAAAACGTCAAAGCTAGCCAAGGATTCCAGCAGAGCGCTGAAAGCCGAGAGACCTATCGAGCCAACTCATTATGTAGTTCTATTTATTATTCTATTTATTATCTATTATATTCTCATTATGTAGTAGTGTTGATTATTTGCTTTCTTGCACTTCAATGCACTATGGTTGAGGCATCAAAGGAGAAATACTTTGGTGTGCATTAATGGATATTGTCCAAAGTTATGCTTTCTGATACTCCTGTTATGTACTACTTCCTGGAAAAGTTTTTTAGACCTTTTGATGGTAGTAGGTAGTTAGGTGATAGATGGCATGATAGTGGCCCAGACACGTATTCTATAGAATTAATAGAGAAGTTCATCGATAGGGAGCCTTTGATTGAATGTGACAGCCAGATCTTTTATTGCCGTAGTTCAGCTTATTTTGGTGTTGCTTATTGCGTAGTCGAATCTCACTTGACCAAACCTCATAACATAACACTTCGAGAGATCAAATTCTAGCTCTTTTGTAGTACCTCATTAAGATTCCACACAAACATCCTTCTGAAACGTCAGTCAATCCGCTTCTAACTATGTTTTAGTGTATAATTTGAAAACGTGTAGATAAATGATTATTATTATTATTACTAGATAGGTCACTTATCATTATCAGGTGAAAGCAAATTCAAATATGGAAACCTAACATACCCCAGAGCGCGCGTGACATGGAAGGTGTTCATATACATATGTCTAATCTGACGAATTGTCACCAGTGACGCATTTAGTCTGCTATTAACCGTAGAAGTTTTGGGGCATTATTGTGGATCTAAGTTTTGTCAGCAGTACTTTATTATTCGCGATATTATTCTAAACACTTAGGTACATTATAGTAATGGTTCTTGAAGATAATATAAAACTCTTTGAATTGTGTTTAAATTATTTTTTAATGTCTGAAAGTAGATAAAAATCAATGCAAAACCTCCTTTGCATTCATCATGATTTTAACGTATGAATTTATAATACAAAATTAGGCAGTTTATGGTAAAGGATCAATATCAATAATGGTATGGTGAGGGATATGACTGAATGTACAAGAAAATTTAATATTCTTTGCTCCGCGGCGAACATGTCGTTTTGATGCAAAACTGCCTTCGGCAACACATCGTCCATAATACTCGTTCTTAACAATGTGATAATACGAGACCTAAAGGATACAAATTTTAGTTTTGATTTGTTCTGTTAATTATTCCCATGAGTCTATCATAATGGCCTCGGCTTTTCTGCGGCTTTTGTCTATCTTTCTGTTTAAGTATAGACACATATCAAGATTGCGAGGAGACGTTGATAAGATAGACGTACTTAGTTTATCCTGAAGCTTACAGTACTTAGTTTATCCTACATCAGAAGGAGCCAAAGGTCATAGCAGAGTCCTGGTCTATCCAGTTGGATATCACTGAACTCTGATTTACCGAGATTAATGTTGACGCCATTAGTGATTTTTGACAATATCCTCACCTTGGCTACTTTTCCTCTGGATCAAATGATACCAATCCTTACCACGTCCATGTCATAGCACCTTCTATTAATTTGTATAAAACTAGAGCTAGACCAATAAGCGACGGGCACCTCGACAAATAAGCGCTAACTGTTCCCTGCGAAAAAAGTAAGGACTAATCTGATAAGCCTAAATTATTACCGTAACAGGCGTAAGAAAGCCATCTTGCCTACTCTCTAGTCCTTTATATTGGACAGTGATTGGTTTAATACGCTATCAAAGAAGTAACAAGTCATGAATAAATCTAGTAATCTGTCTAGTTCGGTTGTTCTACTTGTATGAGTTAATTAACACAACCGTGCAGTGTCGGGAAAGCAATTAAAAAGAGAGTTCTCTGTTTTATTTCAGTCTTTGTTGAAGTATTATAGATGATAGTGGGCGACGGTGACCACTTACCACTATTAGATCTGTCTGTTTATCGGCTATTAAAATGAAAAATAATCATTTGATAATAAAAATTGTGTATAAATACAGCAATAGTGCTGAGGTCCCCAGTCTTTGGAACAGTACTTTATTACTATGGCTATCTTTCATTGAGTACCTTACTTTGTTCCGCTAGGTCATCTCTATTCATCGAGGTTCTAACAATAATAATGGTTGTACGCCATTGTTATAAACCAAGCCTCATGTTTTTATTATGACAATGTTATGAATTAATATTTAGGTCATGTTACACACAGAAATTAATTGTACGAAGTATAAGCTTAGAATATTTAGTTTTAGAAAACATTTCTTCGAGCTATGAAACACAGTATTGAACGTCTGTTGACACTACTCTAATTTGCTCAGTGACCGAAAACATCGTAAAGAAAGACGCAAACGTAAGGGTTCTTCACATGTTCCGACGTGTAAAGTCTAGCAATTCACACTTAGCTTTTATCCTTTCCAATCTGAGAGAAAATGTAAGTCCAGTCTTAAAAACATTTTTAACAACACAACCTTACATAGTCTTTACTCTACGCTATAGTGTAAAATATACTTGTATAGACATGTAAATAAATGTTTTTTTCTGATTTCAAACTACGTTTTGCCAAGAACGTAACGTTATTTATGTGACACCAATACCTAAACTACCCTTTTCAAATTTTTTGTCATAGTGTCTGCCTGACGTTCTGTTATAATTATGAGGGTCTTGAATAAAAAAAAGTCGTAAGAGCGTTTTCTGTGAATGACGGCTTAATTTTGAAGAAGTGTTCCAATGCGGTTCAAAGTAGTAAACTTCAGGACTATGTCTCCTGAAATAAAGCGAAGGCGGGCTATTAGTCTTTTGTAAGGGGGAATTATTGATACATTCACTTGTGGAAATGAAATGAAATATAAGTTTTTGTTCCAACTTCTTTTTTCATCCTCGTTCATGGCCATACATAAATCCTATAATATGGGCCACGACAGATAATAGATATGGTTAACCATTGCCACAACAAGAATAAATAATACTACAATAACAATAACAATTTTAAGAAAAACACTGAAGCCTGTAAATAAGTAACAAATAAACAAAATAATAAATAAATCCGCTTGACAGACAGAAGAGTAAAAGGTAATTAATTATTTTGTCTCTTCATATGTACAGGTGACTGGAAAATATTTTGACATCCGTTTGGGTAATGTAGGGAGGTCGTTTGCGAACAAATTACCTCTTATGACCCCTATCCAAATATGATCCTGTATATAGATAAATAAATAATTCCAATTACACTTTCTTATAACCGAAACGCTTTTACAGCAAAAAAGATTGCCTTTTGGATACTGTACTATGATTTAATTATTTCTGTTGATACAAATAAAGTTTAAGTGTACCGTTCCATTTATAACAAACCTCCTAACAAAGAGTACATTATTGCGTCGCAATTAAACATATTAAACAGTTCATTCATTTATTCTTCATCCAAAAATTGTAGTCTGGTTTTTCATATCATAATTCTCCATGCTCATGTTCGGACGTCACAACAAAAGGCGCAAATAGCAGTTTTGTTGCAAAACACAGCCATTAGTCAAATTACAGATTTTTATACATTTCGTTTATTTAACATGACTGGACAATACCTTCTTGTTAATGACTATTTGTATTTATCCTACACAGATATGTAGGTATGCACGCAACAAAAATCTTGTTTTAGTTTAGTCAAAATAGTTCACTGTAGGATCGTTACCATTATAATTAGGTCATTATAAAGAGATTATAATATCATTTGTCAGTTTGTGTGACACAAACCGTTTAGTTATAGATTATTGCTACTAAGTACATGAAATTTGAAAGGTAAATGTATTCTAAAAACCACTGTACAATAAGACTTTTAAATTAAGAGTCAAAATATAGCTACTAAAACTTCATACACGTGACTAAGGGATGAAAAATATACAATATATTGATAGTTCAGAAGAAATTACTTTCAAAGTTGTAAACGTTATAACCCACCCCTCGCTAATTATGAACTAAGAAGTTCGAATACTCAAAAAAAGTTGGAACCAACGATTTTAAAAATCACTTTTTTTATGGTAAAAGCCGACAAACGAGCAGACGAGCCACCTGATGGTAAGTGGTCACCAGCCCCCATGGACATCTACGAGAAGAAAGGTATCACTGATGCGTTGTCGGCCAGGAAATGAGAAGAAGGTAAGAAAGAATGTACTGGCTTTCAAGCCCCCAGCCGGAATACGACGAGCCGTTTGGCGGCTGACTCAAGCAGGAGGGTGGTAGCTAGCCAGGCGGGCTTCACGGAAAGATAATAATACCAATAATAATATTAACGACTTGATAATAATACTGATAATATAATCCTTACGCGAAGCCCTACCATCAAGCAAATTAATTACTTGTAAGCCTCTGTGACATTATTGTTACGTATTATTTTGATTGGATAAGCTGAAGTAGAAATAATATCTTCTAAAAATATTTTAATATAAAACACAATCAAAAACCACAAGAAGGAAAATGCAAAAAAAAAAACTAAAAAGGCATGAGACAGTCAAGACGGGGATCTATATTATAAAAATACATTAAGACATAGTAGTATGATTTCTTGTTTATATTCACAACATTTTTAAAGATCTTATTTTCTCGGTGTTGTTATTTTAGGTAAGGTAAAGCTTCCACAATTTGTACCGTAAGAAAACAATGTTATATTTCGTGTTTCAAGTGTATTTAGTTCTTTAAGAAAATAAAAGTTCAGTTTTGTCAAAATGATACGCTTGTCTTTGATTTCGACCATCCAACACTCAGCCGATGCATAATGGGAACGTTGCCTGCAACTAAACTACAACCCAACAAGGTGTTTGATCATTTTTACTGTGATATTGGTGATCAATTCTTTGTAAAAGAAAGTTTTCACCGAAATGCGAAAGTTACTAAGGCCTATCTATCAGCCTTTCATGGTCATAGATTTCCCCAAATTGAGATTCCAATGGCTACCGATGGTTTTAATAATACCCACTTGTGTTCTTTTATGTTCTTCCACCAAAGCAGTACACCTAGAAGAGCTCCCAGATATGACTTGTGATTGTTTTCTTGGCCACTTTAGATCGTTTTGTGGTACACGGCGGTCTATCTAGTTATCTATATATCCATTGTGAAAAATATTTTATTGCAATGGCAAAACATTTAAAAACCGTTTATAATTTTCTTAACTGAACATGTGATACATTTTTCGTCGCGGTGCGTAGTGGTGTAGAAATAAACTGAACGCTTCTTCCATAGGCCGCCTCTGCGCCGTTGGCTTCAAATCGGCCAACCGTCATCTATACCGTGCAGTAATAGGCCTCCGACTTTTGCAGAACTTAATACCTTGTTTTGTAAAATTGAGGCGGTTATAATTCCCAACCATTAAGTCCCCTTTCAAATAATCCGAAAGAGTTTAAAGTTTTAACAGCTGGTCATATTGTTATAATATACATAAATATCGCGGATCAGTTACGATGCGTGCCTCATACGATTGCGACGTTCGTATTAAATTTTTGGTTAGATCGTCTCTCTACAAACATTCTGCCATGTTTTTTTGGAGTAATCTGATCGTGCTAGATCGAGCACCATCCAATAATAAATCAACTCTGCCGCTTCCCAGAACGACGCATGACGTGATGTCAAGGTTGGTGGTCGGTGGTTTCTTTTAACTTATCAACTTTACTGGGATTGCTAATACCATCTATTTTTACAACACACATACTGTACATTTTTGGTCGAAGGGTCAACTGGTCCCTGTAAGCAACGCAAAACATAAGATAAAACATTATGAGCAGTACATATTTATGGAAAGTCTGATAAAGTGACTATATAAATACAAAATACCTAGTATACTCGCAGTCTCTAGGGAGCACTAATTCGTGTTTATTGCGCCGTACTTCCGAACTTCTACGAGTACAAGGCTAACGGATATACAGTTACTGACTTCTATCCATATGCCAGCCGCTTCAGGGCAAGGAACTTTCTCTAGTCTCCACTGGGGATTGTAGTGTCAAACGTAATTTTATGCTTCTACCGCCGTTTTGAGAAACGTTTTATCATTGGAGAAAAGAGGCGGTAAATCAAACTACTCGATATATCTTTTAGACCAACATGCAATAATCGCAAAGTAAGTTTTCAACTTGTGCGGAAACCGGTGGTGACGCTATTATTACAGGCGTCACTCACTCACTCAATCACGCCTAAAACTCAGTAAATCTCCTGACACACGCCATCAGGCCGTAAGCGTTTCAATCACTAGCAAACATTAATAATAATTACTAAGCAAACAAAGCCCTGTAAACTATAATAACTAAGTTTATTCAATCTTATCATTATGTGGGATCAATTGACAATGTACATGACATGTTTTGATTTTCAATAAACAATTATTATTATTATTAATTACAAACGTAGGTCGTCTACTGAAAAACTTTGTTATTAGGGATTCGCTTGTAATCACCTTTGTCAAAATAATCATCTTCAATGGGACATAATTGCCGGAAATTATTTGAAACATGAATAATGAGACAAAAGTGATTAATAATTTCCTGCTATTTCAAATCACCGACAGATTTTTGTGAGCAGAAATAATCGGTCATGGTCCACGGACATCAAACAGTCTCACAATTTAAACAATTTTGACGACCCGTATGGCGCAATGGCCATTCGTAAAGGCCTGGGCTCGATTTGGTTTGAATGAGGCAGAAATTTAAATGATTAATTCAAACAACATTATTTTTTTTAAACTTGTTGTTGTTTTAACTTGTGTTACAATCACCCGAGTGTTGAAACTACATTACCGCAGCCTTTGGGGCGCAACAAATTTTTGATGCTTGGGTACCTGCTACCCTTTTACGAATTCGAATTGACGAGATCTGGAAAAAAAATTAAGTGTCCGTAATTACAACAACCCTTACCTTGCAGTAGACCGCTAATAGTAAAGCCAAGAACAAAACATTGACATTTTGAAGGTTAAATTATATAATAATTATAATTTCTTGGTAATAAATCGTTGTCCTTTTTTGTTATTTAATATTTGTAAATATTACCGTTGGCGTTATTTTGACGTGATTAATGTATTCCAGTTAGTTGCCTAATTGGGTACGTTAATATTTCTTTAAGCCGAGTCATTTTTAAGAAAAAACCAAGGATGTTTGTTACTAAGTTTCAAGGTTATTTTAAACCTTATTACATTATTGTTCATTATGTAACGTTTTCTGTCGATAACAACAATAATCATGTTTATGCTATAGTTTAATAGCAGAGAAATTAATTAATTAGCTTAAGACTTGAGAATTATTTCATATCAGCTATCAGTTGTGAATTTTGCCATTTCCATTTGTAATGTACATAGAATGAAACATGGTTATTAATATTAAAATATTATGACACACAAAAATGTATACGAACAAACATGCAAACAACTTACCAAGTTTTGAGAAAAAATCCATTTAAATAGATTTGAATGTTACCAACATGCGGTTGGAATTTCTAAAAAATCTTGAATATTTTTTTTAACTGAAAGACGAAAAAAAAATCTCATTAACTTTTTAAACCTTAGTTACTGCACCACACTGATTTAGAGACGGTCCCGAGACCGTTAACCCGATTTTAAAGATGTAGTTTTTTCATTATTATTTTTAATATTGAACTTTGCTTATGATTTTAAAGTAATGTCATTGCGACATTTATACATTTTATTATGTAACAGGTACTTACGAACCGTTTTTTTATTTGTTGCCAATATTTCGACCCAGTTGCATGGATCGTGGTCACGGCGAAACTGGCACTACTAAGGTTGAACAGAAGTTTCGCCGTGACCACGATCCATGCAACTTCAGCAACATTCTGACGCAAATCGCGGGGCTTCGATTTATCATGTGAACGTAATTGCATCTACATACTTGTAACTTTCAAAGTAGTTTTTGCATATAAACTTCCGATGTTCTTTAACCTCTATGCAAGTATATAGATATCTAATACGAATTTTCAGCTGCGTAAAGGAAATTATCTAAAAAGTTTATATATTCCGTGTAAAGTGCCGTGTGTAGTCCGAGTTTTGTGAAAATTTCCCTTATCCGATATTAGGGACATCACTGAAATATAAAGGGATACACGATATACTCGTTCATGTAAAATGAAGTCTTCTTTTTAAATTTAAATAGATTTTTACATATCATCCTTAACAAATAACTCTTCAATAAGAGCATAAGCAAAATATTACCATTAAATTCCTCGTACGGAAAAAAATATTTTCTCTATATACCCATTTCTCTTCAGTTCCCGTTCTACAAATTCAGACGAGAATTCAGTTTATTTTTGTAGCTAGTCGACGAACGGGCAGACGAGCTACCTGATGGTAATATTGTCTAAGGTGTGTGAAACCTATCAATCCATACTTGATCAGCCTGTTGGACAATGTCTTCTCTTTCAATGTGAGATAAGATAGGTATTGCCATGTTTAGTGTATCAAATTCGTATTTTAATCTTCCATCCCGGAATTGGGATATGGAAATGTGATGATGTGGAAATTAAATTTTCAAATTTATTTTTAATAAATAATTTGGTAATAAAATATAAAAACATGAAAGGAAAATTATTTTCAAGGAATAAATAGCCATAATACATAAATAGTTTTTCTTGACAATATTCTTGATTAGAATACAGACCATAAACGTTAGTGAGATATCGTGACATTCGGCATTCGATTTAAGGGTCAAGTTATTAAGGCCAAAGAGCGTAAAAGTAAAATATTTAAAGATACATAAGGTACATACATAATAAAATACAATATAAAAATACAAATAAAATCCTGATTTATCTACGCTTTATTTTGTACTCATATTTCGTGTTTATCAATCGTCGTTACTAAAGACGACTAGAAATTCCACAAACGCAGTAAAAATATGTATGTATGTGACGTGTTAAAATACTTAATATAATATCTCAACGATATCTGGTTGTGACAAACGCACGTCAATTACAAATAAATGATGCGTTAATTATTTATTTGCCTGCCCCTGTCACGCACATTTAATATACCCTTATTACAGGGCTGTATAATTAAAATCAACGAAAATTAGGTACATATTGTAATAGCAGACAAGAATATTCAAGGAATATAATTCAAATAGGCATTAAAATAAATATTCTACACATATCGAGAGCAAAACTGTAACGTGCCGAATTTGTATGGAGACAATAATGAATACAGTTACTAAACGGAACGCGACAGGTGACCTGAGTGTTGGCAGCACCGTCGCTATAACTACACACTCGGTAACTCGGTTTACAACAGAGCCTAGCTCAGCGACAGGCGATAAGGTAGGACGCACTCGTGTTTCAACATTGCTGGAAACTAGTGCTTCTTTTCTAGGAACCGTCATACGTTTCGTTGTGATTTATGTTATTTATAATTATTGTTTTCAGTCAAATTTGGTGGAAACGGAATTGCTCCAATTACCATTTACCTACCGGGGAAGATGTCTGACATTTATCTATATAATAATATTCTAAGTGATCGCTTTCTGGACATTAACGTATTAGAACTACAACAATAACTGTTAGAATTTTTGTCGGTTTGTCTGGGCGCTTATTTGCGCTTATCTCAGAAACTGCCTAACCGATTTCGTTACGGTTTTCACTAATGTATTGCAGTAAGCGTCACTTAATATTTAAATATCATTGCAAACCGTTTATAGTTAAAAAGTTATAAGTTAATATATGTATTTCTAATTCACAGAACGAGAAAAATCTAGTCCTAAAACAATGCAGGTGATATTTCTAAGTGTAAGGCGTAGTTTACACTGACGCGAAGTGAGGGTGGTTTGATAGTATAAAATATGTTTGGAATATTTAAGCGTCACTAAACCTTGCTATTGATATAGCGGCCGAAACATTTTTGTTACTTACATTAGTCTACCAATTATGTTGATAATGGATGCAAGTTGTGTTAAGGTATTGGGTAAACCTTTTTGAAAAACTTCTTTAAAACCTAACCATAACGGAGGTGATGAACAGGTTATACTGGACTCCTACCAGCTGAAACCACCAACAACATTCTTCCGTCTCACCACTGGAGCAATCTTGGGATCCAGGCGGTGTGGATCTTATTGAGCCAGTTCTTGAGCTTGAAATACAACTTGGTTTTCCCCGTTCTATCTTATTTAAGGGAGCTGGAGGAAACACGGCATGTGATACCTCGAGACATTATTATGAACAACCAATATCAACACGTCCGTCGCATAAACATAAACAGGAGGATTGAGGAGGGCTTGGCAAAAAACATATATGCAGGTCAATATATATAGGAGATTCATTATTCAATATATGTAGAATAAACTGTAACAGCTAGTATTATTTAAATAACAAACAAACTTTATAAAATGTAATTAAAACACTGCTAGTTAAAACATACTCCAAAGTAATGGAATCTCTACACCTGAGTTTCGTGTAACATACGAAAACTTTTCGAGGTTCTACTAAAGTTTTGTAAACGACGAGCAATTCTAGTCTTCAATTAAGGTTTAATGGTATAATAATTATGTTTTATGAAACCGTTTCCTTGGTCCTATTGCAAAAACATTAAAAAAAGAACAGTGATTTTACTACAATCAATGTTCTAACTATATATATATATATATATATACACTCGTAGCTCACCTTATGTAACCTTAATCTATAAAGTCATTATATAATATAAATTATGCCAGAAGAATTTAGTAACACACATTCAAAGTTTAGCTTTAGATTCAGAAATAAAGCTGTAATTGCAGTTCAAAGAGCTTAAATTTGAGTATATAGTATACATGACTCCAGTTGGTAGTGATCCTGCCTACCGAGCGAGGGATCCCGGATTCGATTCCTGATCGGGGCAGACATTTATGTGACAGATAAATGTTTGTTCTCGGTTCATGGGTGTTTGTAATGTGATATTTGTGTATGTTTATGCCACCTGTAATAAGCAGAAATGTATCTGAATAGGGCTGGATTCGTCGAAGGCAGTAAAAGGAAACTAGACAAGGAAGATTTGAAACAGATAACTGTATAAAACGGAGTTCATGTTGTAACTATTCTTTAACCCAATCATTTTAAATATTTTAAAAAATTTATTCTTTATGACATATTGTCAGATATTAAAAAAATAATGTTGGTTGCCAACACCACTTGCAACACAGGGAAATAGATCGTGTAACTCCTGCGGACATTCTCTTAAATTCATCCTATATAATATCAAGAGGCCGGCTAGCCTTTGGCAGGGCTTGAGGCTCAAAAGGCTGGTCTCGACAAATTATGCGTCGCCTATTAGCCTCTCTGCATGCCTCTTCATTGAGTCCCATTATGACAGATTAGTTTTGGAAGCACCAGCCTAGATGTGACAGCAGTACTCCACAAACGACCGAACCTTATTATTTTAGGGTTAAAACTTGTTGCGATGTGAAGTACTGCTGCATCTTTATTAGGAAATCTGGCTTTCTTGGAGCAGCTTTAAAATTTGGACTCAATGAACCTCTTACAGTTATGGTTTGAGATGTCTACTCCTAATAACTGATTTTTTCCATGGAAAATTTCTCTACTCATTTGACGGTTACGCCACGCCATCCTATACGAAAACTTTCAGGCAGCGAAACGAAATATAATGATTTTATTTACGTTTAAATAAAAATATATGTTAAGAGACATAAGTTTTCAAAATATATATGTATAATATTTGCAAATCTTAAGGAAAACTTAGGTAAATAGATGTAAATGATAAAGTCAAGAGTGAATAGGCTTTTTCTAAGTCAATGCGCTTTACTATCTAAATTTACATCGCCAGTTATCATCAGATCGGAGTAAAGTTAAGTACTGATTTATAATAAGTAAAAAAACTTATTGCAAATCGAAATAAAGCTTGAATTTGTTTATTTCAAGTGTATGTTTATAAATATCTTCCGGCAGTGAAACTAAGCCATCGCATCAGTTAATCATTAATAAAAGTAATCTTGAAAGAAGAAGCGGCAAGAAACTACAATATTTTGTACTCATTATTTATTTACATTTATTGCTATTTATTGATATTTATAACTTGGCACTAGTTACTACTACTCCTATTTTACATTTTCAAAGAGTTCTTCATTATATCACGTATTCTGTTATTTGTATTGAAGAGTATTTGTGCTAAATTTTTAATCTATATATAACGGGAGTTTGCAGCGGGTGACTCGTCATAAGTGTGGTCTGCCATGGTGGAGATCCAAAATAAGAGAAGTTAGCGGCGGTGACCGGTGATGATCCTGGTTTGGCGCCTATCCATGGCTGTCTAGCGGCAACCTAGGGGGGTGGGGTCTAGGACAGCCACGGTAGTTTGCCGAATGACCTGCTTGACCGCAGAAAACGCACGCTGAGGGGGACTCCGAGTCGCGTGTGCGGGTGCACTCTTTGGTACCATGGGGTGCAAGGACTTGACGCTCCTGGAATTGGCGTAACAGGTTGCCACTGCGTGGTCACAGAGCTAGCAGCGGTGGCATTGGCTGGGGTAACCTCTTATGTGCGGGGGCTCAACTCGGATGTAGGAGAGTCCACATACTGTGAGTTCTCCCTTGAAAATGTCCCGGGACTCGGGAGTGTTGGGGAGATTGGCTAGAGCCAATGGGTATTGTCCGCCAGTGCTGCTGTACAACTTGTGTACTGCCTCGACAGGGTTTCCTTGAGCGACTAAGTCTGCTAGGATGGCTCTTAAGTAGTTGGAATCAGTCGGCTTTATAGGGTTTATCGTGTGATGTCACAAAATGCACTAACAAGCCGTCCGGCTGTCAAACCACCAAACTGTCCCAACTGATAAACGTCACCACTGTCATCGTCCACACTCAAGCACCCACAAGCTGCTTGACGTTTTCAATAGATGTCGCCATAATGTTGATGCTGCGACCTATACATACATCTCTTCTCAGTCGATACGTTCTTGGCAGAACGGTCGTGGCCACCATGTAGTTACCTTTAACGCTGATCTCACTCGGCTCACGATGTAGCGCCACCTCTCACTGTTGGTCGTCATTCTGGTGCACTCATATACAGGGCTATTAATCGCAGATTTTATTTGATCCGTCCAACGCATGGGTGTCCGCCCGCGAGGTTTTACACCTTCTACCCTGCCCTGTACAACAAAGCACTCTATGGACGTATCGTGGCGTCGCGAAACGTGGCCGAAAAACTTTAAGATGCGTCTTTGTGCGATAGATGACAAACGATGTTTGATGTCGAGTTCAATAAGTATGGAGGCGTTGTCTTGAATTCAGTCCACAATACTCAGAGCATTCTTCTCCAACACCACATTTCTAGCACATCATTTTTTTTGCTTTTCCATTTCGCGCAAGGACCTCGTTACGGAAGCGTAAAGAAAAATGAACACGAGCGTACGGACAAGACTTAACTTAGTACTTTTTGTAATTTTTCGGTTCCTCCATATTTTCTTTAATTTGTTCATGGCACTTTTTGTCATATCCATACGTCTTTTTATTTCGTCCATGCAATCCCCACTGTTAAAGATCGATGTACCCAAATATAAGTAAGATGAGACGACTATGCACCTTGCTAATTCAGTCACATCGGGCGAATTATCATTGCCGCTGTCTACAATCATCACTTTGGTCTTTTTGCGATTGATCGTTAGGCCGAACTCAAGACTTACAAACTCCATCTTCTTAAGCAATTCTTCCATGAACCCAACATTAGTCGCAAATAACGTTGTGTCATCAGCGTAGCGAAGATTTGCAATCTTATAACCACCTATGCTAATACCATTATTCCAGTTTTCTAAAATAATGCACATCACAACCTCTGTGTATATATTGAATAAAAGGGGTGATATTATACAACCCTGGTGAATACCCGCGCTAGGATGGAAACTGCTGGAGAGAATTTCATTAGTGCATACTGAGGCTGATCCATCTTCATAAAGACGTCGAAGTAGGTATATTAGATGAGGTGGGGTTCCCACTCCTTTTAAGGATTTTCACAGATTTGTCCAGTTAACCGAGTCAAATGGTTTAGAAAAATCAACAAAGCAAATATATGCTGGCTTGTTGAATTTTCGAGCTTTCTCGATAATCTGGCGTACAATGAGTATTTGCTCTCAAGTGCCCTTCCCTTGCATCCTCCTATATATGCAACATGATTTTACTGGCATGAGACATTAGAGCAATAAGGCGGTAATTATAGCAATTTTTTGTAGAAACTGTTTTAAGCAAAGGTATGAAGATAGTCTGTGTCACTGAGTGTGAGGGTCACTCGCCAGTTTGCCATATTCTGTTGCATATACTATGAAACATTACGGCATATATGTGTCGTATGTATATATATATATTCTCATTCCATTATGATTCTGGTGCTGAATTTTCACTAAATAATGAGAGTATTTCTCGAAAATTTTGTGGTAGACATGAACAAACCATAGTTACTTTAAGAGGCATTAGTCAGTCTAATGTACTCAGCATTGTTCAGATTTGTAGTATTGTTGAAATTGTTAACAATTTCATCGAGATTTTATTGCATGATTTGCCGGATGTCTATTTGCGTATTGAAATTATAATGGGTCGCTGAAACATCTAAGCTTGTTTCTGATTTAAATAATGGACAATTAAATGAATACGTAGCGTACTCGTGATATGATATTCGTAACGTTGTTCTCAATCGTAAAATCTAAAATAACTTCCGAACTAAATGCTCACCTAATACTCTCTAGACCGTTGAAGTGGACAGTAGTTAACAATATTCGTGAATCGTTTATTCATCTTGGATATGATAAAACTTTAGAAAAGCTGTATGATTTCTATTGGTTTAACGGTATATCACGTTACGTTAAGAAGTTAATTTATAATTTGTGAGGATGCTTTGTAAGTAATGAATTTTAAGAATTATGTGATATCAGTAACATTTATATTTGATCGTTACTGGATCTTCGTGGGCAAATGGAGAATGGCAGAGCGCGTAATGTCGATGTTAAAATCTATGTTTTTAGACTGCTGTAATAGACTGCTGTAGAGTCAAACAATCGGTCGTGACAGGTCTCTTTGGGCGAAGTACAACTTATCATTAGAACTTATAATCAGAACTTTTTATCATTGATGCCAATAGATGAAGTAGAACCGGATATTGATTTAAATGCGATGAGAGATAATGCATTGCCTAATATGGAGAGTGCAGCATCCTATGAAAAATGTAGATTCGATCAGACAAAGACAAACCTTAATAAATTTTCGGTAAGAGACTTTGTTTTGATTATGAACGAAGAAAGTAATCAAACAAAGTTAGACCCAAAAATTTAAAGGACCTTTAGAGGTCATAGAGATTCTTGACGGTGATCGCTATAATTTAAGAGCAGTTCACTTTAAGCGTACGTATAAATATGCACATGACAGGTTGCGGAAAATGCCAGGAGATAAGAGCTTAGCTGATGAAATAGATACAGAACCAAGTAGTTGTGATTATGATTCGAGTACTTAAGTACGCATGGTGTTCAGACCATACCAGAGGTTGTCGTGTAGCCGTAGCTCGATAGAAATCGGTATCTACTTTAAGTAGTCCGTGAGTACGCGGTAGGCAGTCAACTCTGGCCGAGGTCGGGTTTCGGTAGAAGCGTTTCCGTGGAGCGGTTCACATATCGATGGAGTAACTGGAGGTTACATAGCCATGGATCACATGTGCAGCTTAAGGGTTTTGATCGGTTAATTGGCTTAAGTGTTGGATTTGATTATTTTGAGAGACAATTCATTAGTCAGCTATGCTCCGAGATCCACAAGTTATTGACAATTTTATGTTAAACCTGAGAAAAATAAAGCTTTCTTTGTCCATGCAAGTTGTTTTCATTGTTTGTTGATAATCGTTTGATTAATAAGTTTCCTGGTTGAAATCAGGAGTGACCGAGTTCTGTGATACTGTGTAATGAATTTTGTTTCAGAATAACACACAGGGACGTGTGTCTCATAGGATGGCCGTGTCGGAGAGGTCATTATTACGGGACTTGTATTGTCTAACAACGAGTCGCAAGCGTCATCGGTACGTCATTGGGCCATCATCGATGCATGCTTCGACGGAGTCTACATAGATGTTTCTGTGACAACTGGCGAAGGGGACTTCTCTGAAATCGCTGGGACGGCAACACGACTAGATATATGTAATATTTTAAATTAATTAAATTAATTAATATTTTATCTCTTAATTCACCCCGAATTTTTCCGCCTTTACTTTCACGTATGTTACACATAGAATGACTCAGTTTAGGCTACAGTCTGCCAATTTAAGTTTAAATAACTTGCCATGTAAAAAAATAAAAATTCAATTTTTTTTCTATATTAAGTAGTACATCTAACCTTAAAAATACGATGGGACACGATTCTCGTATCCGAGACTATACTTCATCATCAATTTACCTACATTAAATCAACACATAACATACCTATCACTATACTGGTCAGATAATAAGCAAATGGTACATACTTACTTTGTAAAGATAACATTAGCGCCAAGGTGATTTTTAAGAATGACAATTTTTATAATGATCCCATGCAGCATACTGTATAAATTGAAAAACGGCTGTGCTTAGTCACGACATAAGTCAGTTCTTAATACACTGGGCTTATTCACGCACGTAAGTAAACGTTTAAATATTACTTTGACAATATGTATTCGTAAATTTTTATCGTGATCGCCGCCACACATACATAATACCAGTAGCATCAGACGCATTGCCAGAAATGGAAAACGTAGAGTATATCGTGATAAAAATGGTTTGTAATAGACGCCATCCGGATCCATAAGGCATAAATCCCAGGCATTATGCCCAGCTCTTAATTCCTGCTGAACAACGGTCGAGGTAATGGCATCATATCTCTGATATATGATGTCTGAGGATGGGTACTTTTACAGAGTTCTCTACCTACTAGGTCAACTACCTCCGTTCTTCTGGCATCAACAGTAAAATGCTTACAACTCCTAAGATGGTAGTATCCAGAAGCCAGTAAAAAAGCGTATTTCCTCTTTCTTGTTGCCCGGCAGTATTCGGTGATGATTTTGGTTATACAGACGTTCATAAATGACAGTGAACATGCACCACCTAACTCTGCGGTAAAAATTTCAAATAAATTCAAAACTCTGCGGCAAATTTTATCTTACCGTACCGTACATAGTTATCTTAGAATAGTCTATTTCTCGTTTTGACCGGATTTAGGAGATATTTTATTGATTTATACTTCATTGGTCCTTAAAAATAGCATAAAACGTGGAGTCACAGTGAAATAGCAGTCTCTACCCTTACTCTACTTTACCCTAATACCTTTTTTCTGCTGGGCCTATCAGACAATTGAGGTTTACTGCTGTTAATTAACCGGGTCAATTTTTAAAATAAAATGTACTCTGACTTCTCACTAATCCTACCTGACAACATGAAAAACTTGAATTAATATATCAAGCAATAATAACTGCATTCAGAATAAATTGTTACTCGTTTTTATCAAGCGTCTTGTACAATTTATATATTTACTTCCTAAATTTAAACATTTCTTGATTTTAGTCTCTATTTTTGAGATTTTCACATTCAGAAAGACAAACGGCGAATTTGTTTTAGAATATGTAAATTTGACGTCTCATCAATCAATCAATCGATTAGGGCAATAATACTGCGAATCATGCGCGAATTACTAACTGGCAGCATTATTGTTAATAAAAAAATAAACTATCAAAAAATATATTTAAAATCTACCTTCAATTATACTTGTAAATGTTTACACCGGATTTTTCATTTCAACAGGACATATAAATTCCTTCATCACTAGTAAAATAACAACTCTAAAAAAATCAACGACTACAGCTAAATCGACTGGTTTATCCTAGATAATTCTACAAACATCCAATTACTTCTTTACCAATTTGCGTTTTCACATTACTCCTAAAATGAATCATTATTCACGCTACCCTCATTATCACCAATTACTGGCAAATTGTCAACTTTTGATTGATCATATTTATGCAGCAGTTTATAATTCGATTTATGGCAGATGACTTCAGTTATATAGCTGACAGTGACAAATGTGTCAAATAAGTAAGTATCTGTAATGTATTTAACTTTTCTTTCATTTTTGTTGATCTTTTCTTCAGTGTTCAAAAAATATTACAACTATACTGTCTCTACTCGCTATTATCGTAAAGTTCCTTTCCTTAATTTCAAAATGATTCAGGGATTATTATTTTATTTTTCCGTCTAACTATTGTGATACTTCAACAATATTTCATATTTTTATATAAACATTTAACGTCCATTACCTATTCAACATTTAAAGTTAGTGCTGTTATGAGCGAGACTCAGCATAAAGAATTATTTACGATACTAGAAAAGTATAGGGATTGTTTTGCAATAAATTTAGGGGAGTTAGGTAAAACAAACTTGACAGAAATGAACATCTCGTTAACTGACGATAGACTTATCGTATATAACGCGTATAGGATATCACACAGCGCACGTGAACAGCTTAACAAGATCATTGATGACCTTTTAGCTAACGGCATTATACGTGAAAGCTCATCAGATTATTCTAGTCCAGTGATTTTAGTTAAGAAGAAGAATGGCGATAAGCGCCACTGTATCGATTTTAGGGCTCTCAATAGGAAGACCATAAAAGATAAATATCTCTTGCCGCGTATTGAGGACCAATTGGACAGGTTAGGGGGTAATAAATTCTTCACAAGCCTAGATCTCGCGTCGGGGTATTATCAAATTCCCATGAGTGAAGCTAGTAAAATATATACTGCGTTTTTTACGACGGATGGGTTATTTGAATTTGAACGAGTGCCTTTTGGGCTTACTAATGCCCCCAGTGTCTTTCAGCGTACAATTAATACAATGCTTAAAGTTAAACAAAAAGGCTTAGTTTTGGCACACATGGATGATTTTCTACATTCTTGTAGTATCGAAGAGGGCTTAGACAAATTAGAAAAGGTTCTTCAAATGTTACGGTCCGCTCATCTTGCGCTAAATTTAAAAAAATGCTATTTCTGTCAAACAAATATAAATTATTTAGGGTATGAAATTAGCTCCAATGAAATTAGACCTGGTAATGCAAAAATTCAAGCGGTATCGGAAGTTCCCATTCCAAAAAACATTCATGAGGTTCGCTAATTCATTGGTCTTACTAGTTATTTTCGTCGTTTTAACCAAAACTTTCAAAAAATTCACCTTTTAATTTTGGAGAATCTCAAGTAAAATCATTTAATGAACTGAAAGCAAAGTTAACCACTAGACCAGTTTTAGTATTGTATGATACTCTAGCTGATTTGGAAATTCATACAAACGCTAGTAAATTAGGCATAGACGCTATTATCATGCAGTTTAATACTTCAGGTATCTTACACCCTATATCGTATTACAGTAGGGTAACTACCGTAGATGAGAGCAAACTTCACTCTTACGAGTTAGAGACCTTGGCAGTAGTTACTGCCTTGAGTCGATTTAGAGTCTATGTATTGGGAAAAAATTTAAAGTAGTAACCGATTGTGCCCTCATATGTAGCACGATGACCAAACGAGACTTAATACCAAGAGTTACACGCTGGTATATATTAATGCAGGAGTACGATTTTATTGTTAAAAATCGCAACGGTACCAGAATGTCTCATGTCGATGTATACTCTCGCAACCCAATTACCCCACATTCTCGACAAGCTGATGAAGTAATCAACATTTTGGCCATAGATGATGACGCTTAGTTACGTACAATTCAGGAGCACGACTCTGAGATTCAAAGAATAATTGATATTTTAAACGACCTAAAAACCAAAAGTATTGTTGAAGTACATAAGAATTATTCTATTAAAAATGGTCGCTTATATAGAATTATAACTTATAAAAATGGTGATATTAATCTGAAGTGGGTAGTGCCCACGTCAGTAAGGTGGCAGATAGTTCGTATAAATCATGATGATGCAGGACGCTTTGATTTTGATAAAACATACAATAAAGTTAGTCAAGCCTATTGGTTTAAAAAGATGAGACGTTTTGTTAAAAAGTATAGTGAATCTTGTTTGAGTTGTGCTCATAATAAAGTACCTGCTGGAGCTAAAGAAGCTCAACTATATGGATCATTGTGATCCTTTCCGGATTAGTAAAAGGAAGAACTGTCACATATTGGTTCTAATAGAATCGTTTAGTAAATATATTTATATTAAACCAGTGAAAAATGTAAAAAGCAGCACAACTATTCAGGTACTTAAAGAATATTTTTCTATATTTGGAGTACATTATCGCATTGTATCTGATCGTGGTACAAGTTTTACAAGCAAGGAATTGACAAAGTTCGTAAAAGAAAGCGGTATTAAATATATTTTAAATGCAGTTGCCTCTCCTAGAGCAAATGGACAGGTGGAGAGGTACAACCGAACTATCGTTGATGCAAAGCGGCTGCTAATCACGGTAATGTTGAAAATGAGTGGAATCTGCGTATACCACAAATACAGTGGTCCCTGAACAAAACTGCCAATAAAGCCGTTGGTCGTACCCCGTCTGAGATGTTGTTTGGTATACAAACAACTGGGGTATCCGATAATGTTATGTCCTATCGTATCAGAATTACATACGCCCGTAGATCGGAATGAAATTCGCAAGAATGCAGAAACACGAATTGAAATCGATCAAAAAAACAGAAAGAACGTTACGATAAGAGACACCAGGAACCCATTCAGTATAAAGTAGGCGATTTAGTGCGTGTTGAAAAGGATATACATACAGAACCTGGGCATAGTCGTAAATTATTACCTAAGTGCCCAACGCCTTTTAGAATTTCAAAAGTAATTGGTAATGATCGTTATGAAATTGAAGACAGTCCTATTACAAGAAAAGAGGGTAGCAAGTTTTATAAAGGAATTTATGCCGTTGATAAACTTCATCCGTGGCTTGTTTTTAACCATGATATGTTGTAGAATGATTCTGAGTAAAAGTTGTATATATATTTTTTCTATACTACAGAGTAATTAAAAATATTGAGTTATAAATGAAATTATAAGATGAATTACCAGAGGAATGTATTATGATATATCAAATTACAATAAGTTACATATTTCAAAGTAGAATATACAATAAAAAGAATAAAGATATATAACAATAAAAAGTGTGATACTTAAAGAAATAATAAGTGAATTAATGAAAAATGATTGTCATTAACTAAGTATATGATATTAATGATACTGATGAATTTATTAAAAATAATTATTATGCCTAATATATCACAGTGAGTCAGTTGTATCAAAGAAGGAAAGTTCAAATAAATAGAATAAGTGATATGACCATGACGTAAACTATTAATGTTAAAATCATTGGAAACATTATTGAGATACAAAAACAATCAGTCGCTATTGGTGTGAGTGCCTATAGACAGTGCTAGTGATAAGAGTGAGTCGCTATAGGTGTGAGTGCCTATAGGCGATGTTTGTGGTAAGAGTGAGTCGCTGTAGGAGTGGGTGCCTACAGTCGATGTTAGATTTATTCGTAATTTATGTTTGTTTAGCTTAATTTGCTGGTATTACTGCTTTTTTTTTTGTAAACGCGAGGCCGTGTTTGATGTCAAAATTAGCTAAATGTTAACAATAGTACAATTATAAAATATATTTTGGTGATGGCAATAATGTTTTATAAAAATATATAATAAAAAATAATTATTATTATCAATTGTTGGACGTCAAGGCGGCCGAACGTAAAAGCCGAGGTATTGGAAAAAATAATCAAAGAAGCTGATTGTGTGAAGTGTGTGATGTGTTTTTCTTACATATTAGACACCATAGCCTATATTTTCGTATTGTATTTGTTTTTTGACTGTTGTCCAGTTATTATATACGGAAACAGGAACATTGTTAAAAGATATTAATAAAATTGTACCCCTGATTTATAATACGCACATACTTTGATATAGCACATATTTTATACTATATCTATACATAAGATAATGGCGCATACAGAATTTGAAGGTCTGCTCAACGTGTGGGGAAACAACATTCTCATTACTAACTCACAACTAAATAATAGTTGTATTTTTTACTTCTCTAATTCATAGTAAGTGAAGATGTGTAGCATGTTAAGACAACTGAGTGCTATATTTTGTATCCAATAATTTTCTAATTCACAGTACATGAATATTCCAAATACTGCCTAAAGAACAGCGCCATTTCACCAGAACAAGAGAAAACTGAGTCTGAAATTGAGATTTACGACGAAAATGGCAAAGATCGTCTTCAAAATAAATGGAAAACAGTATGAAGGTATATCATTTATACTATATATTTTCCTCATCTTTCTCCATCTAGAGTCAACCGCAAAAATTTTAAAACGCATTTCCTTAGCAGTGTAGTAAACAAGTTATAATTGCGCGTTTCCCGGCTCCTTCTTTGCCGACAATACTTTGATGATGTCTTAAATGTCTTAAATGATTGTCCTTGGCAGGTAGTGACAACTTATCGCCAAACAGCTTGTTGCTCGACAAATCGATTTAAAAAGAAATTTAAACCATTGGTAGTTTCAGCTGACGGTAGATTCGAACCGGATGTTTCTTTAAATGAGTATATAAGAACTGTGGCTGACCTACGCGGGACGAAAGCAATGTGCCATGAAGGTGGATGTGGTGCTTGCATTGTCACTGCTAGGGTTCCTACACCACCTACTTATGAACTAAAGACTATGGCTGTTAATTCAGTAAGTTATATACTTCCTAATGTAAATCATGTCATATCTATACATATAATGAAATTGTAACTGATCGCTTTGTAGATGAATGATATATGAGAAAAAATAATATTAATGGCCTTTGTTAACGCCATAGAACCCAAAACAATAGTTGTTATGATTTTTACCTGTTTGTCTGTGCGTTTGTTCGCGCTAATCTCAGAAACGGCTTAACCCATTTCGTTCTGGTTTATATTAATGTTTTGCAATAAGCATCACTTAATATTTAACGTTTGTTTCATTACAATCCATCCATAAATAAAAAATCGAGAAAAACCCAGATCAATGCATATGCTATTTTTAAGCGTAAGTTAGTTTTCCGAAGCGATGCGAGGGCATTTGCTTGTATCAAATAAAAGGGCTCATTATGAAGGATACAAATATATGTTATTATAATCTTAAAATTATTAACTGAATAGATATTCAAGAAAACGTACGAAAATTTGACATTTTACATTTGTATATAGAGTAGGTGACCCTGACTAGAGAGTAGAGACTAGTAGACTAGAGAGTTTATTATAGTCTCATTAGTATATTTTCTCCATGTCATCTGCGGGACGGAAAGTCCTCCAGAAGACTATCCTTATAAATACGTGTTACCATAATTGTATTAAAATCAAAAATCACCAGGAAAACCTATTTTGAGCAATAATAATAAATATACATTTCAGTGTCTTGTATCAGTACTCTCTTGCAATGGTTGGGAGATTATTACAGTGGAGGGAATTGGAAATAAAACAATAGGATATCATGAGATTCAGAGCAGATTGGCAAAGTTCAATGGAACTCAGTGTGGATATTGTACTCCGGGTTGGATTATGAACATGTACAGGTACAGTTATGTATGTGCACGATGAATTGTATTATCTGATTTGACTGAAAAGGTATGTTAAGTTAATTTTTTTTTCAGTTTGTATGCTTCTAGAAAAGATCAGTTAAGTGTAGTAGAGATAGAAAACTCCTTTGCTGGAAATATTTGCCGATGTACTGGATATAGATCTATAGTAGATGCATTCAAATCTTTCACAATTGATGCGGATAAAAGAATATTAATGAAAATGATTGATGTGGAAGATTTGCATACATTTAAGACATGCGGGGCTATATGTAAAGATATTTGTTCGCATAAACAAAAATGTTTAAACACAAGCGTGCAAAAAGACTCTCAAGTTGAAAAATCAAAAGAAGATTGGTGTGTTTTAACTGAAGTCAATAATGATAATTTTATTATAAAAAATACTACTTATAAATGGATTAAAGTTTACAATTTAAATGATGTCTTCAAAGCGATAGGCGGTAATCTAGACTATAAATTAATAGCTGGCAATACCGGACAAGGTACCTAATATAACTAAATTATATCTATGATATTATGATCGAAAATAGGATTAATTATTATACCTGTTTCTCTAGGTGTGTATCACGTAACTAATTACCCAGCAGCAATAATTGACATAAGCAGTGTAGTGGAACTGAAAGGTTATACTTTAGATGTTAATGTTATAATGGGAGCGTGTATGTCATTAACAGAAATGATGGAACTTTTTCTGAATTTGTCGACACACAATGAAGATTTTTCTTATCTCAAACAATTTTATGACCACATGGATTTAGTTGCTCATCTTCCAGTGAGAAATGTAAGTATCAATTTATAATGAATAGAATTTCTAGCTAAATAAAACGTTGCCTAAAAAATATTTCGTACATTTTTCAGATTGGAACGATCGGAGGGAATTTGTATCTTAAACATAGCAATAATCATTTTCCGTCTGATGTATTCTTACTTCTTGAAACTGTCGGTGCTATGATAACTATTGGTAAGAATGTATGAAATTAGACCTAACCTCTACAACTAGTTGAATAAAACGAATTAAAACTTATTCCTAAAACTACATCTAAAACGCCACTATTTTCCCCCAGCTCGCGATATCAGCAGTGTAAAAACTATATCACTAAAGGAGTTTTTAAAAACTGACATGAAGAAAATGGTTATTTTAAACGTTATGCTGCCTCCTCTGTCTAAACATTGGTTAATTAAAACTTACAAGGTAATTAATTGCACATTTCTATTAGTAACTAATAAATTTATTAATATTTAGTTAGATCTTGAAAATCAAGTTTAGAAATCGGTATCTTTTGATATTTGATAATTTAACTGAAAATAGGTAACTGGTACGGACTCTCCCTACGTCATGCCATCCCCCTCTCGATTAAATTGACACTTCTATGAAAGCAAACGGAATGATTAACTCAAAGTAAATTACTTATCAATTTTACATAATTTTAGTCGATTCTGGATGTATTTAACAAATTTATAAAATTTTAATACTATATAAAAGTGCCGTGGTTTCGCAGATTACTTTTGGCATATACATACAAACTCACAAAATTCCCACTCTTTCTTTATAATATAATATAGATTTTGATGACCCCTTTGTTAGACCAACTTCAGATTAAATCATTTCACTCAAATGTTCCGTATGAAAATATATAAACAAGTAATAATTGTTCAGAAAAAAAAAAGAATTGTTAATAACGTATTTTGCATGATTCAGATTATGCCTAGATCACAAAATGCTCATGCAACTGTAAATGCTGGATTTTCATTTAAAATCAAAAAGGAAACTGATATTATTGAACATGCAAAAATTGTTTATGGAAACATTTCATCAAAATTTGTTCATGCCGAAAAAACGGAGAAAATAATAGAAGGCAAAAATCTATTTAATGAGGACACCTTGAATGCGGCTTTAAAAAGTTTATCTGATGAAATATTCCCTGAAGAGTTATCCCCAGAACCATCTGCTGAATATAGAAAAATGCTCGCAATAGCTCTTTTCTACAAGGTAATTAATGTACCGCTTAAATTCTTAATTATTTGAAATGTGTTAAATTATAATGTGCTATTATTAAATTTAAAGGACACCCAATTAAATTGAATAATTTTAGGCAATCTTAAGTCTATGTCCTGATTGGAAGTTAAACAAAAGATTCCTTTCTGGTAGGGAAGTTATAAAAAGGCACACTTCACGAGGGACCCAGGTATATGATACAGATGAAAATATATGGCCAATTAATAAGCCAGTACCTAAACTTGAAGCATTGGTCCAATGTAGTGGAGAAGCTACTTTTGCCAATGATTTGCCAACTGAGATTAACGAAGTATTCGGAACATTCGTAACTGCAGATGTGACACCTGGTAGTATAATAAGCGGTTTTGATGCAACGGAAGCTTTAGTGAGTTAATAAATAGATTTCAATATTTTAACGTTTCATAAACTGGAAAATTATTTCTTACGTTACTTGTTTATTTAGAATGAATAATATCTTAATAGAATGTAGCAACTTATATTACAGTTAGTTCTGAAAATATTTTTTTATTTCATAAACTTTGGATATCCTTTATTTGCTGAAAATAACAATGACTTCTGAATTTCAGAAAATGTCAGGTGTAATAGCATTTTATTCTGCTGAAGACATTCCTGGTAAGAACAGCTTTACGCCTACTAACATTTCTATTCTAAATTTCAATGAAGAAATTTTGTGTTCAAAAGAAATTAAATTCAATGGACAGGCTGTTGGCATTATTGTTGCTAATAGAGAAAAGACAGCAAATAAAGCGGCTAAATTAGTAAAGGTGCATTATGAGTTACTAAAGAAAAATGAACCCCTTTTAACTATTACTGATGTTCTAAGATCATCAGAAAAAAATATCAGGATTACGCAAGATGAAGTAATAGAGCCTACTGAAATTGGCAATGATATAAAATCAGTAATTTACGGTGAGCTAACATTAGGCAGTCAATATCATTATTATATGGAAACTCAAACTTGTATAGTGAAACCAATTGAAGGCGGGATAGAAGTTTATTCATCTACACAATGGCTGGACTTAACGAATGTAGCAATCGCTCAGTGCTTAAATATTCCCGTCAATAGGTAATAACTATAGTTACTATAATTTATCGTTAGCTTATTTAAAGTTAATTTGAACTTCATTTGCATTTAATAATTTTAGTATTAATGTAATTGTTCGTCGTGTTGGAGGTGCTTATGGTGGTAAAGTAACAAGGGCTACACACATAGCATGCGCAGCGGCAATTGTATCACATTTGCAAGGAAAAACATGTAGATTTATACTTTCTATTGAAGATAATATGAAGATAATTGGAAAAAGGGCATCGACGTACTGTAATTTTGAGGTAAATATAAAAAAAACGTTTGCATGCCTTACTAGTGTATTTAATCTTCATGCATCATTCATCTATGCAGGTTGGTGTGAATGCTAATGGGAAAATCCAATATTTAAAAAATAAATATTATCAAGACAATGGTTGCTCTAAGAACGAAAATATTACTAGTATGACATTACATCATTTACCTAGTTGCTATGATAATAAACGGTGGCATGTTGAAGCATATAACGTACTCACGGATTTGCCTTCTACTACTTGGTGTAGAGCTCCTGGTAAGAAAACAAATCAATGAATGCCAATTAATAATTAATAGTTATATTGTTTTACCTGTACTTAATGTATTAATATGTATTTAATTGCGAACGGTTTAGCTTCACCTTGCTTTATAGTTCTTGAGCCTCCAAGTTAGCTTAATGATAGCGGATATAAATCTGAAGTATAAAAGCACTCGAGAAATTTGGTACCACCACTCACATTGAATTTTATATCCATATATTTTATACTATTTTACAATTTTATTATCCTGAATGAGTCACGCTAATTATAATATCAACCTTTCTTATACCATCAACATAATATTTGAACGAATAGATATCCTATCTTTGCAGCATCTACAGAAGGCATAGCTACAGTTGAATATATTATGGAGAAAATTGCACATGTAATTGAAAAGGATGCTTTAGAAATTCGACTAGCAAATATGAATCCTCAGGATAATCCAATTCCAGAGCTAATTCAACAACTAAAACAATATTCTAACTACGACAAGAGATTTACAGACATCAAAAGCTTCAATTCTGAAAACCGATGGAGAAAGCGCGCAATAAAATTGATGCCTATGACTTATAATTTATTCTATATTGGTCCTTACAATTCTATTGTTTCAATATACCACGCAGATGGAACAGTAACAATAACACATGGTGGTATTGAAATGGGTCAAGGTCTGAATACAAAAGTCGCCCAAGTATGTGCGTACATTCTTGGGATACCTTTAGAGAAAATAATCGTGAAACCAAGTACTAGTTTAAGTTCTCCAAATTCTATGGCAACAGGTGCTAGTGTTGGAAGTGAATGTGTCGCATTTGCAACTATGAAAGCATGTGAAATATTGCTAGAAAGATTAGATCCTATAAAACAAGAAATGGAAAATCCATCATGGGAGGAACTTATAACTAAAGCTTTTAATTCTGGAGTTAATCTTCAAGCATTATACATGTATAGTACAAATGAACCAGTTAAACCTTATGATATCTATGGTGTAGCCGTATTAGAAGTTGAAGTAGACATATTGACTGGAAATTATGATATTAGGAGGGTTGATTTACTTGAAGATACCGGGAGAAGTTTGAATCCAGAAATAGATATTGGTCAGGTAATGCTCACAGTATTTATAGTAAAACTTGTATACATGAATTGTTATTGAAATAATTAAAAAATAACATATCGAAGTCCATTAAAGCACTTTCCTGTGTTTATGTTTATTTTGATGATCAGTTATGATTTTTTTTTATTAATATGGTTTTTAATATGTGTTTAATTATTTTCATAATTTGATCGAGTCAACTAGGTGAAAGTTTTAAAGACACCATTAGATAGATAAATACATGCGAATAAATTTATATATATTCATACATATGAATACAAATGAAGCTAATTTAAAGTTTGTCATGATAATTATCGTATTTATTGTAACATTACAGTAAATCATTTCTTAGACGACCTCAACCGTTGCTGCTGCAAACATTTTTATTGCGAATATTTTGATCGGAATTGCATGATCATTTACATTCGCTAATTCGTAATTTTTATTGACTACATTTATCGAGTCGTCTTCGTTATCGCCTAAGTACGTTTACATTTGTAAAACTGCGTACGTATAATCTTTTTATTCGAAACAGATCGAAGGAGCATTTGTTATGGGACTTGGATATTGGACTTCAGAAAACCTGGTGTATGACCATGTAACAGGAAAACTTCTCACTGATCGAACATGGACATATAAACCTCCGGGCATCAAAGATATCCCTGCTGATTTCAGGGTATATTTTCGAAGGAATTCTAATAATAAATTTGGTGTCTTGCAATCCAAAGGTAGGAGATCATTTCGTTAATATTTTACGGCCGGTGTCTATTAGACATCTGTCCCTTACTGCTCGTAAATAATCTACTACAATAGCTGTAACTGTATTTTTGCGTCTCAATTAACAAATATATTCTTAAGCTGATTGTAAACTTAATTGTGCGGTTTTAACAAAATTGTTTGAAACAACGGTAGCAAACCATTTTTATTAATTTAACAAATGGCTTACTGAGTTCTGCTCTCAAAGAAATATGCTTTTGAAAAACATATTATACATTTATGTCCCACTTTTAATAGTATATTATAGATATTATAATATAAGTATGCTTTAATAGATCTTTGTGAACCTTGTGGTCTCACCACCTGACTAAATAAGGGTGTAGTAGTATCAATACGAGTACACAAGGAATATATTTCTTCCTAATTTACAAGAACACTTCACCAATTATTAAAGAAAAAAATTCAAAACCAAAATTCCATATCATTTGCAAAAACTTAAGTATATAAAAAATAAAATATAATCATGTGTATTGATTGTTTTTCATTCCTCAGTCCAAGTTTCATTTCAATATTCTATTGAGTTTTATGTAAACAATAAATATAAAGCCAAATTTTAGCCATACCTATATGATATCAAATCTTAGAGTAACATTGATATAACATACGGACGAAGGAATATATTGTCTTTCAAGGGTACTTGTTATTTGTCTATGAGACCTTAACATGTTCGTATTTAAAATAAATTAATTCTTCAGCAGAATAATGTATCATCAACAATGAGAACAAATAATTGTACGTATACCCTTTTCAGTTACAAATATTATTCGAAGACAATTATTTAGAATATAATTTACATAACACATTATAAAAGCAATATTTTTAAATGTTAATGTATGATAATCATAATAATATTTTGAAATTATTTATACAACGTAACATTCGTGAAATAACATAGAATGTTTTACCGCACACAAAACATACTCATTACCACTTATCCTAGGAAACTTTATAACTTTCACGTTTTAATTAAACGCTTATAAAACATAAATACCTAACATCATTTAGCAAAATGTTTTGTTTGCCCAAACCTACGAATGTTTGTATTTCAGGGTAGAGAGCAAAAAGTTTATTTCCTTTTTTACCAGAATTCGGTTTTAGTGTGATGCATGTCCTCTATGGTGACGACACATTCACACGATATAGGAAATCCCCAGTGTAGACACCATCAATTTTACTATATTTACATTTATTCATAAAATGTAAATAGTTTTTGAAAAAAGGGCACTCGAAACTATTTTTTCATTTTGATCAAACACTATAGATTTGATATGTCAATGCCATTCACCTTTACCTTCTTAGTAAATCACTTTTTATTAATCATATCTAATTTAAATAAATATTTGAAAATCCGTACAGTAGTTTTTGAGAATATCAGAATATATGTTGATCTGTAGCAACAATTTATAATAAAAGTTCAATATTAACTTAGTCCATACTAATCCATTAAAATAATAATTGTTCATGAGTACGACTCAAATTGTTCTTCTACAGTTCCTGGATTGTGCACTCGAAATGTAAGAGGTTGCTATATATCGCATAAGCCATGATGGATACACGAGTAAACTCTAAATGTCGATCGGGACTTACTGTAAACTTATGGTCTTATCGTGCGTATACTTGGTGCTTTGCACCAACTTGTCACACTCTTATAAAGGGTGTTTTAAACCGCGCTGTTGCCGATGGGAAGTTGTGATATATATTTTTAAGTAAATAGCCGCAAAATTGAATTAGTTGACAAATGGTTCACCTGATAGTAAGTGTTCACCGTCGTTCAAGGACACCCGTAATAATAAATGCACTACAAATTAGTAGCTAATTTGGAAGTGAAAGACGCGCATATAGCTCTCCAATACTGCTCATCGAAACACGTAACATACATAAAATGAAAAGTTGTATTGTCATCAATTGTAAACACTCATCAAGAACTGAAGTTTTTACGCGAAACTCGTCAATAAAAAGTTTGCGTGATGTTATCGCATCTAAAAAGATATAACATGCTTCGATGTAACTCATGGAACAAGCGGTATTTGTTTTTCTTTATGTATGTGGTATATACTTCGTAACAAGTAATTTTGTCGACAGCTACCGGGGAACCAGCGCTTTGCCTTGCAGTAGTAGTAACTCACGCATTGCGTGAAGCAATACGCTCAGCGCGTTTGGAAGCGGGCTACGAAGATCAATGGGTCGATATAGGTGAGAATTAATCTTCGAACGTCATTTTTATCAGTTGGATTAATATTAAAAATATAAAGGTTATAAGGACCTTGTTTCACCTTTAGTCAATTTTTATCTTCGTCTCAAACACTAATCTCCTGGGCAGTAGCAAGGCAACGGCCCTAATGTTTTTGAAAACAGCTTATCTTCGTATCACGCAGCTAACCTGTGCTTGATCATGGGGATTGATGTCATCTACAACTCCGAAAAATCAACCATGAATTCTATACTTGGTTGGAAGTGCTGGGAACCAATTAACAATCTAGTTTACACGCTGTTTGTAACGATTATCAATGCATCAGTCACGCCACGTGTTGCAGATTCAACGATCGCTTACTAGTGATTATTTACTAGTGATTATTTACTAGTGATTATTTACTAGTGATTATTTACTAGTGATCACGACTTTTTACCACCATGTTGTTCAATTTGCTCGTTTCCTTGTTGTTACTGGAAATAAGCGAAGAAATTTTGTTTAAATAAGAAGCAGCATCCACCTAGAAAGAAGGGAATATCATTACGTATAAGGTATATCGGCCACTTGAATTAACAATGTTGTTGGCCGAAGCACCTAAACACGATTACATGAAAGCAGTTGACTTATTACAGCCGAGATTCAATACTTTTAATGGGGAATAGGAGATTGTTCCCGAAATATTCACTAACTTCATGGGTTTATTATTTGATATTAATAATTCTAATTATTAATAATTTTCCCTATTTCAGCTAATCCGTACACCATTGAAAACATCTTTAAGGCAGCTGGACATAAACTGGAACATTTTAAACTAAATTAATTTTTGTTTTCAAGAAAGTTTTCATACTCCATAAGTATACATGTGAAAATTCGGTGGAGAATACTTTTTATATTAGTAACTTTACTAACAAAAATAATGCAAATTAAATATTATATATTTTGTAATACTTATTGTTTTAAGGTATAGGTATTTTTATAGGTATACGTAACTGCACAAATTGGTATTATATAAATATATAAGTAATATAGCTGTCATTTTTTTCCACACAATAATTCCTTTATATATCCGTAATTGTTTCCGATAATGTCATACCATTACAACCTAATACTAGGATTTCTTGTAGCATGAAACGAATGGAAGTAACAAGACCATTCGTAAGTCCGTCATGGTAAAAAGGCAGTATCATTAGATCTTTCTTTTAAAGTCCACTAGACTTTGTTTGTCCCTGTTTGATTTCGAAAGTGTTATGGTGGGGTTTTAGCTTACTTTGCTAGCTACCGCCCTTCTTCAAAACTTCAATCGTAGAACTTTTTATGAGTTCCAGTTGCGAATCTGCGAGGTCACTTTGTTTTGTAAGGCCACTACCGTTTCGATTTCATTTTAGCAGTCTTTGACTACGTGGCTCACCAGCTAGTTTGAAAGTTGTTGCTGTAGTAAAAAAGACAATTATTATCATCAACAATTGCTCATAAACATTTACGGACATACCTGTACATAAATCAGTTTAATGACATACTGAGTATTATTTAACTTACATAAATGTTAGGTCGACTGACCTATGGCCTCATAGCAGTGATAATTAGTCTGCTGCACGAGAAAACCGGGCTGGAATTTCTCACGCATCTCTTGCGTTTTTAAATTTGTATACTGCAATTCTCAAAGGAGTTCTCCGCCAGTCCAAGGCGGCCATGATGGATTGCGGCTTTTAACACAGATGTCATGATGGATTACGCCTATAACAACGCCTTAAGTGAGAATACCCTCAATAAGAGGTTTTTTGTAAAATATTGCCACCAAAGAGATTAATAAATACGGTTACAGAGAGGACACCCCATACAAAATCTGTGTGTTAACTCGGCAATAATACCATCGAACACAAGAAAACTAAAAACTGATATCGGAGTGTAAAGTAGGATAATATAATGATTTTACTTAAGTTATATTTCATGTGGGTTTAAAGAAATATAAATTTTTATGTCATGTTACATGTATAAGTCATTAAAATAAAGACATATTTTCTTCACAATTATATTTTTATTAAGGATAAGATATGACTTGACAATACAGTCTAGAATGACGTAGTTTGTGAATAATACAAGTATTGTAGTCGGGGGCTCATTATATGTATAATGAGTCGGGTTCTATGAATAATCAATGGGGTTTTTATTTATAATTATTAAAGAGCTTTGATTGTAAGTCATTGTTAGGTATTCGAATCTTGTCGCAAGATGTGTATATAGTTATATGAATCGAGAAGTAATGTATATCCAAAAATTTATGCAATATACACACATATATATATATATCATTATCTTTCTGTGAAGCCCGCCTGGCTAACTACAACCCTCCTGCTCGAGTTAGCCGCCAAACGACTCGTCGTGTTCCGTCTGGGGGCTTGAGATCCAGTACTTTCTTTCCCCTCATTTCCTGGCCGATAACGCATCAGTGATACGTTTAGTCTTACTGATGTCCATGGGTGACAGTCACCACTTACCACCAGGTGGCTCGTCTGTTCGTTTGTCGGCTATTTATTACATAATTATGTTAATTAAAAAAATATTTTTAGCTGAATGACTTAACGTATTGCATATTTATACAAAATCATTGTATATTAAAACAGGTAAATAGAGTAAATTTACTATATATATATGAAAGAAATTAAAGGCTTCATGAAACTCATTTAACCGACACGGCTTGTCCCGCCCACCTTTTTATCCACTGGTTGTTCGTTTCCACTTCTAAGACTGATCCTATCGGTTTCATTAATTTTTCATTAACTAAATAACTGTATAACATTTTTATTAATAAACACAACTAACATGTCAGCGTACAATATACATAAAATTAGCAAAACAAGGATGGTTTAATGAAATTTTGTATCACTCAGTTTAGTTAACTTGCAAGCGTTTGCTATACATACACAGCTCAAATGTGTCCATCAGCTTTTGATCCATCTATACTAGAGCACCAAGATAATATAAAATCTATTGCGGCTATTTTGTTTTAATTAGCTCTCAGGCCTTTACCCTAACAAACCTTCAGTCAGTTAACAAACAAGGTTTCAGTCAGTTACCAGCAACAAAATAACAGAGGCGCAAAACTATGTAATTTTCGAAACGAGAGAAGAAGCGAAAAATAACTTCAGTAAGTCTATTTACAAATAACCTAAATGATAAAATTATTTTGAATTTTAATATGAATTCCTTATTTGTATTGTGCAAAGTAAAAATACAGCTAACTGAATGCGAAACTGACAAGCTGACAGCTGACGCTGTCACCTCCACATAAATTCCCTGCTTTATTGTTAATGACACACACACACTTTATATATACGCCCAGTGACGTCTAATTTCGGTACTTTGAATTGTAAGAGCTACATAGCTTAAGTATTATGACCGCGTAGCCCAGTGGTAGCGGTTCTGCTTGTCGAGCCATGGGTCCCGAGTTCGATCCCAGCCGGGCATATATTGACATATATGTGACAGATAAATATTTGTTCTCGGGTCGTGGGTGTTTGTGATGTCTTATTTGTGTACGTCCATGCCGCCCGCAACACAGGGATCCTAGTATGTGCACGTTTATTTATTTACATACCTATGAAATATGATGAGCTCGCGTCATTTGTTGAACTACGCGAAAATAAGGGAATTCACTGAAAACCAGCAGCGTGGTTCTTAGCCGTTCCATGGCATAGGTTATGTGCAGTCCTATTTCGTATGTATGTATGATATTAGTTTAAGTTTTATGATGAAATAACGCTCATTAGGTAAGTCACACCACTTTAGTTTTGTAACCTTTATTTCATAGTAGTACTCTATTTTAAAAATAAATTCTTATTTCCTTTTTCCCGTTGAATGATACTGCATTGTTGTGCTGCACTTATTCACCGGTTTTGTAGCAAAATAATCAATGAAGTCGTAGAGCAATTCCAGTCTCTAGCTGATCGGAAATCAATTAATATAATCACACATAAGCTTATAAAAAACATGAAAACCTTGTAAAGTCAGTGGACACAAGCAAGCAACTGTCTGTTTGAGTTAGAAAGTTTATAAAATATTCATAACTCTGAAAATGGAGTGTTAGTTTTCCCTTTGAAGGAAAAATTGTTTATCATGTTGGTACAATTATTTTTCTATGTCTATTATTAATAATAAAACTGTATGTTATTTATTTATAAAACTCTAACGTCCTCGCCTGCCTGTTCGGAATCTGTTACTATAGAAAAAAAGACTAAAAGAAAAGGTGCACCGACGTATCAGACGGCGTTGTTCTTTTCCACTGCATGTTCTGATTGCGACTATTTTCCGTCATGTCAGTTCCCCTGCAACTTCAGCATTGAATGAAATAATTATGTATGATCTAAGCCTTCAGTTTTGTATTTGCTTTACAGAGGTACAATGACTAAATAAATATTTCTTCTTCTTCTAAAGGGGTAGAATGTATGGAGATTTTAATGGAGATAGGTACATTTTGATATAGAGAGCATTTTTGTGTGTCAATCGATACACGTACAACGGTAATTCACGTCAAAAAAATTAGGTGATTGTTGACAAATTCAAATTCGAAAATGTTGAATCATTTAGGTATTCTGTAAATACAATTTTGTACGTCATTTTTTGCTTCTATTACCGTTTCAAAAAGGTGATTTAATATTGAAGAAAAGAAACGTCAACAGAAACTCCTCAGCACATCTTTTAAAACTACAGATGGTAATTACAAAGTAAGTTTAAATCTTCGCGGAACTGGTTTCGACACGATTGTTTTCAGGCGACCTTGTTATTTATATATTCATATACCTTTACCTACAAGCTGTGCTTTAACGCGTGGCTTAAAAGTTCCAGTGGGTAAGTCACGTATCAACTTTGGAACCTTATTGTAAAAACGAACTCCAAGTCCCATAAGAGAACGTTAAACTTTTTGAAGGCGATATGATGATATGTAACCGTAGGCGCATTTGGAACTTTTACTATGGGTCATATTCTACAGTACTTACATTTATTTTACAATTTTAATTTTACTTACAATTATAGTATACCGTCGCCCATGGAATAACACCAAAGACGTCACTGATGCGTTGTCGGCCAGGAAATAAGAAGATAAAAAAAAACTGGCTCTCAAGCCTCCAGCCGGAACACGACGAGTCGTTTGGCGGCTGACTCAAGTATGAGGGTGGTAGCTAGCCAGGCAGGCTTCACGAAAAGATAATAATACCATTAATAATATTAATGATTTCATAATAATACTTTTAATATAATCCTTACGTTCAGCCCTACGACCAATTCAGCTGACTTCTGTCGCCTCTTACGACACCCTGTTCTGCCAGCATGGGATTGGGGGAGTATTCTAGGTCGCCCCAATACGGCTATAATTAAAAAAAATGTAACAGTAAATGTAATGGTAATGTTAATAAATAAATAAATACCATTTATCCCCGATAAATGGATATATCCCCATGAAAATTTCCAAAGCTAAGCGAGGACGAGTTTATCAAACAGAACCGATTTAAAACAAAATATATAAATAAGCTTCTTACAAGCAGATACCCCATCGAGCAGATGCCAATTTGAACATATAAAAATAATTGACGACCTCAAAGCCTAGTTGGTAGTGAACCTGCCTGCCGAGCGAGGGGTCCCGGGTTCGATTCCCGGCCGGGGCAGACATTTATGTGTCAGATAAATATTTGTTCTCGGGTCATGGGTGTTTGTGATGTCATATATGTGTATGTCCACGCCACCCGCGACACAGGGAATCCTAATGCGGGGGTGTGAGTGTGTTAACGTTTATTTGTTTGTTTGTTTATTTATTTATTTAATTCTTATATAAATTTTCGGTTCAGAAATTAAGCAAATTAATATAAATTTGTAGTTGTCAACGAAGCTAACACTATATGGGTACAATAATTGGGGCAGTTCTGAGTCTGAACACGACATAAATCTGATTCTAAAATATGTTATCCAAACGTTTCAAAGCAAAATACTGAAAAATAAACATTTTTCATATGTATGGTTTATTAAAAATGTAACCTTTGCAGGATTACTGTTCGTCTGTCACCACAACGGCTCAATTTAATTCAATAATAATGTTTTATAAGAGTTCTCAAATAATTTTAATATAATTTTTATATATCAAACATATTTTCCGGTACGGTATAAGAAGGGAGCGTTACGCAAATATGTAACGAACTTAAGATTGTATACCCTTGAGATTAAACTGGGCGGTACAGAGTCCTGCGACCTCCAACAGTGCTTATTTCATCAGGGCGCACCACTCCCCAAGAAATTGGACATAGTAAGGGTAGATACACCTTTCAGAAACTGTGCTTAGAAATCGGAGTTCTGACTTACCTATGAAGCGCATGACTGACTTGAAAATGATGATAGGAAACTCCTGAACTCTTACCTTAATTATCTTTGATACATGTAGACGATAGTGTCGACATCGCAATTGGCAGTGTAAGACGGTCGTTGTACAGACGGTGTAAAAAGTGAATTTCGTTAATTTATAATCTAAAATATCGTTTATAATCTAAAATGATTTATATTTATATATAAGTAACTATCTACAGAACCTTACCAAACTAATTAAAAAGCGTGTACTCCTTATACTATAAATAAACCCTTTCAATTCACCAGCCCTTTCATTTCATTTTATGTGTTTATGTTTCATTAATCAAGTACTATTTATATTCACTCATAGTACTTAATTAATACAAAATACACAAATACAGAAAACGTTTTGCAGGATCGTTAACTCAACAATAATTTATTCAGGAAATAAATAAGAAAATAGTAAAAGTAAAACACAAGTGGTTATAAAATTATATCATAACGGACATTATACATTGTAATTGAATGGATATTCACGATGTTAAACGTTATATTTACTGATATTTCAACGAGACTAGATTCTAACCGTGACTATAGCTATAAAATAAACAATAATCGTAAGTACCCATTACAGTTGAAAAGACGACAAACAAAAATATAGTTACCGAAAATAAAAAATGGGTAAAAAATACGTAAGAAATGTTTATTTCGTCGTATAACATGATACTGCAACAGAACGTGGAGAAGGATAACAGTAGGTAATGCGTGATATTCAAAGTAGAACAACACACCGTGTTCTACAACAGAATACCCAGTAAATTGCAATAAAGGACATAATTGTGCGGGTATCGTTATTTCGCGCCCAGCGCGCCTGCTATCTGTGCGGACAGAGCGAGGAAGTGGTATGCTCAGTACAATTAAATAATAATAAAACAGGAATAGCATCTAACCGAGTGAAATTTTAATTCATTAAATGGATGTTAGCAACCCTGATATAAACTTTTTTACTGTACTGCAATTTAACACACTATGTACAAGTGAAACCAAATAAAAGGGATCATATTTAAATGATACTGAGTTGAATAAGCCGCAATACAAAATGGCTATACAATTCAAATGACCATCTTAAAATTATAGTCAAGATAAAAGATGTCAGCTTACAATAACAAAGACATCTGATACACGAACATTATAGAAATGATAACACTTAATATAATGCACAGATTTACATGCGGTTTTTACTAACAGATACACCGATTTACAAGCAAAGTTTGATTGTGTACAGTAATTATAAAAAACTTTAAAAACGTATACAACAATTGTGGTGTGTTTCTATTATGCTTGCATTCTACTTTGGACGTTACTATTTGTGAATTTCCATACAACCACATCACCTCTAGTGACTTTGTTCCATAGAAAGCAATATTAATTGTTTGAAAAATAAATATGCAAATTAAAACCTTACCACGCGAGTATACCTTGCACCACGCCCATTGAAACCGTTGCAAGTATAGACAAGTGTACCATTCACTAGTGGAACAGAGACACGTACGTAAGTTTATTATTGATATTTAATAGTGTTAACAATATGCCTGCAGTGTATTATGTTTTCTCAGTACGTAATGTTTGAGGGTTTGGAGTGTAAGGAACTCCATATATTCTTGAGTTTGAAACAGCCTCGTTTACTACTAGTGCACCATCGTGGCTGAACGGTTCTAGGTCTTTCTTTCTGAGGTCGCTGGATACTACTACCTATATACTGCCCAGCGCAATGCCAATCGTACACTATAGCATAACAGAAGGATTCTTTACCTATCTGACTCACACATCCTCTACAATCAACCGTGAAATTATTTTAAAATATAGCATAGTTGAATAGCCAATTAACAAGCTGCTTTTCATCCGTTGCTACGATATGGCCCATTTATTAGTTTACAGGCCATCGACGTATATTTCTATTACTATCTCTTGGTCTTTTGTCGAAATTAATGAAATAATGCCATAGTCCATCACGATCATTAGCTGTAGCCGAGACGCCTTTAAGAATTTATGGAAGACTCACAGTGGCTTATTCCCATTTTTCTTAACCGAACCAACTAATAACTGGTTTACCAAGAACCAGAAGAAGACCAAATACATTGATTAAGCAACGCGGAAACCGGGTATTTTCATTATTTCAGAATGATTCAAAATCTTCCACAGTGTGTGACCCTACTAAATGCCAAGATTGACAGAAATCCGCAAAAGAGTCCTTTTATTAGACAAGGTTTACGATTTTTGGAAAACCATCGTCAGGTTTAAGCCGCTAGGGTCCAGCAAAACCCTCCAGGTCTATATTAAGAAAACCACTGTCAGTGGAGGGTGTGGCATTTTATAAGCATTCCATAACGTCCGCAGTACTCAAATATCCATGAGGAATTCTTCATGTAACGAAGGTCATATTACTACTAGGCCTTGTTGGTCCCAGTAAAGCATTATACTTTACAAATCTAGATAGCTACAAGTGAATACTCATAAAACAATCGTTGCAGTCTAGCCTTAAGGAGTATCACCTCTACAGCACCAACGACAGACTATAGGTCACACGATTTAAAAGTCGCCAATTATGTTCCACCACATAATCAAGGCCACTTGTAAGTGCATTTGCTAGCGTTGCTACTATTACTCGATCAGAGTAAAATCTAAATCGATTAATATGTCTTTAGGTACAAAATGGTCGGTTGGTAACCCTGCTACCTTTAATACGTGCGGCAGTTTCGTGAGAACGACCATACTTCGGATTTTTTTATACATATCGATTGAGATCGAGTATATAATTATGCATAAAGTATTCCACAGCTCGTTCTGATTTCTTTATTGATACCTCTGATTAAGAACTATTTTCAAATTCACTTTCGACTTAAAGAATTACTTCAGTATTGGTAGGAGCATGAGGAACTTATGAGTAACTCCCTGTGCTGTTTTTACATTGTATAACGTTTCATAAGTATATATTATATATATCGTGATGAAACCTGCACACCTGAGAGTTCTCCAAAATATTCTCAAAAGTGTATGAAGTCTGCCAACTCGCATTTGGCCAGCGTGGCGGACTACGGCCTGAACCTTTCTCATTGCGAGAGGAGACCCGAGCCCAGCAGTGGGACGACGATATGGCTTGTTATGATGATGATACATATACATAAAAATAACACTGATAATTAAACAATAAAATTGCCGGTTCAGCAGGTAGTGGAAATTCCACTTTTTTGGTTCTCCGATTTTTGATGACAAGTCGTTGCTTGCCGGGCAAGTAAAGAACAATCGAAGTTTGGAATCAGGCTAAGTGGTATAGAGCCCAACGAATTCCAATAGGTCTGGAAATTTTGTCTCTTCCGTTGTTCAGCACAATTGACACGAGGATGAAGGTGGCGAAACTCAAAGATATCTATAACCCTTTATATTTGTAATCTTTATATGTTTTGGCCTCATAGCCTTTATTAGTGGATGTTTAAAATACTTTTTAGTCGCAGATATAAAGATGCAGCTACCCAAGCATTTGAAGATAGCTGCAGGTTCCACAGGCGCTGCCATCTTCGGCATTCTTTTTGGCTGGGTTATGTTCCCAGCTATACTGAAGAGTCAGCTTAAAAAGGTAATTATGAGCTTAGTATCGAAATTCGACCCCTCACTAGGGTCGAATTTCTACTGTTAAAAAAGTTGTTTCCAATTTTTTTCATTGAAAACATTAAAGCCCGACCATAGCTACAAAACAAAAACAAAACAGAAAATCGTTTAACTAACGGAGGAGGAAGAGGGATACAAAATTTTCTTCTCACGTATTAATATGTACTCGTAGATAATAATTGGGCATGTTATGGATATGAAATTTCGGATCTCGATATGAATACGGATACATGAATAATATTTTAACAGTTTCGGTTACGGATACAGATATAAAATTATTTGGGTTTATCCGATTATTTCAGACAATTTCGGTTATGGATATTAAATGTTTTTGGACTTGTAAAAAAATATAATGTATTTACAAGGTAACATTTTGATTTTTGTTTAAGGTATTATTTATTATTATAATCTTGGAAAAAAAAACAAAATCAAATATTAAAAACTGTTAAAGATAAAATGTATTGGCTCGGCCGGCGACAACCTGTCATAATGTGTTTCATTTAGACTCTGCCCCTATCCGAAATTAGTCGAAATTTTTTACCGGATTCGCTTACGGTTTAGGCTATAATTTTATTTTGGATAACCGCTTACAATTACAGTTATAATGACCATGGGAATATCAAATTAAGTTAAAAAGGGACACAGGAGTCTAACGGAAAGATAAGAGAGTTTAATGCCTCGAAAAAAACCTTTGATAGGAAAAGAAAAACCTCTGCTCCTAAAGGCATTAGTATGGCAACACGTGATTGCTCATATGATAGGCTATATAAAATATCACTAAACCTATTGATGTCTAATCAAGGCATAAAACATAAAATTTTTAAAACTCATGTGCCTATACGTATGTATATAGTTAATTATTTAACCCAAACGCAGTCGGTTACATAACAGTCGGGTACATTAAATAGTTACATTTTTTATCTTTCGGCCTGCAGAGAGCTACGAGCTCGTACATCCATTTTTATCTCCTGACTTACACTCTTCTGCCAATAGGCAACAGCATTAGCCACATAAAAAGTTCCAATTATTTGTTCACCAGCTATGAATAAAGTAATTATTTTTTTGGAAAATAAGTTTTATTGAAAATAAATAAACAATGATGTAAATAATGTACTAAAAGCTAAAATGTAATCCTAGGTACCTATCATGATACCACTCTCGTCATCAATCTAGGGTGTTGATCAGACAAAAAAATAAAATCGTTAGGGGTAGCGTAACCTGAGTATATATGTAAATAGCATTTATAATGACTTATAGTGGTTGACCTGACAGAAATTTCATGCGTCCATTTTTCAAAATGTAATTTCACGGAATTTTCCAAAATGAAGCGAAGGCGAGTGATTACAATAACTATAAATATACTGAAAAGTATTATAAGTATACCTATTTTTTATTATTTTTCACACGAGCTCTGGTATATTTAATTTAAAATAAGGCTTAATAGTTCCGACTTTATTGTAAGTATAACAATACGTAGTTGGTCATTTATTTGTGCTTTTCTTAAACGAGTTATTAATAAAGGTCTTAGTACTGGCAAACTGCCCTCGCTTCGCTTACGGAAAACTACGTCTTACGCTAAAAATAGTACCCGCATTATTATAAAATAATTTATAACTTTTTTATTTATAGACGGATTGCATATAATAAAGGCCCCAAATATTAGTTTTTCTCATATATCGTTCATGTACAGAAAGCGATGAGTTAATATTTTATTACATGTATAGATAAGGGTCGTAAAAGTAAAAAAAATCATTGCAACAGGAAATGGCGTTATCGAAGAAAACGGACATTCGGAAGATGTGGGAGAAAATCCCATTCCCACTCGACTTCAAAGTATATCTCTTCAACTATACCAATGCAGAAGAGGTCCAGAACGGAGCCGTGCCGATCGTCAACGAAATCGGACCTTATTACTTTGAGTAAGTATGTATTAAAAATATTTTTGACGTAAAAGTGTAATCACGCTCAAGCCGTTCGTGAACCCAGCAAGGAGATTTCTGTGGAGTGATTATAGTCTAATCTACATCTTTTTTTCTGTTAATAGCCGACAAGTGTGCCACGAGACGAACCACCCGTTGGTAAGTGGTCCCTGTCGCCCATGGACATCAAACAACACCAAAGGTATCACTAATGCGTTATAGGCTTGGAAATGAGACGAAGGTTAGAATCTAAGTACTGGCTCCCAAGCCCCCCCCGGAACACGAAACACGACGAGTCGTTTGGCGGCTGACTCAAGCAGGAGAGTGGTAGCTAGCCAGGCAGACTTCACGGAAAGATAATAATACCAATAATAATATTAACTATATAATCCTTACGCGAAGCCCTACCACCGAGCAGGCTGGTTTATATCGCCTCTTACGACACCCTGCTCTGCAAGCATGGGATTGGGGGAAGTATTCTAGGCCGACCCAATGCGGCCAATTACGATGTTATTTTAAAATTCAACCAAGTAGGAATTACGTTTAATCAAATACTACTAATAATAATCAAAACGTTATTTTATAACACCTTTCTATTATACCATAAGACATGTTACCATGATATTGCTAACTCTTCAAAATTTCAAAAAGCTAGAATTAATTCCCAGTTTAGAAAAAGTCGATCATAAAGCGCGCCCTAAGCATGATCACCTAGCCTAGTTAGATAATACTTAGCTTACTATGAGATAATAATTATGTCAAATCACATAAGTATGAAAAACAAAATAAGAAAGGCCTAATACACACGGTTCTCTCTGCGGCGATGTACGATCTCGGTTTTTTCGAACGCGCATGTTGCGCGGCCTCGTGTGTTACAACCCTAAGCAAGGAACGGATGTTTCAGACTGTAATAACTGTCATTACGTCTGTATCGTGTCGTTTTTAGAAAAACAACCAATCGTTCAATAAAAATATGGCTTACAGCCATTTAATGACACCGTAGCTAAATACCATTTACTTTGCCGTTTTGAAGCAAGTCATTCTAATAAAGTATCTGTCCCGTTTCCTATTAGAAAACAAACTGATTTGTATCTGCTAAATTAAAAGTCACAAGTTTGGCCGTATTGAGGCGGTCTAGAATACCTCCCCACAATTCCATGCTGGCAAAAAGGGTGTCGTAAGATGCGACAGAAGCCAACCTGCTCGGTGGTAAGGCTTTGCGTAAGGATTATATTTTCAGTATTATTATTAAGTCATATCCGCTGCCACCAGAGAAAAGGGACAGGTAATTGACAGTAGGAGTTGCTATTGTCGGATACGGCAAAGGACGATATCATTAAATCATTAATATTATTACTGGTTTTTTCTTTCCGTGAAGCTTGTCTGGCTAGCTACCATCCTCTGCGGTCAGCCGCGAAACGATTCGTCGAGTCCGGATGGGGGCTTAAGAGCCAGTACTTTCTTTCTTACCTTCTAATTTCCTGGCCGACAACGCATCTGTCTTGTTGATGCCCATAGACGACGGTGACCACATACCATCAGGTGGCTCGTCATCTCGTTCTTCAGCTATTAACATAAAAAAAACAATTTGGAAGTTTAATGTTCGAATGAGTCAAATGGATTAAAACTGATTTGATAGGAGGATAAAAATATACATATAATCTTAAAATTTGATGCAATGCATAATTGAGCGATTTATAATTTATATCAATAATTATTGTTGTGTGTCAATGAATAATTACATATTCAATTATAATACAATCTTGATTTTCGATCCAAGGCGTTCGTGGAGGATTGTTTGGAAGTACCAAACAGTGTCGATAAGGGTATTACGTTACTGATGAATTTCAATTTTAATTTACCTAAAAACTCTGACAATCAATACGCTCTTCCGATAATGCTATTCAAGAATAAACACAAACATTATGGAGTATTGCAACAAATTTTAACAGTAAAAACCAGGAAACGAATGGACTTATTTATAAAATCCAATCATGGTGTTGCCGACGTGCTTGGGCAGCAATGACCACTTAACTAAGATGACACGTCCGTCCGTTTGCCTCACTGTAAATTATATTTTGCCCCACAATAGTCTTTGAATCTGACCTTCAATGCATTTTATACTGAGTTATAATTTATATCAATCGATCAAAAAGAAGCAATATTTATTAATGACGCGGCTCCTTAAGGCCGTTTATATAAATGGCAGCATTTACTGTAACCTTATACCTTTATACAGATTTCTCATTAGCAAATTACTCGCATTATGCAAGAATATTAATTTAATGTTAACATACACAAGGATGTTTTAAGTGTCTAGAGACTTGAATTAATATCCGTCATCGATAATTAAGACTTGAGATTTAAATGTGTTTATAAAAAAAATGTCAGCCACGGCCAAAATTTTACTCTGAGTACGAAAGCTGGCTATTAATCAATCATATCAATATCAATGATTATTCGAGACTTCCAGAAACTTCTTTATCTTTTTTTATTCTCGAAGTTCCATGTTTTCTCAATGTCAAATCATTGTCATATTTTTGTTGAAGATAATGCTTCACTAGGTCAACTTTCCAATTTCAATTTCCAATTGACGTCTGTCAATCAGTATGACTGTATTAGCTCTTATATCTAGAATGGGGCCGTTGCCGCGCTGAAGGACATCTTGAAAGACACGTAAATAAAAAATTAAATGCCTTTAGGCAAAGAAACATATTTTATTATATAAATTCAAACTTCATTTTAGATGTTAATAAAGAATAAAGTCTTTGTGGCGTCGTTGCACGCCTGAAGGTTTATTTCGGATTTACTCAAGGGCTTTCCTAAAATTCACTTCACTGGAATTTAATTTGTTGACAAAGATTATTTGTATTTCAGAGAAATTGAAGTAAAATATTTTTATTTAATTCTGTTTCTTTTGAATTATAAGTATAATTCAGTACAAGTAATCATTTTCAAACCTTCCCTTTTTATCAAAAAATTAATTAAAATATTGAAATAACTGTTTTAGACACTATATCAAAACATAGCCCAAACCGACCAGTGAAATAATTTATTAAAATACGACCTGTTAAAAAAGTATCAATATATTTTTTTTAATTAAACATTTTGTAATATTTGCTACAGTCGTAATTAAACAGCGATTGTGTGTGAGAAAGAAACGGTAAGAAATACAGTGGGAGAGCGAAGGGTGAAAGTGGTGCATGAGTGCAAATCTAATTTTTGAAATTATAAATTTATGTTTCCGTTTCCTGACTATTTGATAAATACACCTAATAATTCTCCTAATAATTATACCTAAGAAATGAATGGCTTAAATAAAATTTATTCGAAGTGGGTAAAGGGGTAGGTGGGTAAAGTATAAACACTTTTTCGAAGGTAAACTGTGACATCGCTCCAACAAATATCCTATCCTATAATATATCATGGTAGGGACCACTCACAAGTGGTCCTGAAAGAAGAAACGGTAAGAAACTCTCAAAGGGTTTCTCCTGCTCACGGTTACAGATAGCACTACTTATGACTATATATTTAACTCATGTCCAAGCAGTCTTGTCTTTAAAGTAATCATCCAGTCTGTAATAATCTTTCTTCGTAAGAGTACTTTTGATGAGAATTTACGGTATGACTGCTATAATTAGAATAGTCTAGCAGATTTTGAGAATTTATAGTATGACATTTCCATCCATTCTAGCAGATTTTTATTAAAAATTTTTACACAACTACCCATGAAAGAGTCACTAGTTTTGTTAATTCATTCTGAAATTTGGTACAGTCAGTTTAGCCTCATTCCTAGTATTAATATTGTGAACATCACTCTTCTTAAGAAAATTATCAGAGCCTAAAGTATGTGCTGTATATCTGTCTGATGGAGATTTTCTTAGAAAGTTGCGAAACAGTCAACGTGTTTAAGAGACCTGTCAGCTAATTTCTACCCTTGAGGTTGTAGATGGCGTGTTCTTTTCTTTTCTCTATTACAAAAATTAACTCAACACCAGTAGCAGAGTCCCTGAACTATGTATGAATATTTTATGTGCTTCGTTTTTGTTACCAATTCAAGCAAAGAGTTTTCTTATATAATTAATTTAATTAAAAACATTTTACGAAACGAAAGAAACTACGTAACTATTCCCACGGGGTTTAAGTTATTTAAGTCACTTAAATCACAGTCTCTTGACTTAAATTTTTTATTGATCCTCGGATGTTTAATTATGGCAATTCTTAGATTTTTGTTACAGTAATAAAATACCTGCCTTTTTGGTTTTCCACTGGTTTATTTTAGACTATTACGAAATTATAAAGATAATTTGTAATTATTATCGTTGAGTCAAATATACTTAAATTTATTTGTACATCGCAAACTTAAGCGGAACTCAGTGTTTGCATAGGTATACTAAACCAGCCGAGACTTACCTTCAAGAGGGAAAACGTAATGGTCTCTCTTCTTTCTTCCCGCGACTTACTGCCGGCCGACACGATAAATTTCAACTTTAGACAATTTTTGTGTTTTTCTTTTTTCTGACAGTTTCTTCAACTTTTCAGTTTTTTCGAACCGTATATAGCGACCTCCGATCTCAATATAAAGCGGTGATCTGCTTGATAGCCAAATATCGGTGCGTTAAAACGCGGCAAGATTCGACCAATGTGTTTATAAAAATAATTGAGAGTGGACTAAATTTATAAAGTATTATATTACGCAGTAAATTACAACACTACGATTAGTAATGTCAATTTACATGTCAATGTAATGTCTGTTTAGTAAAAAAAGTGGTGTATTCACGATGGAGGTTTTAATTCCGGTCGAATTTGTATCAGTGTAATGTGTGTAACTAATCTGACACGAAAAATTAATTGGACATTATATTTTTCATACCAATAATCCCCATTATTTATGGTATAGTAAGCATAATTTATTTGGAATCAATGACCAATGGAACTCCTCACACCCCAAATATAATAAGTCTTTTGAGCGCTTATTCCGCCTAATTTCTTGTATTTACTGATATAGAATCCTGATTTATTCCTATTCTGTCCATTACCCACTCGCTATTCTGGCATAGGTACATACAAAATGATCAACATGTCATAATTGGACCTCGTTAAACGTGACACGAAACTCTGTGTCCCTGCAGTGAGCCGCTTCTGGCTTAAGGCCCCATATATTTTTTTTATGATTATCATATATAATCAACATTTTTACATTTACCCAGTTTCTGCTAAACTGTATGATAGTTTGTCGGCAATTCACAAAGTGCACTTCTTGTGGATGATCTAATACATATAGATAGTTGAAATTTAATAAGTTCATCAAGTATATATAATTTATGGACATAAAATAAATAATGCATGCAAAGCATATTTTTAATTTGAATCTTAGATATTGTTTCATCGTTTAGATCACCTATTTCGTTGTATAAAATTAGGACAAGCCACTGCCTTGTTCGCATTCCATAGTAGTTATCAACTTTGGTGACTAAAAACTTTTTCTTTTGTGCAGCTTGACGTTAAGACGCCTACTACACTTCAATTTTTTATGCGTTGCACTTTTAAATTGTTCTACAATAATTTTATTTTTAATGTTTTTATCTACTGGAAGTATTTTACAAATTTTAAACAATTTCTCTTAGTTGCTGTCTAAATGGTTTTTAGTTTTGTAGTCTACCAACTGTTTTAACAAACTAACCTGGAGTGATTTTATTTTATTAAGGTGAGTAGAGAAGATAAGCCCGTAGGTACTTGGGCCATAATCTATGATTGCATCAGCCAGTGCATAATACAACATGTATAAGATTCCCTTGTTAACAACAGAATGACCAGAGTCTATTACATACCATCTCCACATGCTAGTCTCAGGTAAAACGGCTATCTAGATATAATCAATCCTAGATATTTATACTTAGGCACACACTCTATTTGCCCGCAGTGACAGTTAAGTTGATCAGCGTGTAAGCAAACAAAAGAGTGCCCTTTCAGATATATCTTTACTAGTTTCGCAATAGGGTTACACGGCGATGTTATTAATATATATTTAGTCTTATTAAGATATAAAATAATACTGCTATCATGTGACCATTTCACTACATTATTGATATCCTGCTCTATTTTTTGTTGTTAAAACCATATGTTGCTCTCAATGGCCAATTATACACAATTCCATGCTGCAAAACGGATATTTGTATTCTAAGTTTCATTCCCGGCGCTGACCGAAATTTTTATTACGTTGTTAAATTAAATTAATTCTCATCTTGGTTGTTAAATTGTGATTTCTCAGTTGTCACGTCCTCCGTGTTAGGGATAAAAGCGGTGAATTAATGAATTTATTCATTAATTTGTATCAGGGAATGGAAAGAGAAAGTAGAAATAGAAGACCAGGAAGAGACGGACACTATCAAATACAGAAAAGTCGACGCTTTCTACTTTAAGAAGGAGTTGTCTGGACCGGGGTTAACGGGCGAGGAGGAGCTAACCTTACCACATATATTTATGATGGTTAGTTCGATTTCAAATTGATTTAATGTTTTGAAATAAATAGAAGCACTAACAGCTGGACTAATTGCATCAATCATAAGGGAAAGCGATAACCAGGAGCAACACGGGTTTGGTAATGAGTTGGGGAAGAGACTTAATAGTGACATAAATAGAGTTTCGAACAGGTGAATACTGTCAATTAAGGTTAAGGAGTGAATATTAAAGACAGAATAAATTCGCGCCGTGACTATAAGTTAAGCAAGAAGAATAGCTGCCACGCGAATTTGTAATAGAAATTTAGGGCATAAAAGATTGGTTTATAATTCAATTTTTACCTTTTTTTTACATGAAATAAGTTAATGCTTGACAACAATTTATCTACTTCCTAACACTAAAAACTAACCCCTTAAACTAGAAGTAGGGGTAAGATAATATTCTTATTATTCTACAGCTAATACGATTATCATTTGTAAACTTAAGATTTTATTTTCCCTGAGGTCGAATTTTAAACCTTTGGGGATGATTTTGCTTTCAATAAAATTTATTATTTTTTAACTCCCAAATCTTTGAATATAATTTACCACTTTTCTCAGAGCATGGTAACATTCGTGTACCGAGAGAAACCGGCGATGCTCAGTATGTTGGGTAAAGCATTCAACGGCATCTTCGACAACCCTCCAGATATCTTCCTCAGAGTGAAAGCCTTGGACCTACTGTTTCGCGGCATCGTCATTAACTGCGCCAGGACCGAGTTCGCGCCGAAAGCAGTTTGCACTGCTCTGAAGAAGGAGGCGGCAGACCAATTAATCTACGAACCCAATAATCAATATCGATTTTCTTTGTTCGGGATGGTTGGTATTTTTGTGAAAAATTATATTTGAGGGGTTGCATTCTAGCCTGCTCTTCACCAATCGGTGCAAAAGTAATGTGAAATCTATTAGGCATTCTCAATTAGAGAAACAAGAAAAAATATACAACAAACAAATCAACAAGGTTCAATGAGATACACATATAAAATATACTTACAAATTTATTCTAAACACAAAAGTTATTAAATGTAGTAAAGTACTTAAATGTTATTAATATTAATATTGTTGTTGAAGCTAATATAATATTCACCATCGCACTTCATACCTATCCCTTGCTGGACCATGATCTTCTCTCCTGACGGTGACGGTCCATCACCCTGACCATGTGTAGATTGGCAGACCTTACCCACCTACGCGTGCACTATGAAAAGTAATTGAGTATGAAGGTTTCCTTTTATATGAACTATTATTATGATTATAATGCAGGGATTTCTTTAAATAAATCTACTTATTTCAAATAAATGAGAAAATCAGTTATAAGTGAATTTACATATATTTACGTTTAATAGCAATTCGTTGAAGCATAATTTGACGAATCTAGCGTTGAATCTATCCCAAGAATTCTAATAAAATTTCCTTTATCTCATGCACGCTCGGCTACATCAGAATTTCTCAACAGAACGCAATTAACTTCCTTTAATGTGGAAATCGCCTTCATTGTTACAACCTATAATTGTGACACTAATGAACTCTGGTCTCCTTTCACAATGAGAGGGGTTAAGGTCTGTAACGTTGGCCAAATACGTGTTGGCAAACATCATACGATGGAGAAATCTGGTAAAAAAAACCTGTGAAGTCTTCCCGTGCAAAGAAAGCGACACAGAAATCTTAAACCGTATCTACGGAGAAGTCGCCGTAAGCTCGCGTTATATGACTGAACGTCCAGTTATATAATTCGAATAGAATTAACGCCATTAGATTTTTGTCGACCAACTAGGTCTGCAACGGGTAGCGAACGCAACGGCTTGGACTCAAAAATCGACAGAGTCTATCCAACAACGACAGACGACGACATGCAAGACGACATTCCAAAACAATGTATCACAACAACTATAAAAATTAAGGAGCTAGCAAATAAATTTATATTGTATGAAACAAAATTAATTCAGATTTAAATATATATTGTTTTACTTGAAATGAGTTAATGCTTGACAACAATTCCAGCTGATGATAAGTGTTGATGAAGACTAAGATGTTGAGCGCATTAACTTATAAAAGTAGATTCACTCTCCTCTTGAAGACTCCCGGATCTTAAGTAGCCGGGAACACCTTTTTTGGCTAAAGATACCATGTCGCACCTTTAGAATTAAAGTGACTTAACTCAAAATTCCTGAAATTCCAGATTTTACTATAAATTTACTTAAAAAAGCCTACTCTAAAATCCCATGGTGAAAAAGAGCCCGAATTATGAGTGAGAATGGGAAAAAGGGAAAACCTCATACATCAGTTTCTTTAAATTCACTCAAGACCATACATTTTTGAAAACTTTCTTCGTCATATCCCATAAATTGCAATTCTTGAGTTAAGTCACTTTAATTCTAAAGGTGCGATGTGTAAGAACCTAAATTGGAGACATACTTATAAATACTATTTCGTTAACCAGCTCCTTAACTTTTTTATCGAGCATATGATAAATTCATCGGCTTTTTTCTAACTTCTATATACTGGTTCAGCGCAACGCCACTGTAGACAAACACGTGGTGACGGTGAAACGCGGTATCAACAACGTAATGGAGGTGGGTCGAGTGGTGGCAGTGGACGACAAACCCGAGCAAGAAACATGGACCGACACCTGCAATGAGTACCAGGGCACTGATGGGACCGTGTTCCCACCGTTTCTAACAGAGCTAGATAGATTGGAATCATTCTCAGTAGATTTGTGCAGGTAGGTGGGTTTGCGTTTATTATTAAATTAACCAAAACTTAGGCACCGGAAATAATTACTTTCAATTTTTATAACATACTAGTGATCCGCCACGTGTTTGTTCATGTTGTATGATTATAATAATATTATAATATATTATCTTAGTAGATATTACGTAGGTATACTGATACCGGTAGGCATACTGATCTGTAAATAGTATGAAACTAAGTGAATATCACTATGGCTCTACATACTTACACAATTTATATAATACTAGCTGTGCCCGCGACTTCGTCCGCGTGGAATTTAACAAAAAAGTTATTTAGTAGAAATAAAAGTAGCCTAAGTTACTCCTTATTACATTAGCTACCTGCTGTGAAAGTCCCGTCAAAATCGGTCCAGCCGTTTCAGAGATTAGCTGGAACAAATAGACAGACAGGCAGACAACAATTGTAAAAAATGTTATTTTGGTATATGTACCGTATATATGTACATTCATATGCATGTAGTAAAAAGCGGTTATTTTAATATTGCAAACAGACAGTCCAATTTTATTTATTAGTATAGATTATATATGCATGATATGTCTATGTCCGTCCAGATTAATATTTCTTTTAAATGCTAAAATAATATTTCACATAGCTGCCTTAGTTCCTGAGATAACCCTCCGTATGCATCTCCACAAAGTCACAAAATTCGTACTCTTTTTATAATTAGTATAGATTTAATTTCATAAACTTCATATTTGCCACACTTTGTCTATGAATTAGAAATATATTCATTGAATGCATAAAAACTGTTAAAATTATATTTAAAATGTCGTAAAATCTATACTAATTTGTTATTTCTTTCAACACGGAAACAGTTCCATTTCCCAGGACAAAATAACATCCTATATTAGTGAACTTAATAAGTTAGAAATATCCTAAGTTTTATTTGAATCTATTCAGTGGTAACTACTTGATACTTGCAAAGAAAGCCAGAGAGAAAAAAAAAATAAGAAAAACATATGGCCATATAATTATTGATAGCAAAGGCTACCTATCATTAATAATTGTATTTCTTAATTCAATGTACAGGTTTGACTCCGCTACAGTTTCATTAAAGGTAACGATTATTTCACCACACTTCACTCGCTTGCGCAAAGGAAAACACCACGACTAAACGTATATGCCTCGGAGTTTTGAATATTGTGCAATATGGTGTTGAAGATTTGGCACTTGGCCTCCGTGGTAAACTTTAGCTTAAAACCCTTCACATCGTTAGAGGAGATCTGAACTTAACATTGGGATATTAATGGGTTATGTTAAACAATATAACAATCACTGAGCAGAGACTTGCCGTGTAAATCCGCGTAGACTATCAGCTCCAAAGCTATTTCATTAACATGGAAAAACATATAGAACTTTGGTACTATTTGAGGTTTGTCGCAAAGAAGTGGCTTCCAGCATTCCATGTTTTTCGGTGAAAGGTACTGAAGCCAACCAACATTCCATGTACCTTAAGAATAGAAAAAAACTACCTGTTTGTTATCCGCAAATAGACCAATAATTCGGTTTCAGGGCAATTTCAAAGATATAATTAAATATTTTAAGTAACTAAAAACTTCTTTGTTCATTATAGATCATTCAAACCTCGGTATCAAAAGAAAACGTCTTACCGAGGAATAAAAACAAACCGGTACGTCGCCAACATTGGTGATTTAGCCAACGACCCCGAGCTTCAGTGCTATTGTGACGGTCCTGACAAATGCCCCCAGAAGGGGCTGATGGATCTGTCTAAATGCATGGGAGCCCCCATTTTTGCTTCCTTGCCGCATTTCTACGACTGTGATCCAGAATTACTGAAGCATGTGAAGGGCTTGAACCCAGACGTCGATGTACATGAAATTTTTATTGACTTTGAACCGGTAAGTTTACAGTTGGTCGTAAACCAATACAAATAATATTAACAAAAATTTGAATTCGTCATATTCTCTGGGCTGCAACATTGTTTAAATGACATCTGCTCACGATTAGTTACAGCAATACGATATAAGTATAATAAATATAAGATACAGTAAGTAAGCAGGGTTTGGAATATAACAAATTAGGCAGGAGTGTCAGGAGAGCGGAGAAAATTGTGTAAACAAAAAGCTACTCTACCATACTGATGCTCTGGTGGCCTAATTGGTAGTTGTTCCCTACCAAACGAAAGATTCTGGAGTCGACTCTCAATGGGAGAAACATTTATTTGATAGATAAATTTTAATATAATGCAACACTGGGACTCCTACCGCGGATTAAAAATGTCACCATGAGCGTTCAGTACCTTTTTGGTTCTGTTTAATTTAAATAATTGCTCACAGATTCCTCCTCCCTAACAGACCTCCACTCCGCCCTAAGATTTCCTATGTTGTAATTTGCATAAATATAAATAAATAAGACATAATCATTAACCAAAACTAAAGAAAATAGACTGATCTGTCATATAAATATCTATCTCTGCCGGGAATCGATCACTCGAATCTTTATTTATCTAGAATTGACCAATGCTTCAAGATCGTACGGTACATACGAATTGAGTGTACAAAATTAAAGTTAATCATATCATACGTTGCATCGTTTTTTATTATAGATAAGTGGAACACCAATGGTGGCAAAGCAAAGAGTCATGTTCAGCATGCGGCTTCTGAAAACTGACAAAATGGAACTTTGCAAGACCCTCCCCGACACCATAGTACCTCTGTTTTGGGTCGAAGAGGTACCGTACTATTTACTCCTTCATCTACAAACCTTTTTTTGTGTAGAGCCCGCAACCAAAGATATAAGCAGTGTACTTTACTATAAGGATATGCTATTGCGACTTATCATTAGCATCAATGAAAGGAAACATTGTGAGGAAACCTGCATAGCGATGCGTTCCACATAATCTTCTCAGAAATGTGTCATCTTCATCTTCATGATCACTATTATTATCATTTCATTCTGTATTGTCCCAATACTGGTCTCGTATCTCCTCTCACAAAGAGAGGAGTGTTTGAATTCTATCAATCTACACTTGAGCAGAGCGGTGGTTTATAGCCATCTTATCAATGTCAGAGGTAATCTGAGCTCAGTAATGAGACTGTTTGGGATAATGCAATATACAATTCGGACACTTTGCCTTTTGTTCGTAAACATTATGACACATTTCATAGAATAACTTGAAATCGGTTATTTGTTGAATTCGCTGGTACGTCCTAAGATCCTGAAGAATTGTCATATATGTATAGAGAGATATCAAATGCATAGAGAACGTTGAGGTGAACTATGGTCGTTGAAGAAGTATAATGCGTAGGAATACCATATAATCCAAGATATCTTCAAAGTATTTTATAAAGCAGTCATCCTAAAAACAAAAAGACGGTCTAGAAAGTTACATTAAATGTGTTCTAAGAAAACAATTCCTTGTTATTAGGGTCTGTCACTGAACAAAACGTTTGTGAATATGCTGAAGCATCAACTGTTTATCCCGAAGCGGATCGTGGCTGTAGTCCGCTGGCTTCTGGTCGCTATCGGAGGGCTTAGTGCGCTGGGATGTTTAGTATTTCACTTCAAAGGTAATGTTAAAAGGATTCTTGAGAACCAAAGAAAATCACCAATTCTATGTCAATAACCAACACACAAGCAGACGGGTCACCTGTTGGTAAATGATTAATAGAAACCCTAACTCTGTCTATAGATATTGTCGGGATTAAGCTTGTTGATACAGATTGATGCAATAAACTCGAGTCATAGCTTCGTCCATTGTTCAAGTATACTATGAGCAGGGGAGCTTGGCTCCAAACCATGGAGGAGGATGAAGCTCCGTACATCGCAAATATATTTCCCCGCAGTACGGAAATAAATAATAGCTAATTAAGGTAATTTTTTTCCAGATCACATAATGCAATTTGCAATTTCATCAGAAACAGGATCAGTGACCAAGGTGAAGCCTGAGGAGGTGGGGCAAAAGGAAGTCAGTATAATCGGCCAAACTCAGCAACCTGCCAAAATTGACATGTAGTTTACATTACCCTGCAAATTAAAATTGACTAAATTTGACATTCAATGCATTTTTAACTATTTAGATTTAAAATAATGAACATTAATTTTTAGACATATGACATATATCCACCTTACAGTGGTACAGTAAAAATCTAGGAGTGCCTGTAATGAGAGCCTGCTACCATCAATGGTATCACAGATTTAACATATGGCAGTAACCACTTATCATCAGATGGCCCGAGTACGCTTTTGTCGGATATTTAAATGAAAAAAAAAACGTCAGCCATGAGATCTCTTGACATCATACAGCAGTTTACGTGATTTAGAAACTATCAAACATCTAGAGTCGTAGTAAGATAGTAGGCGGTTTATATCCTTAAGTTATAATTCAGAGCAACTACGCCGAAGAAAATTTGTACGCAAGCAAAACGGCACGATTTCCTGAATGAGTAGCGCGTGCCCTGATAAGCCGAGGCTTAGTGTGCCTCAGCTTATACCGCAAAAATTTAGTTCGTGATATTATCTTTAGTACACTTCGCATCTTATACATTATACGTTAATGGAATTAAGTAGACACCACGCAACATGCTTAAAACAACACGCCGAAAATAAAAAATTGAATAATAATATTAAAAGAAAACAACATGTCACTCAATAAAACTTATTGTGATTATTTTTAAGACACCCTTAGTTATAGCACGTATATATACTTAAGTAAGTATACACGGCATTATAAAAATATCAAATATAAAGAGTTAAATAAAACTTAATGTTTATATCTCGTTTTATTTACATCTATATTTATATCTCGTTTTCTATTTCATAAATCATATCTAAATATATAGAAAATAAGAGTAGCAGATCTATTTCATGGTAAGTAACGGTAGCCGGAGATATCACAAATAAGTTACCAACCAACCGGACAAACTCGATTTTTAGTTGGCGGCCACTGCAAACGAAACATTAAAATAATGTTTCGTAGTTGATTTTAGAGAGTGGCAGACAATCTCATCACATAAATAACATAACATAAATAATATGTTATCACATAAATAATATGTTAAATAACATATAAATCTCACTAAAACACACCTTTTTTAAGTGAAAATTTATTTTAAGAAATTGCATAAAAAATTACGGCAAGAATCATGGGTCGGTTTATTAATATTTACGTTATGAAAAAATAAAAGAAAATGTACCATAGAAAGCAATCCTTCTGTTATTAAAATTGTGAAAGCTTGTATGTTGTTATTCAATCACGCAAAAACGTCACAAACGCACACGTGTACCGATGCTTTATAACTTGGAAATTGACCCAAGATAAACCAGCAAACGGCCTCGATTCACTTCAGAAAAACTACCTTAGCCTTGGAAAAAGCGCCCGCATTGATTTAGGACTGGGTTTTCCTCGTTGTGTTAATTAGAAATATATGTATTGATTTGTAACTTTTGTATTTATGCAATTTCTAATATTGTAATTTCTAATTCGAAAACGAGAAAAACACAGTCCTAAAACAATGCAGATGTTATTTCTATTCGTAAGGGGTAGTTTTTCTAAAGCTCAGCGAGGACAGTTTGCTAGTGTACAATATAATTATTTATGAATCCACTAGGTCGCACTGTATACTTGAATGCAGTTTTTAAAACGCAGTTATATTCGTAATAAGTAAACATAAGTATTTTAATTCAGTAGCATTCTGTCGCGCAAGTGTTATTGCAACAGAACATATATTTATATTTCTATTGATACTCACACGCGTTTCATTTCTGTCTGAACCTAATTCTAAAGTCACGGTAAAATTTGCGAGTAAAACCTAGTTAAACCCAAAATCGTTGCGAAAAAACCCGTGTCTACTGCCAGACAAAATTGAAGGTTAATTAAAGTACACATTAACTATGTCAAAATAAGTCTTTATTAACCTAATAATAAGTATTTACACTTTTGTCTAGGATTTACATATTATCACGAACTCTCCTCATGTGACAAAGACTACATTACGGTAACTTAAGGTAACTCTCAGCATAATTTAATAACATCTCAATAAATATATTTTCACAGTTTTTTCTTTGACATTGACGTTGAATCAATGAACTTCTTTGATCGCTTCAACATTTCACTCGACTTGTCGATCAAATTGTCCATCCGCCGTTTCTGTACGTAGTCGATCAGTCGCTTGAAACCAAACCTTAATACGTAAGAAACAAACGCTGGTATCATTAGCAGCGATATAATGACCCCAACGGCGACATCTATTAAGTAATATTGGAAGAAATTTAAATCTTTTGCCGGAGATTGTAAATGATATGCTCCTTTATGCCTTATCACGTATTCGGTCCAATAAATAGCTCTTTCTAAGGGCGTTTCCTTTTGATCTCGCAATAAAATCCGTCTTCTATTGACATTTTTTCTATATATGGGCTCGGTTATGACTTCTTTAATCGCTAAATAAAGTTTATCTGCCGTCAGTTGAGGTAATTCTAGCTTCTTCGCGTATCCGTCGAGTTCTGCTTTAGCGGCATTGGCGTCGTGGTCACAGAACACCGGAATGCTGACTATCGGTACTCCGTGGTATACAGTCTCAAACATGCTGAGCAGACCGCCGTGTGTGATGAATGCCTTAATTTTCGGGTGACCTGAAAATAAATAAAATAACTGTAATTGGAGCTGTAAAAGGAAAGTTAAAGTGTTTGCCTGTCACAACAAAATTAATGGCAACCAATATTAGTGTACATGGCTCTACCCTAGTCATTTTCAAATGTTATCTGTATGCCCGTAGATCTGTCTGTCGGTTGTCTTGACTTGACTCTGAAATTGCTGGATGAATTTTGTTATAATTTTTAGAGATCGTAATGACGTTTTTAACTTTAAACATAAGCTATATTTCACCCAAGTAAATCAAACAGACATCAAGTTACAGATATTAACCGGTGAACGCGTGTGGTCCCAATTAACACAATTTTCTAATTTTCCATTGGACTAAGCTAAATAATATGTTCAAATTCAAATTCAAATTCAAAATCATTTAATCATATAGGTATTTAGTAAATACACTTATGAACGTCATTTTTTGCTTCTACCACCGTTTCGAAAAGGTGCTTTAACAATGAGGAGAAGAAACGGCGAAAGAAACTCCTCAGCACATCTTTTAAACAACATATGGTAATTACAAAAGTTTAGTTAAACCTGTGCGGAACTGGTTTCGACACTAATTTAGTCCAGGCATCCTTGTCATTCATGTACTCATCTATACTATAATATCCCTTGGCTATAAGTTGTGTTTTAATGCGACGCTTAAAAGTTCCAATGGGCAACTCGCGTAACGACTTAGAAATTTTATTGTAAAAACGAACTCCTAGCCCCATAAAGGAACGCTGAACCTTTTGAAGACGAAATGCAGATGTAACCAAATTATGCCTATTTCTTGTTTGATGATTGTGTGTATCACTTTTCTGCTTATACGTATTTAATTTTTTTTTTATAAATACTAAATTACTATATATATATATACTGACTGGCTACTGTGAGTACACCTATTTCTTTAAATTTTTCTCTTAATGACTCACGCGGCTTTAATCTGTATATAGCTCTAATTGCTCTTTTCTGTAATATAAATATTGAATCAATGTCTGCTGATTTACCCCACATTAGGATACCGTAAGACATAAGACTATGAAAATAGGCAAAATAAACAAGTCTAGCTGTGTCTACATCAGTAATCAGTCTTATCTTCCTAATAGCGTAGACAGACCTACTAAGTTTACTTGCGAGAACCGATATATGGGCGCCCCACTGAAGCTTACTATCTAAGGTGATACCTAAAAAATGTCGTCGTTGGATACACATTTTCAGTGGCCAAGTAGATTTCGTGAACTTGATCATCAAGGACCGTTTGAGTCTGACGCAGACCAGCATTCTTTGATAGTGTTTCTGCTAATCGTACATCAAAATATTGAAAAAAAAATTTTTTTTCAATATTTACGCCTAAATCACCAACATAATCATCATTGTCACCATCACAAAACGTTCCCGTAGAAAGATTGTGTGTCCTAAATATTTATAAAATCCCATCCTTCTAGAAACTAAGGTGGGAAAAAATACGCATTATTTAATTATTTGTCCATGTGTATCACATGTATCTTATACTGCTCAGATTAAGAAGATGTTTGGCCAGATGAACTGGTGTGAACGTCAACGATACTTTTTACCCTACTAAATGGATCTGTTCCCGTAAAATTTTATACACTTATTTTGAATAAACAATATGAAATGTGTGTAGCTCAAAACCTGATGACAATAAGAGAAATTAATAGATGAATGAATGAATGAAATTCCTTTTTACAAACACTTTTCAGAATAAACGTTTTCTCATTTTGATGTTGACACTTAAGTGTTATTGCTTTTTAAAAAGGAGGTCCTGCTTGAATGCTTATTTTAATATTTAAATTGATCCTCCTAACTACTTTGTTTGTGGACTATAGTCCCTCACTAAGACGCAATTGATATTTCCTCTAAGTTTCTTACAAAATGACCTATGACGGTGTAGCAACATTAATACAGAGAGTAGTTGCCGTGAAGGATAACAACAACGCCTGGTAATAATAACGCCGCAACCAGTTCTGCACTGGTTATAAAACAACACATTGTACATCTTTTATATATTGTTTGTTAAAAAAACCTACTCAACAGTTTCATACTTGATATACCTTTTCGAAATAATTGTAGAAGAAATAAATTATATGCCTAAGTATGTGTATGTGCGTGTGTGTATGTGTGTGTGTATGTGTATTTGTGTCTGTGTGTGTATATAGCAGTATATGTTTATGTATGAAACATCTGAATGATTAAGTGATTTTGAATTTAAATTACAATTTGAAAAAAATATTTTTGTTTAATGGCAGTGTTATGAAAGACAGGCGGTCTCTGTTTAAACAAATATAAAACTACTTTCAAAGCATAAAATCGCGTAGATGATGGTAATTTAACAAGTAGATCGAGAGGAAATGTAACTTTAACATCATTTCCATAACGCTGATAATGATTCAGAAGCACTTACAGCGAACACAAAACGAATCGAATTAAAACATCACAGATTTTACATACATTATAACACATATACGAAGTTACTCAAACGCTGTAGTAATAAGGTAATTAACTACGCGCTCGTTGCTCATTAATTACGAAACGAAACTCGTGGGTGGAGAGCGGAAGAAGGGAGGATTTTGAAATAGTTTCTATAAAATATAAATCGTGCTCCTACTAATAACTTCTTTTTTTTGTATTGTTAGTAAAAATATATTTTCGTTTTAAAAACTATACAAAAAAATAAAAAAATGTATTGTCAAATGTTGTGTCGCCACTGAAAGTAAAAATAAATTATTTTCTAATTTAAGGTTAAGGTTGGTGAATCCCAAGCAAGCTGAGATTATTATTTTTATAATAATTTGTTTCTGTTTCTATAATTAAGTTAGTATAAGTTATAAAATAGGTAATATTAATTTCAGATTTTTTTATTTTATTTTAGTAATAACTAGGATGACTTACGAGACTTATTTGTTTCTACTATTACTTTTTTAATTGCCACTCACATATATTAACAACAACAATTAATTCCAACGCACACTGGTCGAGCGCTCGCTACCATTTTCTCGAACAGAATGTCACATACTAATTCTGAATGTCAGTTTCACCAAGTGTTGGGACTTCCCCACCACGCTACTATTAGTGGTGCTTAAAAATAATTAATGTACCCCAAATCTTTTATGCTACTCATGACCAATGTAGCCATCTTTAGAATTTTGTAACTCACTAAAATTTTTCTTTATGTACAATTACATATGTTTCAAAGTAAATAACACCTTACATTATTTTATTCGTGAATTAACATTTCATTGTAATTTTAGGACTTTTTTATTCCCATTACATTCTGAGAGTGAAATAGTTTTTATAGGAACTGAAATGTACCCTTCTCAACATCACCGTCTCGGATACAAGCATTTCGGCTTAGTTTCGTTTACTGCTCAGAAAAACGCTAAATGTGCTCAAAAATATTTTCACTTTAAAATTGAAAAAAAAAATCTACTAACTCGAACAATTTACTTATAGATTTGCTTACTTATTAAACTAATTGGGTATTTAAAAATTAAATTAAATCACACATAGCATAGTTAAGTAATTATATGCTACTGTAGGGACAACACTAGCCTAGCTGTAAGCAGTATAAAATGTAAAACCTTATTACCACAGTCAGTCGTGTTTGTGCATAGGTACTGTTATAACGTGTACATTACATACTGGTAAAGTCATCAACGCATTTTATTTGTATTACTAAATTCGGAGTCATATTAAGTCAGTACAAACACCCCTACAAATTGGTGACCCCTGACATTGAATTCCAAACCTTCGAGATGGCATCAGCACCTACCGCTCCGCAACCTGTTGCACTGTCGACATCCAACACGACCACCGATCTAGCAGCAATCACGCTGACCTCCAAGATCTCGGAATTCTGAACCGACCAGCCCAGGGTTTGGTTCATCAGGACGGAAGCGATGCTGGCACCACTGAAGCTATCAGATGAGTCCAGATACGAAATCGTGATATCGAAGATCAACAAAGAAGTGATCCAGCAAGTTACAGACATCTTGGTGGAAAATAGACAACCGCAAAAGCTAATAAGCGGGATGGAACTAGGCGACCAGAAGCCATCACAGCTCTTACGTCGCATGAGGGAACTCGCCAAGGACAAGATACCAGATGATACTATGAAGATCTTATGGCTACGACGGTCCATATTGTGTTTTAGAAAGGAGGTCCAAGGTTTATATAATTCAGCTACCTGGGCGCAAAGCTAGCATATCGATAGAGCGATTAAAACCAGCTTATGTTTTAAATAATCCTTCAGATTCTAACGTCGATTCAGGCAGCTCAAGTCACGTAGTACGTAACCTTAACGATAGTGTGCCAATACAGGTCACGCGCTCCTCGCGATCGGGACGCTTGATACGACAACCGGTAAAGTGTTTATAAAGTTCGTGCACAGTACAGGCGAATGTGATATTATACGATGGCTTATCAATAAACAAACCAATCATTAATTCACTAATTATTTTCAATCAAATAGTAATAAATAGCAGGGCAGCGCTATCGTATTGCGTAGTGCTACGACTATAGTTTTATTGTATTACGTAATTAGGTTAGTTGTAAGCAAATTTTACATTTATATACACTGTTTTTTTACATTTTATACACACTTTATTGTTCTATCTTATACAAATATTTTCTACTTAATACCCTATACAATTGTTTGCACTATGGGAAAGTCAAAATAAAGATCATCATCGATCAACATGCATTTGTTATAAAATAATTATGATTTCTAAGTATTGAATAAAAATTAAATTAAATATTAGTAATTAAATCTAAAAACAATAATCTACAAAACACAAAAATATTCTTTAGATTTGAGAACTCCATTTAATTTTGAAATGTGCTAAATACTTAATGCTTAGTACTCTTTCTTTGGGGCATAAACTAACGCATTACGATGTTCGTGCATAATTACTTAGTACCGTGCTGTTCATTGTATGAGTAAATGTAGCAGTCAAATTATGAGAATTACAATGTGTCCTAAATATTGAATGAGTTGTAACATTTTCTGTTTATTTTCGTCGTGTGAATAATAAATAGTAGGTTCATTGGTATTCATACTTCTTCTGTCGTTTACAATTTATGATAATACCATGAATACTGGAAAGAATAAAATTGCAAAATAGTTTATAGATACGAGGGCTGCCTTTAAAGTCGTGTCGTGTGCAAACCTCCCGCGATTATTAAAAAAAAGACATATGCCTTTTTCGTCTTTTTGAATTTAGAATTCGAAAACAAAATAATGTTTTTCGATAAGTTGTTTTTGATTTATTGTACCGTCGTATGATACTGCAGCATGAGAATGCAAATTCGCATACCGCCCGCCAAACAAAAAATGTTTTTGAGCACCCAAAATGTCGAAATTTTAGATCACCCGCCTTACAGCCCTGACTTGAGCCGTAACGATCTTTTTATGTTCCCCAAAATTAAGCAGTCTTCGTGGTCAACATTTCAGCTCACCCGAAGAAGCTGTTGACGCATACAAATCGGCCATTTTGACTACCCCCACTTCGGAGTGGAATAAATGTTTTAAAAACTGGTTCGAACGCATGCAAAAGTGTATTAAATATGCCGGAGAATTCTTTGAAAAACAATCAACGGTAATAATCTATTACATTGTCTATACTTATTTCAAACGACACAATTTAAAAGCAGCCCTCGTATCGTTGGGTATTTTTTTTTATCTCAGTAGCTCCCACACTAGGATACGTTGTACCGTGCGAAATTACGATCAATATCCTCGCTAGAATTGAGACAAAAATAAATAAAAAAAGGATAAGATTAAAAAAACAAAGTTACACATTAATAATGTAATATATGTGCATATGTGTGTATGTGATGTGTGTATAGGTAAGGGAGTATGTGTATAATAATTTTTAAATTCAGAACATATTTATTTTTCATTAAAATTGTCGAAAAACTAGCAGACCGGGCCACCGGATAGTACTTGGTGACTGTCGACCATCATCCATACAAGTGTAACATCCCTAACAATAGCCGTCTACGATCTAGACGAGCAGAAAAAAAGCTATTATTTCACTTATTAAGGACATTGCATAGGTCTGAAACTAATCAAGGTCATGCGAATATAATCAGATTCAAAGCCATTTCAACTAATCAATAAGTCTAAAATGTGTTAAGTTGCTCAGTACTTACCGAGTGCTGAAACAAACCGCCATTTATCAAACATAAGTAATAAAATCATACCTAGAAGATCCTGTTGTGGCAGCCATTTATACAGCCTCATGTTGTCAGGAATGTCGGTCAGATTCTGATCGCCGTCTTGTTTCCACAGCACTCGCTGTGGCAACCTCCCTAAGGCCTTGACGAAGATGTGATGGGCGGCGAGCGGCATGTTATTCGTTTTCACCGAAGACCCCATCGAAACGTACACGAATCCAGCTTCCCCTGCGCCGGAAATCCATTCTTCAATGTCCTTTAATTACAACATCCTTCATGAATTGTCTATCAATATTATCACAGTATCTCGATGTAAAGTAGCCATTGCGACAAATGATAAGTCGCTACCACACGTCATTTTCAGGTGTTTGTAATGCCAGAGGTATCATTGACACACAAATGTGACACACAAATGTGGCAGATAAATATTTATCTTCAAATGTATGTACAATGTCTCAAGAGCACATCCATGTCATCCTTAATAAAGAGAACCCTGGATGCAGGGCTATGAGTCTGCGAGCGTGTATTTTTTATTCAAATGTTAACGAGAGGAAAATCACTAAAAACGAGTAAAAACGCTTACAAACCCTATCAAAATCATACCAAAAACATAGATTTCTGTGTTCTCCGCAGTTACATAAACTAAGCTGTACAGTTTTCCTGTTCTGTTTAATAGAGCGTGTAAACGGTTGAAAGCTAAGCAAACCACATCCTATTAAATGGAACAGTACATAAATTATAGCATGAATATGGTTCATATCATATAGGTCCCTCATTACAATACATTAGGTATGATATTATCATCAATTCTGAATATCTTAAATTATTTAAAAACATATCACCTTCGGATCTACACAGATAAATTTTTACAGACTTCAAAATGGAGGTCGTTCAATCTTAGTGTATAATTTTTTTATGTATGTCCATCCAAAACTCCGTTTTTTATGAACCGATTTTAATAATTCTTTTTTTGTTGCATAGTGGTACTTTGGAAATGGTCCCATATAAATATGGTTAGAACCTTATGATGGGTTTTGGAGATAAAGAGTGAAACTTCTCCAACGGATAAAAGCAATTGAGCTGCATTTAAAAATATTTGCGGTGGTAATATTAATTTTGCAAAACCAGTCAAGTCCTGGAGACAAAATATGCAACTGATTCAATTCATTTAAATACCCTCATAAATAATGGAATATAATACTAATGTGTTGGAGAGACAGGTATTAATAGAAGACGCATACGCTCGCTACAAGCAATCATTAAGATCAGACTGTACAGTTTCAACTACAAAATTGATCGTACGTAGCACTGTCCAAACTGTACAGTTGTTCATTTTATTCCGCTATGGATTCAATAGGCGATGTATTCGCAATTGATGGATTATCATGTTATAATTTTATATCCATATGTCCATTCGTTTGTAATCTTTTCGGACGAGAACAACTAATTAGATTTCCACAATTATTTTAATAATATTCAGATATATTTTTTGGCCAGGTTGTAGCATAAATTCTATTGTATTTATACTACTGGATATCACTATTATAATGTTATGTTTTACATTGAAAATTCCAATAGAAAATTTAGCCATTGAAATTGTATGTGGCTTCAATACCTTTCTTATTTCAAAATTCCAATAAGCTGACTAAAGTGTAACATCTTAATACTCTTATAGAAAATTGATACAACAAAAGTCTGAAATCTGTAGATTTTAAACTCTTGTTGTATCAATTTCATAGTTTAATATATAAACTATGGTAATTTTGATGGAACAATTTATTAATTCCACTTAACAGCGACCTTAGAAATATCAGGGTATTATTACAACATTGTGTTAAATTTTTTTCATTAAATTCTATGCTAAATAGATACTTATTTAGTAATAAAACGAGTTGATAACTATCGAGTATAAAACGCGGATGAGTGGATGGATGATTTTATTTCAATCTGGTGGTTTGAAAATCTATCCCGTATGAGGGACTCGAGTTTAGTTCCTGCATACATCTCTATTTTTTTAAATAATCGCTTCAACAAATCCCTACTGTGAGTGATCCCGGAAGAAGAAGTGGCAAGAATCCTCTAAGGATCTTATTTACTCTCTCTACTCTACTCACAGTTACAAAAAGCACTTACAACTATATATTACACTCATGTCCAAGTAGTTTTATCTTTAAAGTAAGTATCTAGTTCGTAAAAACTTCTCCATACGAATGATTTTCATGTGAATATTTAATTTACGTTATGGTATTTCTGTCAATTCTAACGAAATTTTATTATAAAAATATACATACAATTTGGCCTTATTCCTAGTTTTAATATTGTGAACATTACTCTTCCTAACTAAACTATTAAAGTATTTTTACTGCACATAATATTATCTAAAATATATTGACACAGCAGTTAGTATATAGATGTTAATATATTATATTATATGTTAATATATAGAAAATGTATACACCTAAGAGTTTTCCATAAGTTCCCCGCTTCCTTTTCTGATGGCAACACGTCGGTGATGACTTTGGTGTTTCTAAAGTCAATGGGCGACGGTGACCACTTATCAGCAGGTGACTCATCTGTTCGTTTGACGACCACTTAAATAAAAAAATTGTGGTGCACACGTGCATGAATTCTGTTAATTCGCACTTGACCAGCGTGGTGGACCTCCTTACCCCTCTTTGAGAGAATATAAAGATTAACTTACCGGGTGTAATCTCTTCGACTCTTTGCAATGTATGCAAGCGACCTCTGCAACATTTGGTAAATACGGTCTCGGATATGTCATAGAGTAATGTCCATTTTGAAGTATAAAGCTGACGTTCTTCGCCATATCGTAAACATGAGGCATTTGCTGCCCAAAATGTCTTCTCAGAACACTTTGGAGTATGGATACACTAACGCCATGTGCAGATAAGGCGCCGAGCTGCCAGAAGGTATTAAGCGCTCTGTCGAAGAATCCCATGTTATCGGTGAATCCTCGACCGAAAAAGGGCGTTACGGAGAAAGGAGCAGGACTTCCAGACATGCTGGTGGGACCGGCGTAGAAGCCGACCGTGTTGATGTACATGAAAGGAACTTTCAGGCGATATACGATCCCGAGGGCACACTCCGGGTATGCCCCGTCTAGTATTATGAGATCGAAGGTCCTTCCAGATCGCAAAAAGGACTTTATCTCGTAATCCTGTAGGAATGCTTCGCAGGCCTGAAAAAATAAGAGATTAGAAAATTTATATCGTCACAGTTTTGACTCAGTTAAAAATTATTTGACGTTTATATGGCTAAAACTCTTTAGCCGTACATGCAGCATGAATATTTAACACAATTAAAGAGATCTAAAGGAAAGTCTATCCCTCTTTTCAGAGCATAAGTTATGAAGAAGTTAAAAAAATATGTACCAACCCGAAAGTCAGAAAGTGATCAGAATACCTCCGAAAGGGGTTTTTTTTTGTTAGTTTAATATATCAATTCAATCGAATTATCAAACAAATATATCAAGAAAAGAGAATTAGTAGGTACCTGAATTGAGATAATTTAAAATAACTAATAAAGCGAGAAATACTACGATTTTACAATTATCAATTCCGCTTAAAATACCTATTTTGTAACAGCATAGTGATACTTAAATCTTACCGACTGGACAATATAATAATTATCTCGCCGTGGAGCCAGTACGAATCTTGTCGATGAGCATATAAAGTCTATTTCTATAAGCGTCATACCTCATAACCATATCGAAGTATATCCTTCAAGGGTAAAGGCTCCTCTCCTTTCATCTTGGCGCCGACCAGGTCGAGAGTCATGTAACTCCTAACGTAGGCGGCCAGCCCTTCAGGAGCTATCTCTTCAAGTCCTTTAATGTGGAAATCTGGAGCGAAGGCACTGATAAACGTAATGTTGTGGCCCCTGAAATATTAAAGAAATATTCTTGGTGCAACGCCATTACATATAATATGTGCGGGGCAAGGGTATTAACTTTTAGGTTAAACTTATCGTGTTTCATAATTGCGTTTTTGACGCGAACTCCATAATGATTGAGACATTTATTAATACAATACATAATAAATTTAAAGATTTTCTTATTGACAATGCGTGTTATCGCCTCAAAATGCAGTGTCTTTAAATGTTTAAGTCATTCCACAAAAATGTGTATCTTAAATTTTGCTTGAGTATTTAAAATAACTCCTAGACACTGCAATGTTTTAGCTAATTCGCCGCCGCAGTAGAATTCCCTGTGTTGCAAGAAGAATGACACAAGAAATTGCACATCACCAACACCTACGACCCTGACATGGCCTGCTAGAACTCTACCAATCTATGCTAATGATAAAAGTGAACTCAGACCGAATCTGTACATCAACATTTCAAAAATTTCTAGGTAAGATACAGACTAGGAGTTAGTTTAAACACCAAATCTCCCACAGATATTATGTTTTTATTTCTTCATTGTCTACTGTTAGGTATGTTTCATTGAACGGTGTATATAATTTATGTATGGAGATAAAGCAAACTCTTTGTATTATTGCATTTTTGTAAGGTACAACTGTTACATGTCACCGTTACACCGTTGAACAGAATTGTATATCACTTGGCATATTTTTATACTACAATTAAATACAATTTGGACTGCCTGGCTGCTGCTATTGCTGACAGCTGACTATGGTAAAAATTTAATATGCTACTAATCAATAGAACTAGTAAGATTCATAGTTAGAACAATGCGGGTAGTATTTCTAAAAGTAAATGCTCTGTTTACTGAAGCAAAATGAAGGGGCTTAGTTAGTAATTAATGGTATCATAGTTTGAACGGACGATTCTCTTTTAACTCAATAGGTAGTTATTCTGCTTGCTATTCTATAAAATAGACTAGCTGTGCCCGCGACTTCGTCCGCGTGGAATTCAACAAAAAAGTTATTTAGTAGAAATAAAAGTAGCAGCTACCAGCCTTTTCCGAAATTAGCCGGATCAAACAGACAGACAGACAGACAAAAATGGTAAAAATTGTTATTTTGATATGTGTACCGCATATAAATTCATATGCATGTAGTAAAAAGTGGTTATTTTAATATTACAAACAGACACTCCAATTTTATTTATCAGAATAGAATAAATTATATTTGTGTAACGTTTACAAACCCGTACAGTACTTTGCCTGCATGAAACTGTAACAAATATAAATTTCATGTGCCTATTACACAATGTACATTGACACAAATATTATGTAATAAATTATGTTTGTGTAACGTTTACAAACCCGTACAATACTTTGCTTGCATTAAACTGTAACGAATATAAATTTCATGTGCCTATTACACAATGTACATTGACACAAATATTATGTAATAAATTAAGTTTGTGTAACGTTTACAAACCCGTACAGTACTTTGCTTGTATGAAACTGTAACGAATATAAACTTCATGTGCCTATTACACAATGTACATTGACACAAATATTATGTAATAAATTAAGTTTGTGTAACGTTTACAAACCCGTATAGTACTTTGCTTGCATGAAACTGTAACGAATATAAATTTCATGTGCCTATTACACAATGTACATTGACACAAACATTATGTAATAAATTTTGCTCACGAGTATATTGTCTGGTGACTAATATAGTTGCAAAATAAATTTTTAATTATAATATATATGACTGTAAACATGTTAAATACGTTTGTGTAACATGAATTACTTAAATGATAAAACAGTCTCTGTTTGTCTAAAAACTAAAATTTCTAAAACTACCGCACAGACTTTCATAAAGTTTCTTTACAGATGTTTTTATTATTTCTGAACTTTTTAATCATGATCTCCAAAGTGAAGCGATAACGGATTATTAATTCAAAAATATTATGTTCACTCAAACTTTCGAGAGTGGTGTATGTCAATCAGACCATTTTGATTAGTTGACCATTGTTAATAGAAAAAATCTACTGGGGCCTTATTCTGAGAACTTTGCTAATACATATATTGAACGTAGCATAAATTTGAATCGAATCAATCCGGTTGTATTTGATATGCAAGTTTAAGGGTTTGTTTTCGATACAGTGACCTTTTTATATTTTTATTTATTATCTTGCTGTTAACGCGTCGATAATAGTTAAGTAGCATATTTATAACTTATGTTGTGGATCAAAATTTAGAACACTTTTTATCCCGCAAAATAAAATAGATCTTTTCCGCGGTGTAGAAGATATAAGTTGTATGGAAATTCCGGTAATGAAAATAATAGGATTAGTACATATTTTTCTGAACAACTATTGCAGATAATAAACGTTCCTGATTTATAGAATTAGGGAAATCAACCTCTCAAAGGATAACACCTAATATACATGAAAATTAAAAAACAGTCAATAAAAATCAGTAATAATTAGTTCGGGTGTGGTTGTTATTTATCACCGAAAGGATTAAGCTGTCGAAAACAAACCAAGAGCAGTTACTAGCTAATGTATAAATCTTCTAAAATGCTTAATAGCAAACTCCTTTAAGAACATTTTAACCACTGATAGGATGGTGTCAATATTACAAATACAAAATGTTTATTGTGCACTCACAAGAACTACATAAATAAAGAGATACAGTAGGATTTTCACGAGTTGGTGATATAGCTAAACAACATTCTGGAACAGACGACATTCTGCAATTATTTCGTATTGCAGGGACTTATTAACAGGAACACTTTTTGTTGTTTCGCAGTATCTATACTAAACAATCATAATATTTATAGTTTGCTATAGTAACAACTTAAAAGTTATTATTAATAAAACCAAATTAAAGTTCTTCACGACAAGGAAAACAAAAAATAATAAACTAAACATAAAGTATGACCAAATTATTGAAACAGTACAAAACACAAACTTTTTGGGAGTAACGATTGATAGTTCATTCACATGGGTGCCTCGTGTAAATAAAGTATGCGATAAAATCAAGAGATCCGTGTACTTATTTCACCGTTTAAGATATTCATTAGCACTATCCACTTTGCTCACTGCATGCCATGGGTATGTAGCCTCCATATTAAAATACGGTTTACTAATATGGGGCAACTCATCAAATATTAATAAAGTATTTATTGCACAAAAAAGGTCGTAAAAGCTATTTGTGCAAACCCCCTTGGGAAAGCTTCGGAAAAATATCCCAAAAACATTAGAAATCCAAACAAAATTGTTCTACATGATAACACGAGAACGGCAGTATATAGAAAGAACTGCTATACAATGTGCATAACAATTTATAGTAAGATACCAACGTATATTAAAGAGTTACCATTAAAACCTTTCAAAAATAGCCCAAAAAATAGTTATCTGACAAATGTTTCTATAGCGTAAATGAATGTTTATATAAATGACTAGCGGCCCGCCCCGGCTTCGCACGGGTGTACTTTTATTTTTAAACATTTTGAGATATATTTATAATTTTATCTTTATAAAGGACACAGGTATGTACTTTTTTCTTTAAAACATATACACATGCTGTGAAAATAGTCAAAATATTCAATGTTGCCTATGTCCACTATGAAGGAGCCGTCCGCGCGACTACCTATTTCATAGATGTGCCCACCCGCACTTCGTGTCCTCTCCCTCGTCGCCTTGTCCGCCGGCCTACGCTACGGCTGCTTTGCGTGGGGCCACACTGGTCATTGCGTGCCGGCGGCGGCAGCGGTGATTATTTTCCTAAATTACTAAAAATTTTGACTTTTTTTTTAAACGAAACATTTAAATTTTATTTAGCCTAAGTGACATACGAGTATGTATTGACCCTCAATAATTATAGATAATTTATAATAGTAAACGACAATAATTATAGATAGTTTCATAAATCTATATTTATACCACGTTTATGGTTAAAGTTGACCGTGCATCGTCCTTTAGCATTAAAACCGTTTTGTAGCTACTCAACTTTTAAGCAAATAAATTATTTGTATTTGTATTTGTATTTTTATTATTTTAGTTTTCTACTAACGTACACACTCATAGCTCCATAGTAGGTGTCCCTGTATCGTGGGCGTCATGATCAACACACACAGACAAGAATACGAACGCCTAAATAAAGAGTATAAATTAAGCTCATCTAAGCATTACTGGGAATCGAACCCAGGACCAATCGAACGACAGTCCAGAATAGTAAACACTACGCCACCATTCGTATAATTGTCCAACGTAAGGTAAGGTGTAGATTGGTTGTATAGAAATTTGAGCGCTGGGGTGGTGTACAGCAGTTAAATTAAAATTATTGAGTTATATTTACTTTGTTTACCTTCTTATCAGACCTCGGGCGAGTTCCCAAAAAGGCATTTTATGTGATTTGGTGCCTCCCATGGTCACCATGAGGATGTCGCTGCCGCAAGCAAAAGCGGCCAGTAGTATTGGTAGACATAATATCGGCCATCTCGTCCTCTAGAAAAAAAAACAATTTAAAACGTTATATTTAATTTCATGGTATATATGTATATACATATATATACTTTATTTCTATAAAAAAGAATCCATTTTATTCTATGAATGTTATATTCAATTAATTATTTTCCGCCTGTTAAAAGAAATTAGCAAAATTATATGTAGAACTTTTGCTATTGCTATAAACACAGGAACATATACAATCACTGCAGCTTAAATAATATCACAGTTTAAAATTGAAATAATAAAATTACGTCCATAAAGAACACTCCGTGAAAATGTTTACATAAATATCGACTAAGAAGGAATTCAAAAATTTATATTTATCTACAATAAAGCATTTACTCAACGCTTGCTTGCTAATTTGAAAGTTCACTTTAATATAATTTTAATTTGTTAACTTTTTTTTCTTTACACCATTTTAGAAAATATTTTCCACATTCTTACTCGATAGGGTCTTTTTAGATTTTCAGTGACCTCCACTGCATCTAATTATCGGCTTACATATTAAATTATCATATTTGTACGCATATATATTTCACTTTAACAAATAATTAATTTATTGCTATAGAGATTGGATTTTGAGCTCGCCTACACTAACAAAAAAAGAGATAATCACCGTAAATATTAATTTGTAGACTTACTTTAACATTTACAGTTACAAAATTCATACAAAAAAGGCTTAGAAGAAAAGCAAATTGGAGTAATAAAAACAAAGATGGGGCATTGCGATGTTGTCAGATTAGAATGTGACGATGCTCAAAATAATCCTACTATACATGAATGCAGTATTTAAAAAGCAATGTATATATTTTTATGTTTTCCTAACCGTTGTTTTCCGTAACAATATTGTAATTCAATTATTAAATTCGATAGCGCAAATGTCATGATAGATGATGTTTTTTTTTAACTCACTTTTTTTACCTAACTCATGTTTCACTTCTCTATAGATCTAATTCTTAAGTTACATGCGCTATAGAACATTTAAGTTTCAACAATGTTAATGTCATAAGTAGTTTCATTATTTACACCATTTCGGGAACACTGATTTACAGGAAAAACATACTTTAGAACACGTGAATCTTAAAACACCACCATGTTTTTTATTTATTTTTAGATTAAAAAATTGCGGTCATTTATTATATAATCAGTAGGTAATACTTCAAATTTGTATTTTGGAGTCTTAATTGTTTTAAAATTGTCGCATTCAGCAATACACAAATAAATAAAAATACACATAAGAAGATCTTACTATTGTTACTACAATCCCTAGGTAATGATAAATATATTTGAAGAAAAAGCTAAATTTATCGCATTACTAATGTAAAGTACACGTACGGAGACATTTCAAATGTGACATTTATTTCGGATGTAATAACGAGCGTTGCTAACACGCACGACGTAATAATTTCCATTCGCGACGAATAAAGGAAAGAAAATATAACATACAAGAATAAGAAATTCATACACGTTAACATATGTTTTTAAAGTTTATTATATGGACCGTGAAGGGTTGGAATTGCTTACCTGTTTTGATGAGATTACAAGATAGGCGTTTTACAAAGTGAATGAGCAATAGTGAAAAGGTTCTTACTATTACTGAATAAGCACTCTAGGTCAGCATCTTCACTCCACTTACCAGTTACGATATAACATTTAATATAACAGGTGGATTTAAGTGAAGCATACTTTAGTACTCATAATAAGTAAAAAACTAATGAAACGAAAAAGGTATACCTACCTACGTATTATACTACGTAATATACGTAAGTACGTAAGGTATATATACGTATATACGTACGTAAGGTATATATATACGTAAGGTATTATATCTACAACATAAGATAATATTATTAGTATTTGGATAGTGAGTTTAAGCCGTGGGAAGGCCACAGTGTTATTAAACTCTTGTAAAAACTTGCAGCTATTGTCCACAAGACCTTTCGTTACTTCGTTAAAATTACAAGTATTATTGGGTTTAGTATTATTTTAGATGTTACACCTCAGTTATTGCAAATTCGATCTCCTGTCCCAGGGTATATAATTCTATGTACGTTTTCTGGATCGATAGATAACGGGCCAAATGGTGAGCATCCACAGCCGCCTCTACACCAAAGGCAAATCAAGTAGCGGCGCAACTAATTTTTAACCGGCTGTCCATTGCACAGTTGAATCTAGGAAGATGATAGCTGGTCAGGATGGTAAAAATTGCAACTATTACATACAAGTACAGTCAGGATTAAACTGGAGGACGTAGAGTTCAGCCAACTCCAATTGGCGCCATCGTTTTGTCCATCATTCAGCAGAGTGCACCATGAGCAAAAGGCGAAAACGGAATTACATATAAATATAAATATATTGTCAAATATATTTCAAAAAATAGCGGCCACCATCCAAGTAGTTCGGGTTGAATAATTACGTATTTAATTATAGTTTGAAAAATCAAATTCTAAATTAACACAAATTGAGACTTCGTTGAAGAATATCATCATAATTCTAGTCAGTTTTTATATATGTGCAATTGTACATAAATTAAATATGTAAGAAAATGTCCATCCGAATTAACCTATCTTTTAAATGGTAAAAGAATTTTTCAAGTAGATGCCATGGATCGAAAGATTATCCTCCGCTTACATACAAACTCACAAAATACGCACTCTACATAAAGAGCATCACTTGACAACAGATCGATGAACGATTTGGCAATTTTATCCCGTTATACATTTTATTATGTAACCCACTCACGATACGTTTTAATTACTGCCAATATTTCGTTCCAGTTGCATGGATCGCGGTCACGGCGAAACTGCGATGGTGAAGAGGGACAGTTGACAAACTTGTGGTAGATTAATCTACCCTACCTCTGAGCGACATTACATTCCATGTTTAGTAAGAGAGGCAACAGAGATAAAGAACCCCCCC
>PDGT01000003.1:3072979-3123926 GCA_003671415.1 Megathymus violae | reverse complement strand
GGAACCTCCAGGGTAGATGGTTTTAAGTTAGCATAAACGTGGAATCCAGTGGTTAGTTATGTAAAACTCATGAAGTGCAAAGTTTAGTGCGTGTCGTGTGTCGTGATATTACCATATCATCTAAAAAAGAAAAACGAACAAGATGTTAGATAGATTGATTAATCTACCAGCTAATGGTAGATTAATGAGTCTCATTTTTTTGTTTGAAAAATCGAATAATAATATCTAATTTTGATGGTATTTTTGATTGTAAATATGAATTAAAACCATAACATTCAGTTTCACGGTTCGATTGAAAGAAGGAAAACTTTGGATAGATCTCTTCCCCGCGAACCGAATGACTAACAGACAGCGCACAGACTCAACCGTTGGTGATAGAGACATAATATTAGCATAATAGATACAGATAATATTTCATTGGGACAAATGCACTTTGTCCTATGTGGTCTTCCGCAGCGTACACCGACCCTGAAATTTACTTTCCTTACTATTGACATCAATTGAAAATCGTCCAATAGGCACACTTATATTATATCTTTTAACGTACAATTGCATCTAAGTTTACCCGGATGTAGACACTTATATACTACATAATGTTAGCCTTTAACAAAATTGGTCTGCAATTACAGCTGTTTTCCAACTGAGTGTTTAAATTACGTAGCACGTGATGCTTGAGGATTTACCTTTCTAAAAATTATTGCCATCCGTTCCGGGAATTTAAGTTTTCTCATCTAATAAAATCGTCAACGAAAAATACTATTTACTACCAAGCATGGACAAGAGGTGATACTTACAAATGTGCGTAGGTATATACTAAGAAAAAAAAGCTAATATTTTAACAAAAATATACCGACTTCAATTTGAGGAAGATGAATTCTTGGTTTAATGTTCTATTAAACCCTATGTGACCCTTTTGGTGGCATTTGTTCTTCAAATTTATGCAGGACCTCCCGTGTACCCTCTCAAACATTAAAGGAATTTTCCAAATTGGTTTATAAGCGAGTAAATAAAACTTGAGTTCAGAAGCAAACAAGCGAATATTTTTTTGAAGGAAGCTTATTAATGCAACTGGCTTCACGAGACAACTGGCAGGCGTGATTACAGACAAACACACAAACTTAAAATACCACGTGCCATAATATAATTTACATTCTACGTTGCAGCTCAGTTGGTAGTGACCCGGCTTGCCGAGTGACGGGTCTCGCGTTCGACTCCCGACCGGGGCAGACATTTATGTGACAGATAATCTTTGTTCCTCGTTTACAGCTGTTTGTGATGTCATATTTATATACGTCCATGTCACCTGCAACCCAAGGAATCCAAATCTGCGGATGTAGGTGTGCGAGTGTTCTCTTATTATTCAATTTTAATTTAAATTTACTGCAAGTAAATCTATGATTTTACCAACGTAATTAATTTTGTCCTGCTTGTCTACAGTATAGCTTATTTTCATAGCGAGAACGTTGTTAATTTTGTTAAAACATACTGTATCGTACGAAGGTTAGTTATTGCCTCACCCTTATAAACAATTGTGATGAACTCAATTCGACTCTATTTTACCTAAAGTACTCATTTCACTATCCACACGAATAAAACATATCGGTAAAAATATTTAAGTATTTTGTTATTTTATAACTTTCCTTTACGTAATGATAAAATCGTTTGTTCTCTAAAGAAACATTGCAATGTTTGGAGGCTATTGGCTCACTTTTCCTTCGCTACTAACTCGTTACTTGTGACCACTAACAATACGCCCTGGCGCCCTGATTTCAAGTTTAAAAAATAATAAATTAAAACATATTGGTGGTAACATCATAAATTAGGAAAAACATAATTATATATTTGATAAAAAAAAAAGAATTATTGTTCGCTGTTTAAACATAAGAAAGGTACATCAAGCACAATAGACTTCAACAATACACAACAAACATATTCCATGTATAAAGAACTTTTGGGTGTAAGGAATCCGAACCATCTTGGAATCCAAATCAACCTACTCTGCTCGTGGTGCGCGGTACTGAACAATGAATGAGGCTATGCCATACAGTCTTTTACGTGGATGGTCACTAACCATGTACCACTCAGTTAAATTTAGACATCACTCGTAAATGATATGTCGGGTTTCTTAACTGCCCTTTTGTTAGCACTCTCCGTGTACAGTCATTGTTAAATATTTTTTACGTGTCTTGGTTGCAGTGTCGAAAAGAGAGAGAATAATAAGTGTGGTACATTACTACATTCTTGGTCAACAAAGTGTCGATGACGGTCTGTGATGGACGTCTAAAAGAGACAGTGACGTTTACATTATCAGTTATTTATTATGTTAATAACGTATTATAATTATAATATATAATAATTATAATAATAAGTAATATGCACGTCATGGCCCTGGCTGGTTGGGCAAGCATTATAATTAAAATAATATAATAATAAAGATGTAATAAACAGATCCACTGATAATTTTTTGTTACTCCAAAATCTAAATGGAGCTTTTTTACGAAAAAAGAAACTAACATTTGTCGAGGTGGACGAAATCAATTTTTTTCTCATCGGGAAACTTGTTCAGAGAGCCTTGCATTTGCGGCCACCCTTAGGCGTGGTTTTTTATGTACATATATGGAAGTATCAAATGATCATTCACCTTTATAAAGCTATTGGCAAAGTTGTTCTAAGGGTAAGATAGGTCTTATCCTAAGTTAGATTGCCTGAGCTATAGAAGTCCTTTCGCGACGTAAGAGATTCCGATGTTTAAGGTGTTTATTACACTGAAATGCCACAGAGTACGTTACAAATCTCCTAAATAAGACAGTTGCGTATCCTACGTTGAGCCGATAATAGGTTGAATATCCACCTCAATGAAACACCGGTATCGTTCGTATTGACCGAGACATCTCTACAATGCAAAGGGTCAGATTAATGTAATGTGGGTTGAAGACGTAAACATATCGCGACACAATTTATTGATACGGCACTTAAATATGTAAATAGGTAATTCTATATGTAAAGGTATTCGCATAGTAAGGGCATTCGAATAAGGTCAGGAACTATACTCGTAATAAAATTGTAACTGGGTCGAATTTATATATCGAATATTTTTGAAATTTTCAATATAGGTACAATTTATTATCACTACAGAGGCCTAGACATTTATTTTTTGGAATTTTCGTCGGTTTGTCAGTGCGTTTATCTAGCCCAAAACCGCTGGACTGATTTAGATGATCCTTGTCATATTTTAAACTTATATTATAGGTTCTAATCTAAAATGCTTTTCATGCCGGGAAATATTCCTGTTCACGCGGAATTTTATAATGCAAAGCGAAGCCGATTGCTTGTCTTTGTATATACAATGGTTGACGTTCGATAATAACAGTATAAATCTAGACAACTTAATTGCTCTTACGTGCAATAACAAACATTGTGGTGGTTTCATTTGAAATCCTCTTCTACGTGCCAGATGGCTGCTGATGAAGTTTTATGGGTATAAATCCCACATAACTTTTTCACCACATTTTCTTCAGTGCGCATATTCTCTAGTAATTTAACAATATTTAAGTATTAAATTAATCAACGCTCTTGGTCTGACTCGCAAATTGTAATTATCTTTGTGTGTTGCTAAAAGCATTACGTAATATTTGACATAAAATTATATAACTCATAGCGAAAATTATACATTCTTCGTAATTATTAAATTGAAATTTAACGACCATAATTAGGCTTTAGATTTCAACCAAGTTTCGCAGCTTTCTCATAATGAAAAAGTTTAGCATCAGTTGTAAACTGTAAACATTCGGCTATTATACTAAAATACTAATTAATTACTTCCATATCAATTAATTTGTACTTTAGTACAATAGATAAATGTAAAACAGTTACCAAGCTAATTATTTATTTAAGTAGGTACACGAAACAGAATATAATGAAATAACAACCGTTAAACAACTTTAATTATAATCGTTAATTTGTATAAGAAAAAGTTGTAAGATGGCATCAGTGCCGGATTTAGATGAAAAGAGGTCCTAGGCTATTCCACTTATGAGGTCCTTTGAATCGTTGGTATATCCAAAGGTTTCGTTTTTTTTTAGGATATTCGCCATATCAATCAGTGAACGTATAAACTATACTTCGGTGCAATCTAGTATATACAAACGAAAAGAACCAATGAGCCGAACACGTTGATCTTAATCAACACATTTGCGAGTATATGATCGTTTATTACAGTTATTAGTTATTCGGTTCAGTGTTTTAGTGTTCACTATTATTATAACAGATTAATTTTAATTTTGCTAACAATTTAAATGTGGGCCTGTCTTTATCTTTCGGCTCTAGGCTAAAGCCTAATTAGCCTATAGGGAAATCTGCTCCTTCGTGGTATTAATATCTGGTATTTCAAAAGTCAGTCTTCTTACTACTGACCTGGGTGTAAATCCAGCACACACCTCTATTGTTATAAGTTATGTACGAAGTAGAAATTGGTTTTAACATACTGCGATAAAGGAAGATATCGTGAAAACACCTCTACGAGTCCTCTATAATGTCTTCGATGTGAAGCTAGCCAATCTGCACCTGGTCATGTGAACATTGTCCTCGGCCGCCTTAATGACAGTAGCGCTGGGCCCCGCAATGGTAAAGTTATTGAGTGTGATAAATAATACTTAATTATATCATAATTCTAAACTTATATATATTTAACCTTTGTGGATAAACAAAAATACAATTAGTAACTTGACACTGACTTAAGTAATTCGAAGAAAAAATAATATGCTTCATAAAATACGTCAATCTCGCGAGTCGCGACAAGCTTTTATGTCATATTTATTGTGTAAAATAACAAACTGATGGGTTAAAATGATGATTTAATTTTCTTTTCTTTTGAGAACATTTAAATAAACACTTGTTTTTAAAAATACTTTTTTGATATTATTTTTTTTTGATTGAACCTTACTCGGTTAGCTTTTGTTTGCCAAGACAAAACAAATGAGCCACAACTCGATGGGTTTGTCTTATTTCGTTTAAGAGTACCTATGGTCACCTTCCGACGCCATCATAAGACCAGCTTTATGGTATCATTTATTGCACTGTCACCGAAAATACGCAAGTATTTATATATAGTATATATTTATATTTGAAGATTTGACCCCCCACACACATATTACCACGACAATTTAAATAGAAGCTTGTAAAAATGACTGCGTTGGACTGATTTTAACTTTACTTATATGTGATAAATGTGCACGAACTTCATTGACCACTGACTGCTTTACAAGCAATAAACAAAATTAATATGAAATCGGGGATAAAAACCGAAATTTAGTTACCTGATCGAAACTGTACTTAATTTCTGATGTCTTTATGAACTTTACATTCACCGTATGAATAATAATTACAGTATCGTCGTGTGTGTAAAAATGTTGACTAGTTTTAATACTATCAGCATAAGTAAGACTCCAAAAACTTATATATATGTATATATATATATACGTATATACATATGTATATATACGGGAAAAAAATTACATTTACATCACAGCTGCATATAATTATGGACCAGCTACGTCAATTACACAAGGACATCATAAAGTGAATGTAAATCTTAAGGCGGATTAAATTAACTGGTTAAATTATTATCAATGAGTCTGGTAGGCGAACTTCTAATGGCTGGCCCCGAGTCCTGTACGATTTGAAATCCGTGTTACAAGGTGGTTCATTTCTTGGCCTACAACGTACAAGGCAACTGTAAAAAATACAATTTATCATCAAATAAAAACAAATGAAAGCTCTTGTAGGATAGCGAGTAATTACTAATAAATAATTTATTACTAATAAATAGTTCCGTCATCGATAAAAATTGTCACCTCGCTCATTGAGAAACAGTTGTCTACGTACTTAATATCAAGTAGGGTGTAAGTATGCATAGTATAGACTACTTTTATAACGACATATGCATATCTACTGATTGGAATTGCAATTCATGCTCGGAGGCATTTTTTCTCACACAAACTGTTCGTTCAAATCTACACTAAGTCTACATCTATATTGAATGCGCGGGATGAGATTAAGGTTGTGCAAGTAACTAATATTTCTATGTTTGTTATTATTTTTCAATTATATCAATCAATATATTTATTGTAATTTTAAATATGTACCAGCAGAATAGTGATACATAAGCGTGAAACAACAAATAGGCATAATTTGGTTACGTCTTCATATCGCCTTCAAAAGGTGCATAGTTCTTTTATGGGGCTTGGAGTTCGTCTGCGAGAAATACTGTGGCCTATGTAACGGACCGGAGCGTTAGCTATCCAGGTCGCTATGGGAGTGTCCACGAGAAAAGTGTTGTGTGTGGGGTTCCACAGGGGTCAGCCTTAGGGCTTCTCCTCTGGAACCTCGCATACGATGTCATGCTGCGGACAGAGCTGCCTTCTGGGGTCAGCGTGGTCTGCTACGCCGACGACACTCTCGTACTGGCCGAAGGTGAGTCGTTTGAGCGGACGGCGAGGCTGGCCGAGCTAGCGGTGGCACGCGTTAGCGCAAAGATACGCAGCGTAGGTCTTTGCGTAGCGCCTATTAAGATCGAGGCGCTATGGTTCCACGGTCTAAGATCTAACGTGGAACCACCCTGCATGTTTATCGTAGTTGTGGCGGTGGGCCGGTACATGAAGTACCTTGGGCTGGTACTAGACAGCCGCTGGTGCTTCAACGAACATTTTGATCGTCAAGTCTCCCGGATCCATAAGGTAGCGGGTGCTATTCATAGACTGCTGCCAAATCTCGGGGGACCGAGGAAAGAAGTCCGTCGCCTCTACGCAGGTGTCGTGCACTCTGTTGTGCTCTACGATGCGCGCATATGGTCGGATAGACTATCGGGCTGCCGGCGCCGCGCGGCCAAATTGAATGCCGCGCAGCGTACGATCGCGATCAGAGTCGCACAGGGATACCGGACGATTTCGTATGAGGCGGCCACAATCCTGGCGCAGTTTCCGCCCCTGGGCATTCTGGCGGATATGAACGCAGAGATCTTTCTGAAGATCCGCGTTCTCCGCCAGAGGACTGAAACCCTCACCGAAGAGACGGTCAAGAGGCTCAGGACATAAGCCAGCCGGCGTGCTCTGAGATGCAGGCGCGAGCGGCTCCTGGAGCCACGGGACACACGCCAGTGCGCTGTCAGTGCTATACTGCCCAGCTTCACTGCCTGGCTGAAGAGGCGTAAACGCGTCACCTACAGGCTGCACCGGACATGGCTGCTTCGGTGAGTATCTGAATCGTATAGGCAGGGAGAAAACAGCGCAATGCCACCACTGCGAAGACGCTCAGGATTCCGCCCAGCACACGCTCGAATACTGTCCAGCGTGGCAGTCCGCGCGGCAGCAATAGGGCCAGATCTCTCGCTGGAGGCTGTCGTATCAGCGATGGTCCGTCCCGGCGAAGCCTGGGATCGCGTGGCCGCTTTCTGCGACCGCGTCATGCTCGCAAAGGACGAAGCCGAACGGACCAGGGAACACACCGACCCCATTCAGAGAAGAAAGCGCCGCGGTGGGCGTAGATAAACACGCCCAGCCACCGTGTCCCTGTAGCCCGGGACCAGAATAGGGCTACGGTATGCCCTGCCTGTCGTAAGAGCCGACTAAAAGGGGGCTTCCGGGGTTGTGGGCGACTAGGGTGGAAGCCCGAACCTTCCAGTCAACGACCCCGGGAAGTACGTCGGTATGCATGGCCGCATACCGGTGTAACACCAGGAAGCAAGGGGTGTTGTTCGTCATCCCGAGCAGAGCCCGGCGGGGCACGCGCTCATAGGACTCTAGTTGTGTTCCGTTGGAGATCCCGGAGTCCTATCATAGCGCCGAGAAAGGCCACCGGGTGGGTTTTAGTGCGGTAAAAATCCCACATATCCCGGCATCGCTCTCACGGCACCGGGTACCTTTTGAAGATTTCCCCTTCGTCAAAAAAAAAAGGTAAAGGATATTATAGTATAAATAAATATATTAATGACAAGGACGCCTGGAAATAATACTGTCGAAACCAGCTCCGCACAGGTTTAAACTTATTTTGTAATTACCATGTTTGTGTTGTTTTAAAAGATATGCTGAGGAGGTTTCTTTTCCTCAATGTTAAATCATCTTTTCGAAACGATAGTAGAAGAAAAATATGACGTATATAAGTGTATTTACAGAATACCTAAATGATTTTGAATTTGAATATGAATTAAAAATTTCTTCAATGTGTGTAACTGCGGCTGTAAAAGCCTTTGGCATAGATTAAGGACTCAAATGTAACAGCAAACTGCGCATATTTAACTCAACAAAAACGCGGTACATTCGCGACGCTTCCAAACGCAAACAGTTTTAAACAAAGTACAAAATACGTTCTTCATATGCACACCCACACGGCGTGCATTTTTACCGATATAGGCATAAACATTTTTATTGGATTTCTCCGACGTTATTAACGCGCGTTTATAAAACGCACGTTATGTCTGCGCAAACACGTCATGTATAAGGTACCACAGAGGAACACGAATTAAAACAGACCTATTTATCTTACAAATGAACCCAACAGATAAAAAGGTGGAATTATCAAGGTTTGCGTCAAACACCTGTAAATTTCCGTGTACTGAATAAGGTCAGAATTTAAAGGTTTACTTAATATTACTTTCTAAGGTAAGGCCGTCTTGTTTGAAAACTACATTATATTATTGTTTTTTACCCTGCAATGACATTCACTGAACACAAGTCATTTAACCGTGGATTTTTATGAAGTATAATTAATCCCTAAGCTGACATTCGCATTTGGTAAAAACTCTGCCGAGCGAAGGGACTAGGGTTTCAGATAAATTTTGTTTTCGAGTCATAACTTTTTATTTGCCTTTTTATGATATCTTAAATATACATCCATGCCACCTGCGAAATAGGGAATCCAGACGGTGAATATTTATAATTAAACCATAACCAAGTTTGTTCGGAAACAGGTAAAAGTGTCTTTTCCGAACTGCTATTTAGTTATAATAAGAGTTAAAAGAGTTAAGTTAGACGAATCGAATGAAACCTTATATCTATACTAAAGTACTCACAAAGGTGAATTTTTAATTTTTTTTAACTACCTTAACGAAGGTAATGAATTTCGAAAATAAATAATTTTGAAACCAGACTAATTGGGATGTAAAGGACTGGTCCTATTAGTTTTAATTGAGTTGACCTATTACATTGGAGTAGAGTTACAGAGAATACAGAGAAACACTCTGTGTAGAAAAGCGACGTTCAGGCCACTAGCCTATCTCTGCATTATAACACGTAAAGATATAGTATTACTAATATAACGAGACTCAAACCGAACTTCCTACTAACACGATACGGTCTCTTCCTCGTGCCGAGTGCCGCTCTATTACAGGCGTCCTGACATAACATGCTGTTACGACATGCATTATTGGATGTTTGATTTTAGCTACATAATATAAATAGGTCAAATCGATTCATGTACATTATTATAGATTTGTATCTCATTAAAATAAAAACTTAAATATGTATTTACTCGCATTGTTCGAGACATAAAAAACGAATCGCAGAGTCTCCGATTCAGGGAAACCAAACACCAAGCCAAATCTTGCCGATATTTAAAACCAATTACCACCTTACTAATGACCTCGTAACCCAGTTGATAGTGAGGCTGCGTGCCAAACAAGGGGTTCCGGGTGCAGTTCCTGGCTTGGTCTGTTTATGTGACAGATAAAATTTGTTTGTTTTCAGACGTTGTATGTTTCTGAAGTCATTTTAATTTGTGTACGTTTACACTTCCCGCAATATAGGGAGTAGGGAACAGGACATTTCTGTACAAAACATAATTTACGTATTAGATAATTTATATAATCGTCAATCAATAAGGCTATTTCTGTCTATCTTTCTGTAACAACAGATCGTTATACATGGGATTTCAAATGTACTAAATCAATTAACTAGAGATGTTTACGCGCACGAACGAGCTAAGTGAGCCTGAGTATTTAAACGTACGGTGCCACAATCATGATGACAGTAACTAATATGTAATAAGCTTTTTAATTTTTATCATGAATGTATATTCAAAGTGTAACTGTCTATATTAATATTATAACGAGAGAATATGAATTCTGTGAGTTTGCGTATATGCAGAAAGCAATCTTCGGAACTACGATAATTATCTGAAACATTATTTCACACCTTTAGAATGAAAGTGACTTAACTCAAAATTCCTGAAATTCCTGATTTTCCTATAAATTTACTTAAAAAAGCCTACTCTAAAACCCCATGGTGAAAAAGAGCCCGAAATATGAGTAAGAAAAGGAAAAAGGGAAAACCTCATACATCGGTCTCTTTAAATTTACTCAAGACCATATATTTTTGAAAACTTTCTTCGTCATTTCCCATAAATTGCAATTTTTGAGTTAAGTCCCTTTCATTCTAAGGGTGCGATTTTATCATTTGAAAAGTACATTATTCCGGATAAACAAATATATATATATCATATAAATATCAGAAATGTTATGGAGCTCCGTAACCGTAACCGAATCCGATAAAAAATTTTCGGATAATATCGGATAGAGACAGAGTCTAAATAAAACACATTATGACTCGTTTACGCTGCTCGAGCCGATACATTTAGCCGCCGCGTTCTCATTTTATATAGTTTTCATTATTTAATTTATTTTTCTGTGTTTACAATACCACATAAAACCTAGAAACAATGTCAAACTTTGTATTGTTTTATTTCCAAAGTCAATCTTTGCAAATACAGTCATATATTTTTTTCAATCTAATATCCATAACCGAAATTATCCGAAACAATCGGATAAACCGAAATAATTTAGATATTTCATATCCATAACCTTAACCGAAACCGGTAACATAATTTTCATATATCCGTATCCTTATCTGGATCCGAAATTTCATATCCATAACAATCCTAACAAATGTAATAAAATTTTCAGCCCAAACGAAACCGGGAAGTGCCCCTAGTTATTAATAAAGCAAAACAACCTGTGACTAGATAGTTCTGCGCGACCCTATCTGTAACTGATTATAAGCAATCGAGACCACTTCCGCGAAACTTGCCCCAAACCTGTTACCAAGGCCGTGTCGCTTACATAAGTTGTGTTTACACTTACACACAATGTTTGATTTTGACACGGTTGAACAAATTTGAAGGGCCCCGTAATGTTTATGGCGTAGCAATATTTCATGACAAATGCCGGCATGCGAGTATACGGAAAACCTGGTGATAACTTGATAACTTACACTTATCAATTAACTTACACTTCCGTATTTTAAACTCTTATCATTACGGTAACGGGTACTCACAATTTTTAATGGTGGTAAATAATCCATGGACATTGTCATAAAGATATTTCAAACGCGGTAACATGCAGAAGTTATCTGCCCTATCTATCTATCTAACCTATTATAATGATCGGGAAACCGCAAATTTAGGATTTAAATCGGCATTATGATGATGAGGAAACACTGAATTCTATTAGATTTACACATTTACATGGTCGATTTATTTTACAGTCTCATACTGGCATGGAAAGGCCCGGGTGATCGTAATTCGTGACAACCGGTCCAGTCCGAAATCGCACATTTCGCGTTTTTACAAGACGCCAGTGCGTTCGATTGTAAACATACATTTAAAAAATCGATTAACAAATACTTATTACGAATGACAAAAACAAATAAGAAGTTCATAGACAGCTTAAACAATCATTCATGAGAATACCTCTAAGAATATTGAACTCTACTGGATATATAAGCGAGAAATCATTATTTTAGTAGTGGAACAACCTAAACCACTCTAAGAATAATAAAGAAAATTGCAGAATGGTTAAAAAATTTTCGTTAATTCTCGGTACAATTAAAAGAATTCCATAAACACTTATGTTATGAAACATAATGACGATCAGATTCTCCATTTTTATAACAAACAAAACTATATGTAAGCGATTGTATTACCTCTGAACAGTATGCCGTAACGTCGTGGGGAAACGTGCATACCTGAGAGCTCTACATAGTGTTCTTAAAGGTACGTGAGGTCTGCCAACCAGCACTTGGCCAGCTTGGCAGACTCACCCCTGTTGTCAACAACAGTCGTATGTCGTCGTAAAGATGTATGCCATATTGCTGTAACGATGTCACAATATTATTGTATAGCCACCTTTCATAGTGAACGTGTTTCCAATTCATGCGTAATGAGTATGGTAATATATGTTTCCGTGTGTGAGATTGTGACGTAATAATTGTTTATGACGTTTCCATGCCACCCGTATAATAGGGAATGCTAGCATAACAATGAAGTTTCGTAAGGTTTTTTTTGTAATTAACAAGTAACCGTACGTAAAACAATTACTATAACTCCATTTAATAAGGCATTTTATAAATATCTCATAGTGTTATTTACTGGCAAAAAGCGTATGACAATCTGTGCAATTTTTTGAAATTTTCGCGCTCTGATAGACAGTAAGACTTTGTTTTGTCATATTTAGTATATTACGTCTTTTTAAACGTTCACTATCCGTATCGATATCCATTATTGTTTTTTTATTAATATCGATTGTAAGGATGCATCCTCAATAATTATATAAGTACCGCCAAAATAAGTCAATATGTTTATTTAAATTGTGCATTATCTGTGTCAAAGAGAATTAAACTAAATTATTACATCATTGCACACGGAAGGTTTCGTAACACCGAAGCTATATCGAAATATTTAGTCATTCACTTTGATAGATAACTATCCGAGTGGTTCTTCTTTACAAATTTTGCAATACTGCAAATTGCCCATGTCCACACCTTCTCGGTAATGAAATGAATGTACATCGCTATAAGAATCTAATATGTATATATGTATGTAATATGTCTATTTCTCGTGTTAAGTAAGATAAACTTTACACATTCGGAGTTTCGTGAATATTTCGTACAGAATATCACTTCAAATTTTACTTAAACAAACAAACAAAATTTTACTTAAACAAAATATATTAATTAAAATAGATTAACACGATGAAAACGTACACAAATATTAAAAAGTTATAACAATTTTTATATTCTCAACAATTTTGTAGTTAATTATTATTAATATATATGTAACAAATGCGATGTTAAATGTAAAAATACATAGAGTTTGTTACTCTTAGTACGATGTCATTGAATAAACACTTACAAACTTCTGATTATCATTCTTTTGACAAACCGTGTTGTCTGTGAATAACAGTCTCTGTTAATATTGTTCTAGGAGAAATTTTGTGCAGAAAATGCAGACAATTTAAAGTGTTTTTGTAGATATTGCAGTTGTATAAATATATTTGAAACCTGTTGTGTCCCTTAAATGTTGTTATATAAAACAACGACATACAGAAATTTAAATTCAAATAATACTTATCCGAAGTAACGTTTTAAAAATACTTTTCGAAACTCAAACTACGCGGTCGCTTCAACAAATCGCCTACCGTAAGTGGTTCCGGAAGAAGAAGCGGCAAGAAACTCCTAAGGAGCTTGTTTTTTTCTACTCACAGTTACAGAACGCATCAATGGCTATATATTGTACACATCCGAGCACTCTTATCCTTAATGTAATCATCTAGTTTGTAATAACCCTGTAATAAATAGACGTGCTACAGATATACATATTTATCAATGCTGTCCTTAAGATTTCTATAGCCCCGAGAATCAATCGTATATCAAACCTAGAAAAGCATAAGTAAGTTCATACACGAAATAAACAGATCGTTATCCAGCAGTGAGAAATAGATTATGAGAATCGGCCGTAATTCAATGAACTAGAATTAATGAAACTCATACACCTGATAAAATCTATATATGAACTGTCAATACTGTTTGTAAAGTTTAGAATATGAAATCCAATAAGTAAATAAACAAACAAGTGTCCTGTTGCCCCGTTGGCAGTGACCTTGCCTGCCGGAAGGAATCCGGAGATTCCAGTCGATAAATGTTGGTCCTCAGTTCGTGAATGTTCATTATGTTCCATTTGATAATATCTCTGTCCCTTACAACATAGAAATATTGCAATGTATGTCAACTTTATTTACTTACTAGCGCCTCGTCCAACTTCGATCAGATTGGACTAATAATTATATATGCGTTATTATATGAAATTTAATATTTTTTGCCTTGATTAAACATCATTAGGTTAACTGACATTTTATACAGCCTATCATCTGCACAATCATGTTTTCTCACTATACCATTTTCACGAGGATCGGTCAAGTCGTTCTTGATGCCCCATACAGACAAACGGACAAAAATTTTCAAAATGGTCAAATTGATGTCAGTGTGTCAAAAAAGAATTTATCATGAAATTTGACAATAAAAGGGAATGTACAGACAGAGTGACATTACAGATTTATATATATAGATCGATTTTATATAGCGTATCATCTGTGCAATCACATGTTTTCACTACATACGAATTTTCATCAAGGTCGGTCAAGGCGTTTTCGAGTTATCTCGAAACATACACGAAGATATCAAAAGATTAATATGGTAGCTTAGGTTACAATAAGTACAATAAGTTCACGATGCGAAGCAAGGATGCGTTAAGTAGCTAATTAACTACAAAGACGAATATTCAAAACGAAACGAACGAAAATTCATAACAAATACTCAAAATTATTCAAATGGAAGTAAATAATAACACGTAATCACTTGTTCATTTATTTGAGTAGTGCATAAATTATGAATATTAACTCAGTGGCAGTGACATAACAAGTCGATATGGTAATTAAACCACTTGTATAAACTATACTGGTTTTCGATTTTGTATAATTTTTCCCTCCTGTAAATTAAAGGACGCTTGAAGTTCAATAAGAGATACTATGGTCCTTACAAATCTGAATCACGTTTTTAAAGATGTCATATTTTTTCCATTTATGTGATTGAAGTGTAGAACTTGTGCCAAAACAAAAGCACATAAACATTCTATATCAGTAACATATCTTAGCTTTAGAAAAACTATGTCTTACTACGTCAGACATAGGTTTGGAAAGACAAATATATCCGCGCTCGAAACACTTAATCTAATAAGGCAATCAATAAAAATCATGTTTGCTCAATTTTATTGATTGATCGATTTTTCTAGTTCAAATGTGTTTATTACAAACCTGATACGAGCAAAAAAAATTGCAACAACACAAAAACCATCAAAATTGGAAAGGGAAAACTAAACTTTCATACGTGCTTCTTGTTCTATAGACATAAAAGTATCCTGGGTAATAAATACAAAATATAAGTTAAATATGCCAGTGGTAGCCTAGTAGTTTGAACGCCGCTGTCCCGCACAGAAAACACCTCTTATTTTGTGCCCAATTATTACCTCAATTTATGTGCGTAGTGCAAATTAATTTTCGTTTCCTTCGGTGATGGAAAACATGGTGAAGAAAGCTGCACGCCTGAATGAAAAGTTTTATAACCTGAACTTCACTATTACGACTACGGCTTCCCGACAGTGGGACAGTTACGAGGTTGTAATGATGATGACATGTTTAGACAGCCAGCCAAAATAAAAAAAATATATATATTTATATTTATAAGGCACATTGAACATTTAATATGCTTTAGCGACTTTTAAACACACTTAAATGTACAGTTATATACTCGTGGTGTTTCTATGGATAATGTTACAACTTTAAAATTTCTCATTACCACCTGCCATTTACATTGCGTTAATTTAATAATTGCAATATAGAATGGGGCGTTAAAGAAAAACAGAATAACGGTAACTCCCTTATACAACGTGGGAATGGATAGGGTCCTCGTTCATTTCCATGACACTCCAGAAGCTTGGTATCAGCCGTATATTCGTATTTCGTAATATCAATAAATAAATACCAACACTTTCTTCGTCGAAGGTCATAACAGATCGACGAGGCCGCGTGTTGTTAGACTACAAAGTCTGACGATACTGTTAAAGCCACGGTTCCTCGGAACCCTATAAGGAAATAAAAATAAAATCGCGAGAATAAACATTTCCGCTGGGACTGTGCCACGTTCCATCTAACAATACCAAAGGATCGGTGTTTGTTGAGGATATGCAGGTCATGCTCTAAATCAAGCCCTACAGTTAAAGAGAGTTGATCACTCAAAACACTTGTCCCACTACACGGATAAGCATACACAGGCAATATAAGGAAAAAAATTGAAAAATCCTCTTTATTATTGTAAAAATTTTGCACATTGAAAAGCACGGCAATAATCAAAATGACAAAGTGTATACTCATAGCTCTATAGGAAATTCGGTATTGGCTGGAAAGGTATAACGTGGAAATCATCCTCAGCCATCAGCCATAGTGTATCAAGAGACCATATTAGTACGTGATGTAAAAGTTAGGAATACGCTTTAACAAATGTACCGTGGTCCTTCCAGCAATACTCCGCACGAGGCGCCTCGCCAAGCCTGGCTTGAACCCAACGTTCCTGATTTAATAAGACATGAAGAGTGCTCCGTGTCTATGCTAAAACCGACTACTACTCCTTGCACTAGGACGTACGTATAAACCGTAAAGCAGAAGAGACGTTGCTCGCATCAACATTACTACAGAACCATAGGGTTATTTATGAAGCGAATCCATCCGATCAACTCTATGGCGATAGTACAGTTTGGTTGTATCAGGACTAAGGAGTTCTTTAAATTTTTTATTTTACAAAGGTATAGGTTAATATCGATCAGTTTGAAAGTATTTATTTATCAAAAGAACATTTTATTGTTCACTTAAATGTGAAAATATACAATATAAACTTAAAATCTATCGCCTTAAGCCAGTGTCACTGGCGTGTGGCTACTGATGAATAGCTTTAATTGTTTTTTGAATTTATGTATGATTACATCTTTAATTTTGTTTGATAAATTATTATAAAACATTTCTTTTTCCGTACAGCGTTCATGGTGGTACTAAATTAAGTGTGACTTTTATGGTGCTCATATTTAAAATGAAATATCTGTTTGAGTTCTACTCGTTAAAATTTTGAAAATATGTATGCAAGTTTTGATACATTATGTATACATTTATTTGTATTTATTGTAGATGTATATATTGTCTGAATCATTACTGTGAAATACCTACAAATATTGTTATGAAACAAGAAAACAACATTGAGTGTGACCTAGTCTCCCATATAAAAAGGAAAGTTATACTTTACTTTTTAGGTACAACTAAAAGATTTTAAGTAGTTCCTAATAACAAACAAGCAATACCTTCAAAACCCTTTGTAATATTGACTTACGAAATATCATATAGCTTAAGTTAGAGCTTTCGTTATTATCTATTAACGTCAATTATATTAAAATCCTTTCAATCGCACATTGCACACATTATTAAGTAACACACGCGCTGTATCACTTTCAATGAATTTACATTCAATATAAAATTTAAATATAAACTATTCAAAAACAACTCTTAAACATTCGGTTCCAATGACCAATTTCTTTTACACAATAAATTATATATGACTATCTATTCTGCAGTAAAAGTATGTCATAATATAACCGCCATACCTCTGAAAGCGCGCCAAGATCAATTCTTTAGCACAGATTACGTAGGTACATGATTACGTCACGAGTTAGGAGGAAAGGACAAAAACATACATCACGTGCTTACCTTTCTTATTTCATTCGTGAGGGCCAAGTTAGAATCGAGTAACAATTAAAAATTATTTCAATTTCTAAAGTTGTAATTGAACTTTGGTACAATCCAAGAACATTAAAACGTATCTACAATTAAATGCATTTGATAAATTTAGATCGTCTTTATAAAAACCATTACATGGATTATAACCATAAACTATTTTTTTATGAAGTTTATACTAATCATGAAATTGCAGCAAATCAGAAATTTGTAAATTATTTTTACGTTACTTTTTAGTGAATTCAATAAATTCAATGAGGTTTGAGAAAAAGCAAAAAAAACAGTTTACATTTATTTTCTATTAGCTTAATTTAATTTTTTTTCGATTCATGTTAGGACTAGTAGAATTACTAAATACTACATTTTGAAAAAGGAATTTCTTTAATCTTTAATTACAAACCAACTTTCACTTTGCTGCTTGCGGTACACATTAATGGAAAACGGTTGTAGCTCGGCCGGCCCTCCTGTTAGAGGTCGCTGGGAGCAATGAATCCCTCTTCAGCTATCACCCTCGTTTTATTAGCAACATCGGAGAGCCAGTGTCAAAAAACAACAGAACATTAATAATTATCGCGTCAGTTTGTCACTTGCGGCTTTATATTACGATCACAATAGTGATAAAATCTACACACATCTTTGGTTGCGTGTCCGACCGCAAACAAAGATGTGAGATTACAAGATACATGCTTTTGACGGAAGTAATTAATCTCATATTATGATATTGGTTAAGGATGAAACTTCTTTTGTATATTTTTCAATCAAAATATCGTTAGACGTATCGTCGTTGATAACCGATAGAAAACTATTATCTAACGATAAGATACCAACGGTTTAATTATCCTTCCGAAACGTTCGTAAAATTGTTCTACGGACGGCTTAATATTCCATTCGAAGAAACGAAACAGTTATGAAATTCTGACACTGATAGCCATTCTCGTCTTCTCCTTCTCTTTAAGGCTTTTTTTATTGTAGTAATATTTCCAGGTCCGAAACAGGAATCTAGAATTTTTTAAATTGACCTCACTTTATGGGCACTTAAGCCTTCTAAATTCAAAGATTCAATTGTCCTTATTTTATGTGTGGCCAGTAAACGAGGGTGGAAGTGGACACTGCTGCCCATGTATCGTAACACCAGAGACTGCACGCGTTGCGAATCAAGACAGAAATAGTAAACCTACTTGATATACGTCAGAAGTTCATCATTCATTCATCATTACAACATATAATTGCCACTCTGCTGGGATCGGGGCTCCTCTCACAATAACAGGAGTTAAGGCCGTTGTTTGCCATGCTGATCTTATTATGGGGAACTCTTAGGCAGGAATTTTTCCTTCACCGAAGTTCATGATGTTTTCCTTTCACTATGTATTGACTTTCTATTTCTAATTCAGTCACAATAAAATTATTTATTAAAATATATTATTATAAAATTCTCTATTCCTTCTAACTAGTATGTACTGAGGAGTTTCTTTCGCCGTTTTTTATCTTCATTGACTTGTTTTGTCAAGAATTTTGAATTGCGTTGAATTTACTTACTTTATCTAACCATCTCGTACTATTAAATTTGTCTCATTACCCTCTTCAGCTAACTAATTCTTCTGACTTCTAACATTCCCGATTGCCACTTGTTCCTTCTTCTACAACATTTAACTGTCATCTTCTTTATCCATATTCTTCAAATCATTATTGACTACAATTCAAAGCTTTTCAGTCCACTTACTTAGTTACTAGAGACATGTTATTTTCCTAGCAACAAGTAAAATACAAAATATTATCACCAAAGATTAGTTTTCTGTAATATCTAGCCTATTGAAGTCCCCTACGGGTTATTATACGTCTCGTCTAATTGGCGTCACTTGGACCGGTGCTGAACGCTCTGAATCCGGCGGATCGCGGCTCTTTCCATCAGATCAACTTACCCCACTTAATTAATCTAAATTTAACGTCGTTAAGTCTCAGACATAGCCGAGGTACTCCTAATTCTGGTAATTTTGTTAGCGTTCTTAGAATATATTAATTAATGGAGACACCGCACGCCTCAGAAGCCGGCGCTAGATAATTATTTGCTTTCGCTGCGACGACGGGCAGTCTACTCGTTACAGCCCGGATATAAACAGATATCCCTTCATTAACAATAAAATATAATTAAAACAGTTCAAGATAAAGTAAGATATATCTATTTACAGGCCCGCGGTAGCTATTAGCGTTATTTGGTAATTAAGATATTAGATACTGTAATCCAATTACCGATCAAGTTTTCACTAATTTATTGATAAGAAAAATATTTCTTTACAAAATGTTGTAGCTAAAGATATTCGTGTAATATTTTGTGCAAAGAACACGCAAAAAATTGAAAACCTAACGAATTGTTCATGTTGAATTTCAAGTCTGATGTTTAGAAATCTGTATTGACATAATTTAGTTCTATTTTATTTATCAAACGAATTCTGTTAATATGTATACTAGTGGCATGCTCCGACTTCGTTCGCATTGAACGATTATTGTGTATTTATACATTAGTAAAGTGCCCTCGTTTCGCTTCAGTAAATTACGCTTTACGCATAGAAATTGTGAATTAGCAATGGACTAGTTTATATTTTTTTTTATTTATGGAGGGATTGAAATGAAACATACTTTAAATATTAAATGATGCTTACTACAAAAAACATGTGAAAACCATCACAAAATAATTTAAGCCGTTTCTGAGATTAGCGCGCACAAACACACAGACAAACAGACAAAATATCTAACAACTATTGTTTTGGGTTCTATTGCGTTCATAAAAGCCCCTAATGATAATTTTCTCATATATCCTTTATGTACAAAAAGAAATAAATCACGTCCAGTTTCGTAAGTCAGATATATACTACGAAATAACATATGTACAAAAGACAAGCTGAGGACTTCTTTGCTGTTTCTTATGGTCGGTGATGAAGCCCCTTTACGAAACGAAAGTAAAAGCTATGTATATGTAGATATACAAATATTATACATTTCATGAGTGTGAAAGATGGTTAAATATTTCTAAATAAGCAACTTGCAAAAAAAATTCATTTTATTTGTGATTTAATCCTATAAGAACAAAATCTAAAAGCGCTAGGTTTTTACTGATCTTTCCACATAGCTAAAGGTAAAAACTATCTTGAGGTAAATTGAGTTTCGATGAAATTTCTAGTGACACAATGTTTCCTAAAGGACCGTCCAATTCGCCGTACCCATAACATTGGCATTCACATGAAATATTATTATTAAGTTTGGGTCGCTTTGTATGAACTCCTTTCGCTTGTGACTTCTTATGCTTAGGCAACAACTTTAACTGGTTATTTAATTTTATCAATACATTTATAGAGATCTATATCCAAAGAGGAAAATGGAATTAGGTTTAGATTCATTGTGTCCATCTCTGCGTCTGTCCGTATATCATAGATAATTTATATATTCAAATATTTACATATGTGGAATTAATGCCATGCTATTAATGCAGTCAGGCATTAAGTTCGCCCATTATGAATACTTATTTTAAGTTCTTTCACAACAAAGGATAAATTAATAAAATGTAATAAAAATACAGATAAATTTAGAATGTAAGAGTATTATTAGTATACTATGCTAGAATTTGTTATGATTTGTAACCAACCAAACAAACTTGTTCAATGAAGAAACAAAAAACAATTTACAAAATTATTAAGGCTAACGCACTATACTTGTATTATAGTACGTAGTGCTTGAGATCTTCTCTTCGAAAGTGAAACTTTGTATACATTCTGGCGAAGAGTCCTATAAAAATATTTAGTAATTATAACTGTTACACAATTATGTCAACGGTATGATTGTGTATACGTAGAGCATTACCAAAATATGTTGACCTATGCTAGTAATATCATCGCCCATCGCAAGAGAAACCATGACGTTTTGGCATTCGTGAAAGAGTTAAATCAGTCAGGAAACGACCATCGTCATTATTATTGTCTCTTTATTTCTATTGTCATTACAGAATTTTAATTTATACGAAAGAATAACTCATAAACTTCAAATGTGAAGTGGCCACAAAAGTATATTTAACTCAATGATGAAGGTACATTTTAAAATTATCTTAAACTTTAATTGTAAAATTACACGTTTGGAGAGGCTAACCATATTTTAATATAATGTGCGGTCGTTTAAACCGAAATAACCTTAATCTTTTTGTTAACGCACCTTTTCATTTCTGTAATTAGAATGTTTATATGTTATATATTTATATGTTTATGTTTATATTTCAGCCACTGGCTGAGAACAGCGCAAGACCGCTCGTTGTGGAGATCCTTGGGGGAGACCCATGCCCAGTAGTGGGCGTTGTCCGGCTGAGATGATGATGATGATGATGAATTAGAATGTTTTTATAAAGATTGTGTAGGGATACAGACCCTGAACGTTTATTCAATTAATATTTTTAGCTTATTTCCATTTTAAATATGGTCTTTCTGTTGGAGGTCACTGGATTCATCATGCCAGCTTAATCCCAACGCTAGTGACGCATGTAAAGGGCATTTTTACCTATATATGACTATATCTAGAAATCTACTGTGATATATTTTTTAAAGTTTTTGTCCTCAGAAACATTTTAGAAACTGGTATACTGTTTCCTTAATCAGAAAAGTTTTGGTGATTTCTATGTCATTTCAGATGCGCATATTCAGCGGTAACCAATTATAGATTTTCAGATGAAAACGTGGAATATTTTTATGTGTTTTGCATTGAAGTGCCAGTTCATCGTTTCCTTCTTGATCAAAAACATGTTAATAACAAACAAGTCAAATAGACGAAAGCTCAGTTGTTCTTAGCAGATTATAGAGCTCAAAAGTTTGAGGAAGTTGCTTCATAATTGGGCAACCGCAGCTAGCTCCGGCTGAGCAGGTTTGATGCCCTAAATTAAGGTCTAAATTAGAATGCGAATTGCTAATATCGCGATGGCTTCGATTGAACAAAGCTTAAAATATTTCGAGAAAAATATCAAATAAGAAATACCTAGGTTTTAGAGTTATAATTTCGAATATTATTTTTTATCACCATTACAATTTTTTAATTTGGAATTATTTATACATTACAATCTTTAACTTTTAGCTTGTCAAATTATATGTCACAGTTACATAAAAGATATCTGTATTCATTTCAACGTATAACTAAATTAAAAGTTTTTGAAGTTCAGTAGTTTATTTATAAGAATTTATTCTTATTAATAATTTATAATATTTATATAAATATTACTATATTATGTACAAAATACAGTAACTATTATACATTCATTTCACACTACACTATATTTATCTTACAAACTTTTTAACAAAGATCATCCATCACAGCCCATTACTGTCCCACTGCTGGGCTCGGCCAACACCATTAACGAGTACTCTGGTACACAAGTTACCGTTGATATTTCTGTCTATCCTAATGGAAAGGCGCGTTTAAACATGTACCTACATTAAATGCTGTCTGTACAATATAAGATACAAAGTTTATTTATACAAACTAGGACATGACTTAAGAGCAAACCAGTTCAATATGCAGGTATGGTGTATGACAGGTATGGTGTAAGCTGTAATACCTTTACGAGTATTCTAGACAATTATTTATGTATGTCTCAAATAGATCAACCAAGGGCCCGTTACTGTGTCAATGATACTACTTAAAATAGAAAAATATAAATAATTTACAGTACGTCATTTAGAATACTTTACAGTAAAGAATAAACGTCAAGTTAAACTATTCAAAATTGAATGGCTTCGAGATGGTAAACGATTCATAGATGAGTTCTAGGACATGTTTACGATAGTTCTGTTATGTTACGTTTACTTGAGATATGAAGCGGTTATGGCGTCAGTGTATCAATTGGAAATATTAATTGAGCATAGTCGGTGCCTGGATATATGATCGTTAATTGCAGAATATATTCAGCTTTTCCACGCATTAGAGGGGACATTAGGCAGTTAAAAGTAATTAATGATCTTGTGATTACACAGAAAACATGCCGGAATCATTCAGACGGCGTAAAAAATTCCAGTAATCGTTAGTAAGAAAGTAGGTATCTAGTTATGTAAGTTTGTCTAGTGACCGTTGTACTAATTCACACTGGAACTGCATGATGGTTATGCTCCAGGACTAGGTTACAAGCAGAACCCTGCGTATTGCAGTGAGCCCCTTACTGATCGCAATAACATTAATTTTATATGAGAAACCACAAAAGAACACACGCTACAACCTTGCTTCTGTCTCTTTACTTAAAGTTTAAATATAATACGTAAGTTAGATTATAAGACAAAAGTGAATTGGCTTTTTATAAGTTATTGCACTTATCATTTACAATTTAATTACAAAATATTCAAGAGCTAATTATTATTACGCGTGTTAAATAAGATATGAAACTTCAAGTTTCTCCATTATAAATGACAACGTTACTAAATTAAATGTATCTTTTATGAAAGTCTTTCGTAAGGCCATAATGGTCAACTTTAAAAACACTTCTTTTTTTGAACTTTTGCAATCATAAATCTTTCGGAAATCAATTAGGTGATCGTATTTGTAAGTGGAAAAAAAACGAAATACGTTAAAAGCAATCTACCGTTTATCCAGAAAAAGGGTAGCCAGCCAGGCAGTTAGAGAACCCTAGAACCACGTAACTGGGTGGTATTGAGCCATGTAAACGTCGATAAAAAGGACCCAGTGGCTCGTCTGTCGTTCAGCAGCGTGCATCACAAGTAAGATATTTTACCTTGGACTCTTCAGTCCATTCCAAATAAACACAACCGTAGGTGTAGGGTATGTGGTTGTCGCACAAATATTACGTTGACATAATTATGTATGGTGCTCTGTTGGTTGTTTTCGGCATATTTCCTATAAAATATGTTAATAATAATATACAAGAACTTGATCCTCAAAACAAAATATAACAATAAAATACACTGAATATCCATCCAATTCCAAACAAACATGGTACAACCATTGTTCTGGCCATTATTTTTCGACCCCAAATTATTCGCAAGTAAATATAATTATTTTATATTTAAACGAAATTCTCAAAATAAATATTATTATTGTAATCAAAACTAAACTCTGCTACTATTTACATATTAAATCAACCTAACTGAAAATGAAAGCTGCGGTACCTCGTTCTAGCTTATAATTTCACATACTAATTAAAACTCGATTTAAAAAATAAATAAACTGATTAGAAAAAATATCTATTCTCTTCTATTTAAATATCACGCTATTCTATGCACTATATACTGAAATGTTTGAAATCAGTGCCAAGTCAAATAGATACGAGTACGTTAGGTTCAATTCCGCGATATCGCACTATTTTATTAGTAATAAATTATTTATAAGCATTGCTGTGTTTCAGGCTTGACACAGGCATGAAACATTTATATATGTAGTGCAAATAATAATATATTATTTAAATTTACTATCGTTTTGTAGTAAAATTATATAGTTTTTCTTTTTGAAGTCAGTTTACTTTTTTTTAATATTCTTAAGTAATTATTATGGTTTTACGAAATATTATTACAAAACGGAATGAACAATAGACGCATTTGATTATAAGTGCTGCCTTTGCTCAAGACGCTACTTAGCGGTTTCCATCGCATAATATCAGTGTTATCCCCTAAATCCTAATCGTTAAAGGGTGCTGTTGCTTTCGTCATAAGTTCGGCATTATGGGATAGCGAACAGTTCAAAACACGGTTGAATTATTCTAATTCGTTGAGGAGTACTTTTGTTTCCAAAACATCATCAGACCCTAAGATAATCAATGATGGACTGGTTTATTTGGGAAAATTCTATTAATTTCTACTCATTTATCTCCAGATTCATTTTCTATCCTCACCATATACGTATATGGGGGATCAACTGCGAACTATCTTCATAAGGAACAGAGTTATGGTATTTTTAATTATCGTTTTCGTTTATTTTAATAAAACAACCTAGCAAGTACCTATATATTTTTGGTGCTCTGTCTGTGATCGATCGTCACTTTTATAATATTGTTATTAGTTATTGTTTTACATACATAAATGATATATACGCGCGAACATGGAATCTCTTCTTTACAAAGTCGGTGAAAAATAAAAGTTTCAAATAATTTTTTCTCCTAAACACCAAAATCACTAACATAAAAACTTATTTCATACAAAGTATATTTAATACATAATTTTTTACATAATAATAATAACATATTGTGCTAGTTTTGGCTGTGCTGCTTCAAAAGTTATCCTTTTTTAGCCATAATTCGTTATTATTTTGAGCGAAACTAAATAACTTGCTCCACATACGGACTGCAGGCATATTAATTGTATTGATATTATTGTTTAAAAAGTACAATATCCAATTTTTAACACCAGAAAACAAGTCTTAAAAAATTTATACATCTAAGCCAAAGAGTCCTTGCATACGAGTTCTTTGGGAGATTAACACTTATTTAATCCCAGGGTAATTTTATTTGAACGGCGCAGTTCAACTTTATAATTAAATCTAATTGATTCACAATGGCTCAAACAAAGATTACCTTGACATACTTAACTTTAATAACAGTGGTATTTGTAATTGTTACACGATAAAATCGAAATGATATTACTTAAAATAATTCAGTTTATTTTAGTGCGTTGTTCATCGGCCATCAAATCATCATCATCAAAAGGCCATCAAATATTTCCTAAAATCAGATGTAGGAAGTTCAATAAATTAAAAGGGAGAGATTGGGCTTTAGACTGATCATCACCTTTGATATAACTAAAACAGCTGACCCTTTCAAAAATACTGTCCCGTTTTGCCGCTCCATATCCAATGCAATTTTCACTGACAGTGGACCACAAATCGCCAAGTTGCCAGATAACGTTTGATCGATACAACTTCGGATATCTGAACTTCTGTCTTATATAAAGCCATCTAGTAACCACAATATTGTACACTTAACGTTTTTCTGAACTACAGATACACAGATCCATTGTTAGAGAACGAAACCTGCGACCGTGACCGTCGGATGGTGAGAGTAACACTTTCCCCACTTGCACAACTTCCGATGAACAATACACGCTAATCCACACCTTAACACCAAAAACTAGGGATTATTATAACTCTGATTAAGATTTCACGACGATATCTTTTTTAAAAACGGATTCTACACTGAAATTTCTCAGTGTTAAGGTCCGAATTGGCTTGAGATGTTATTGTATAACGTGATCCAGTTATCGACAAATTGCGTGGTATTAAATTATGCATCACTTATTACGTAACACATCCGACGCAGATAATTGGGAACAACGTTGCACTGGAGTAAAGCTGTAGCGAACCGTATGTATTCGGTACTGAGTAACGGGTACGCCATCAAGTACCGAGTAATGAAACGTCACTCACGAATGCATTTTATTACTCGCATTTTTCGTATTTTCGTAGGTCGGGCACAACTGTTTTAGTTCGCGCAAGTAACAAGTAAAGTAGTAGTAGTTTATTTAAAATATATTTTTAATTAATTTTGTATGTTTAATTTTATTTTAAGCAAAAATATTTATTTATGTTGGTTAATAGTTACAATGTTGTTTTAATTTTATTGTCAATAAATAATTTTCGATATCTATTTGTTGCTTTTTAATTATAGTCGTTGCATGATGGACATATTCTCACGGTTAAAATGTTCAAAATAGTAAATCCATCGCAATTTCAGTAGATTCCGTCCACATTTTACTTGTAAAAAGGTTCGAACACCTTTACATGTTTAAAACAAACTAAATTTAAATTAACTTATACACAAGTCTCAAAATACGGTTAAGTGAAAAAATGCACCTTACGCATCTAGATATGTAACGTATAAGTATGTTTTCTACTGATGTATCAAAAGTAATGAGTAAAATAACGATACGGTAATAACGAGTAAACTACATACTTACATTATAAATAACAATTATTGTTATAGTAACGAATACGTACGGGTACGCTTTTTTTCATTACTTTTATACCTCTACACTTGAGTTTGCCGGTGGATTTGAATGAAATCATTGATTCCGTTCGTTATTGCAATACTCTGTGGTATTAAAATGAAGGAGGCACTAAGAGTATCAAGCTGAAACTAAGGTTTTTGACAACCGATTTTAATGTAATTTTAATTTTTTTTATAAATGGATTTTATTTATTAACTGGCGGTGCGCTTTCGACTTCGTTCGGGTTGAACAATTTATCTATATTAGTAGATTATAAATAGGTATAATCCATACCAATCCCTAAATATACATTTTATGTGCATCCTTACTTTAATACCTTTCACATGATAAAATAATTTCAAATATGTAGATGCCGTGACTCCGCAGATTACCTTCATCATACACCCGAACTCACAAAATTAGCACTCTCTCTCTTTATGACTTTTTTATATAGAAAGTGAACTGGATTTGGTAAATTTTATGAAAATATTTAATTTTCATATTAACATAGCCAGTAGTAAAAAATATTAAACGGATGATTTTTGAATTTGTGTTTTCTCACACTGAGTAGTTAAGTCGTTTTTAATTACTTTGAAAATTGAACTGACTTCTAAATTAATTAATTTGTTATAAATTTAACTATAAATCCACACTCGTGTTCATAGGTTCAGTATCATAAATAAATAAACGTTCACACACTCACATTCCCGGACTAAGATTACTTGTATTGCGTATATCATGGACGTGCTTAAATATGACGTCACAAACGCGCATGAACCGAGGACAAACACACATAAACGTCTACTGATGGGAATCGAACTCGTGACCCCTCACTCGGCAGGTATAGTCACAACCACTGGAGTCGTCAGATATATAAGACCTGTATATTTGACATCGATATGTATTAATGACAAGGACGCCTCGAAATAATAGTGTCGAATCCAGTTCCGCACAGGTTTCAAATTTTGTAATAACCATGTGTTGTTTAAAAGATATGCTGAGGAGTTTCTTTCGCCGTTTCTTCTCTTCGATGTTAAAACACCTTTTCGAAACGGTAGTAGAAGCAAAAAGTAACGTGCATAAGTATGTTTACAGAATGCCTACATGATTAAATGATTTTGAATTTGATGTTTCGACGTTTGGTTCAAGGTCACGGTTACACTGTATAACCTTATAAGTTTAAAAGTAACCAAGACTATGTGTAATAGTATTTTACTGTCAGTTTATCAATTCGTGTTATTGTTACATGAAATAACGTAACATAATTGTCGTTTACTGTCACATAAAAGCAAAGCATGTGGAAAATAACTGGTTTTTTGTATAACGTACCGAAGGAACACAGTTTTTCTGGTAACTTATTGTCAACGATTGTCACTTCTTGCGCCGTGGTGACAATAGTTTTCATTGTTTATCTTTAACAATTACTTTCAAATACATTTTGTTACATTACCGGGGGAAAGATATATGACACAGGTCATACAGGGTCGTATACATATTTAAGTTCCTGACTCTCGGTGGAAAAAAATAAAACGAGCTGTAACATTATTTCACGCGAATGTAATTGTAAAATATCATATGATGAAAAATAGCCATCGATAGCTTAATTGTTTACTTAACTCCTTTTTGTCGGTCTCCCGCACGGAAGCTTCAGTTTGGATCATGTAGCTATATGCAAATGGAATTTATCAAAGTTATGTGCTTAATAAAAAGTATTATCACTTGTGACTCTCTCTCTATTCTCTGTGTTATTCTCAAATGTGGATACAGTGCATGGATGTTATGGATCTCCGTAACCGTAACCGAAAATATCGAATATCCGAAATAGCAATGTATCCGATACCGTAACCGAATCCGATAAAAAGTTTCGAATAATTTCGGATAGCTGCTGAGTCTAAATTAAACACGTTATGACAGGTTTTCGATCATCGTTTTCATATCCATAACATCCTTAGTGAAGTATACCAATTTTGCACTCTGCTAGCGTGGTAGACTATCGCTTGTACCACTTAGATTGTACAAGTTAAACAGTTAACAGTTATGGGATGGGTGTTGGTCATTTGTGTCGTCATAATTATGTGTATATCCACACCAATCATAAAACATCTAACCCTCCTGTACAGGAGTAACAGTGTGAACTTTTATTTATTATCATGGACCTGCTCTCGTTACAATCTGATCCTTTTATCGTAAACAAACATTGTTTGATTCAATCATAATAAAAATCACGTTACAAAATCTACCTGGAAGGTCGAAAGAAATCAAAACATTTTATTAAATGTTATAACCAAAGAAAACAATTGAGCCCCTAATTTTCAAAAGGTTAATTGTAATTTTTGTTAACCCTATCCTTTTACTGAATGAAATAAAAACATACAATGGTTAGAAAACAGAATTTAGCAAAGTTAGCCTTTAACAAATTTGTATCCTCGTAGTTTTACTTCGTTTATGTCCCATACATCTTTTGTTCCCCTAATTCCTTAAGCCGACACGTTGACCTACATACATGTTAACCGAAAGCATAAGAATACAAATTGTAAAATTAATCCATACACCTTTATTTGCGGAATCATAAAAAGTTATAAAAAATATACAAAGTCCAATTACGTCAGAGGCTTATTTATTTAACAGTTGACAATCGACTTACTCTTATTTGTTAGTAGCAAACTGCCCTCGTGTCGCTTCGGGAAAAGTACGTCTTACGCTAAGAAATAGTACCCGCATTATTTTAAATTAATTTATAACTTCTTTATTTATGGACGGATTGCAATGAAACAAACTTTAAGTGTTAAGTGATACTTACTGCAATAAATAAGTGAAAACCAGAATAAAATCGGGTAAGCCATTTCTGAGATTAGCGCGCACAAACGAACAGACAAACCGACAAAATTTCTATCAACCATTGCTTTGCGTTCTATTGCGTTAATAAGGCCCTTAATAACATTTTTTCTCATATATCGTTCACGTGCAGAAATCGATCAGTTAGAATGTTATTATATGAATAGATATTTAAACGAACGATAGAGATAAATAAACGCAGCCTCTAGCGTTCCTTGACGCGTTAATTATAGTGAAAATACTCTTTATTTTCACGCGATATCAATATTAGAATAAGTACTATAATACATGCACAGACAGACAAACTTAAGAATCTTTATTATTAAAAATTATATGTTAGTTACGTTGTTACCAATGTTACATTTATCACTATATATTTATTTTGTTACAGTTAAATTATTCTTTTGGCAAATTACTGTATGTACAATGTAGATAGATTTGACCCATGAGACGAGTATACAAATCTATACATATAATAAAATTCTGAATTATCGTTTTCTGTTCATTAAAGATATATGAGAAAAACTAATATTTGGGCCCCTTTTTTAACGTAATAGGACCTAAAACAATGCTGAGTAGAACTTTTGCCAATTTGTCTATGCGTTTGTGCGCGCTAATCTCAGAAACGGCTTAACCGATTTCGTTATCGTCACTTATGTATTGCAGGGAGCACCGCGTAATATTTAAAGTTCATTTCACTTCAATCCGTCCGTAAATAAAAATGTTATAAATTAATATATGTATTTGCAATTTACAGAACTAGAAAAACCCAGATCTAAAACAAGGCAGGTGTTATTACTAATTTATGATGTCCGTGCCGTGTCTACCTGCAATAAAATTATGTCGTTTTTTCTCATTATTTATTTTGTACATTTCCAGATCGTGTAATTCACCTAAAACCACTAGCTATCACAATTTGAGTTGTCTACTTCGGTCACTGTTATACAGAACATGATAATGCTAGGGACATGCTAGGGACTTTGTTTACAAGAATTTATAGTAATCCCAGCTGAACCTTGCTGTTATATGAGAGTGCTGTGCCGAAAAGCAAAAGTAAATCTGTAACTCAAATTCAATCGTTTTGATAAAGCAGTAGTTTCTAAAAGGTCCTTAAGCTTTCAAATAGTAAAAATCGTATTAAAACCAATTGGGCATATTTAAAGTCTTGTACTAACAAAAAGATTATTTTTATTACAGAACGAATAGATAATCGATGTTTTCAACATGCTACGTACATAGAAGATGTCCTAGGTGACCTTATAGATTTAAATAAACCAATTATCTTCCTTATTTTTGTGTTGCTTGTTTACGATTAAACAATGCGTTACCTACTATAAAATGTAAGCACCTATTGTGATTGGAAAGCCTTGCGGGGAACTAATGAGCAATTAAGACAGTAAGGAAGACGTTCGATATCGATATGACGCATCGTCAATGATTCTTAATTTAAATTTAGACCACAGGGAATACTCCACAATGGTGTCCTTAGTAAACAGAAATATAAATAAATGCCAGTCTCTATATTTAACTTCACAATGAGTACAGGTCGATGGGTACAAAAAACTTACCATTTTATCCACCTAGTCGATTCGCTGTCGCACAGACAACAAAAAACCCACAACACCAAAAAGCACAAAATGTCTAACAGTATTCACTTTTAAACTTTTTCACTAACACTGCCGGCCGACTGAATGCATTGAATGCCTAACTTCCTTGGCTGGTCTGATCTGCAAAAAAAAAACACCGAGTTAGTGAAAGTGACTGGCTGTTTGTGAGGTTACTTTTGCTGCGGAATGGTTTCGGCAGTACTTGTGTAATTTTGGCGCGAAATATTATCGCGTTAGTTAAAATCCTATGAATCACTTCTTAATTAATATTAAATCAAAATGTCCAGAAAAATAGTTGTACTCATCTGTTAACGAAAATATTCTCTTTAAATATACCCAAAGAAAGATGTAATGAAACTCCGTAAGTGAATTTAAACCCCTTTCCCTTCATTGATTTAATAATTACTGTTTTTTGCATATAATTGTAAATAGGGTCAAGGAGTACCGTTTTGGATTATCAAGATGACCTCAATGAAGTCACTCTCACCTTTATCCAATCTTACATAACGTTAATCGAGTATGTAAATTGAATGCCATTTATGTCATATAAATTTATAATTGTTTCGTCCATAATACTTTTTATATTTTTCTCGAACATGTATTTTTACCCTTTGACCTCCTTCCTTTTTAATTTCAATATTAACGGAACTATATTGTATGTAAACATATTTAGTTATAATTATATATTTCATTACTAATAATTTCTTCAATGTAATGCCAGATAGCATTGTGCTCACCTGTTCTCTCAAGCTACTTTACCGTTTATGATTAAGGTTATACAATAAAAAACAAATAAATAAACATAATATAGGTGCATTTAAAGAACATTAAAACACCTTTCAAAAATTATTTCTACTTGCAAATTGGGATCGGAGAGACGTGTTTCAGGCCTCATAATTCGTCTCCGTATACTGAAGTCGCATACTAGCTACCTTTTTGGGGTTCAGTTCATTTAATAAAAAACTGTTATATACCTCGCGTGTAAACAGAGAGATCTCCGCCAGTCGCACATGATTTTCTTTTGATTTACTAGTTGGAAAAAGTATATATATATATATATATATATATATATATAATTTTGTATACGATATTTAATAATTCAACATCAACGACTACGTTAACGTTGGGATATACGAGTAACTCACGTACCTACTTCTTATAAATCTGACATTCCTAATTTATGAAATATCAAGGAAATGTATAATAAAATCTCATCCTCTCTTACATCCTCAATCCGCACCACTTAATTTAAAATTCGCAAACATAAATTTTCACTACTTTACACATAAACTATGAAATGAAAATGCTGAATTTTAAAATTTGTACGTCATACAGAAAATATTCCAAGTATGTAAGTTACCGTTGCACCCTTTTAAATAAAAGGACGAGGTTGTGACCAATGATCCCTCCTGATGGAGGTAGCTGTGCTTTGTACTATACTATTTGATCCACACACATCCGTGCGTGTTCGTAGGGTTCTTTAACTATATTTTCGTGCCCGAAACCCTGACACGTGTGGTTCGAATTCGAACATGATTAGTTAATTAACCACGCAATAACATGAAATGCTTTACTTCTGTTAACAATGGTGTACAAAAAAACTATTGGTGTATATTATAAACTGTTTTTATAATTTTTAAGATACATAAAGTTGAGTGCAATTAAATTTGTAATTATACCTTATTATCTAACTATATATGATCAGTTTCCTTTGCATGAAACATTTATTTTCAATTCCGGTCATATGCTTCTATCAAGGTAAATAATAATATTGTTTCATGTAGTTGGTAAAATACTGAATCAGTCATATTATAAACTGTTTAAAGTTTGCACATGAATAAATGCTTTTTTATTTTTTTCACTGCAACAGTAAGGTACAATCACAGACGATATACTAGCAGTATATATAAAAGTAACAATATATATATATATATATATATATAACTAGTACGGTGTAGCAATTTAAAAGACTATAGTCGTTCAGTTTAATATATATGTAAGCTTAGTTTAATGCAATAAAAAAAAGTAAGATAATTTTATTATGCCCTGTGTTAATGATGTCAACTAATAATCATTATTACATAATGATAAAAATAATAATAGTCTTATGCACATATTGATAATTACTAATTTTGATAGGTATACATTTGTGTCCTTATGTCATTATTGAGTTTAAATATATGTAGTATAATGATTCTACTTAATATGATTATTTTAGATTTTAACAGTTTATTTGAAACCTATTCTTAATAAAACTAAAGTTATGCGTTATGCGCTCACTTTTCTTGACATAAAATAGAATATTTCTACTGTTTTAGCATATAATTACTATAAATAATTCTCCATACGTATAATATAGTAACTATGGAAAGATTTAAGAATGACAAAAAATATAAAATATTAGCTAGTATAGGCAGTATTTTAAACTGACTTAATGCATTTAATAATATTAAGTCAATTGGTGTAGGTAAGATGGTTAACCATCACCAAAAAGTTTACGTGTCACAACCCGAGCATCCATAATGTAAGGTACACTGTGACATTAAAACTCCTCCAGCGATTCGTACTGGTGTAGTGATTGAGACGCCTCTGAGACTAGTTACTAACGTGGACAGACCCATAGCCCACAGTAGACAATTCCAATCTTAAACAATTCCCATTTCAAATTTACCCCATTTCATATTGTACGAAGTACACAAAACTTTTCTTAAAATGGGTTATAGTTAGTTTGTTAGGTTGGTTTGAGTCGAATCCTGCGGGTATAGGTACATGTACATATCAAAGTGTACACAATGTGTGTATTTAAATTAAACGTTACTTGCACTGTGGAGAAAAATATAGTAAAGAAACCTACGTAACTGAGCGGTCTCCACGATGTTCTAAATGATGTGTGACATCTATCAATCAGCACATGGCCATCGTGGTAAGTATATACTCTTAAACCTTTTCAATCTTTCACTGAAGGAATCCAAGGTGGTAAGACCAACATCAGGCGTATCTTATATTCGCCTACTATAAAAACTAATATGAACCATTTCCATTAACGAGACAATTATTGTAAATGTCCAGACATTACATAAAATAACAGATTTCAACCTCAACCTTCGACAAACGTCAAAATAAATTGAAAACTATAGTTAGAGCGAAGCAACTTATCTTCGATTAGATACAAACGAGGCCGAATATTAAGCAGTTGAACAGATTTCACGCATAGACCGCATTCAACGATCCGGAATGGACAAGCAGGCAAAGGTTCTTGATTAAAGACTTAACCAAGGAACAGAAATGCCGTCCGCATATTATTTTAAACTTACATCATCGCGGACATCATACATTTGACTATAACTCATACTGACGATTTCCTCGACATAACGGTATAAAATACAAAAATCTGAAATTCTCGTTACAATTAAAATATATGCCACCCGTAGTTCAAAAACAACATCCAAAATTAGTCTCTAATGCGAGGAGTATTACATAAATTAAAAAAGAATACACATTAAAATATACAAATGAATAACATCAATGATAGTAATAAGAGAACAGTATGATTTGTAATTATTCGTATACGGGAAAAATTGTCACTTAACGCATTTCATTCATTCCTAATTCAAAATGTTCGTCATAAGATATTGCACTGCAGTCTTAACCGCCTGCTGCAGGGGTTGCGTGCTGTCTGCAAAACTTTTTTGCTGCAACATGTCCATTATATTGATCGATATGTAATAAAATATTTTGAGCAGTTCTAAACTGTTTAACCGACAATTAAAACAAACATTACTTATATAATAACCCAGGTTAACGAAATGTGCCAGCGCCGTTATTAAAGTAATCACACTGTATACATGTTCCATTTTTCAATGCCATTTCTGGTTATTTGTATATCTTATGAGATTGACACACTTTTGTAAAATTAATTACCCACCTGTCTAGTGATATGCACCTCAAAACGTAATTCATGCGCGCGCATTTAATTAAAACAGTTATGTCAAAATCGCAGATTACCGGAATCATCAGAAATTTCTGTTTTTAATGTCAAAACTACCTGGTATGCCGTTACCACTCATTGATGGATTTAGATTTTCTTTGGTTTTCCTTTTTAAAACACCAATTGCTTTTCATCTTAACATTATTTTCCTCGCGACACTGAGAAAAAATATTTTACATTAATAAGAAGTATATACATATGTACACAGGATTCCTTGTTATATTTAACTTTTAATGTTCGTATGTTGTTCGGGTCAACTGAATTATAAAGCAATTATTATCAAGTGATTGATCTGAAATTTTGCTTACACGTTTGGTTCGGAAGACAATGCATGATTAGTTAAATGACATTATTTTAAATCTAATTTGGCGACCCGCTCAAGAGAAGGTTTGCTAAGAAGAATGTGAAAAATGTATACTAAAAACACTTTTAAAAGGGTTTTTTTATTTAAACAATCTTAACACACGGAAATTATTATTGATCTAAACTCATAATTTTATTACGTTACACGATTTATACGACATAAAAGATTGCCGTAATATTTGTATGGTCAACTAAGCTACTACTAAATGGGATTAAAGGATAATATAATGGTAAATATACTGTCTTCAAATGAATATAGCAAATATCAAATACATTAATTAATGCCAATCCATAATTATCCCACTGCTAGGCTCGGATTTCCTTACAATGAGAAAGATGAAGGCCATTGTCTATCACGCTGTAAGGTGCGGGCTGACATACATACTTTGAGACTATTTGAGATACTCAAATGTTCGAAGCGTACAAAATTCGAAGATCGATGTTAAAACCACTTTGCTACCAGTGCTTGTCAAAAAGATACTTAAGTCTTAAATCCTCGGTCCTGACGATGCAGAGGCTTTGTACCAAAACCGTGGAGCGTTAAAATATTCTTATTCATTTTATTGTGCTGTGATTTCTAACTTCATACATTTTAGGCTTGTGTCACAAAGATATTGTTTTAAACATGAGATGAAATTTTGTTTTTTATCTCGAACATAATAATCTTTTTGCTTTATTTGCTTATAAAAGCTCCTCAGCACCTGCCGGCGAAAATGAAGAGATTTCTGGATCTCGAATGAGGACGCTTCAAAGCTTTGTCGTATAATATTATTACACGAGTATTTCCAGAATGCGACCACTCCTGAAATACCTTCATACGTACAAAGCATATAGTTGATGGTATCAGGCGTTACATTGCGGAAATTCATACTTTTATTATTCAAAAATGCATGTTTTTCTTCGTGGGAGGGAGGGAGGTTCTATGCATGTATAGAATTATATACCATCATACATTGTGCTTGCGGATTGTTGTAAAGTAAATTAATACTAATTTAATTTAAGTATTAAACATAATAAAACATTTTATTTTTCTCAGTTTTTTATTTATATGTTCACATTTAACCTTTACTTTTCCTACCGGGTACTGGAACCAGTAGCAGTCACCCTTAGAAAATTTAGAAATACCCTTGTATTATATTCTTATTTGTTTAATCTCTTTCCTTATAGACGGTATATCTGTTAGTAATGGCGTTACTTTTGACCGACGTGGCCGAATATTTAAATAAAAATTTATTCAAATTCAAAAATATATCAGGAATCGTTAGGTGGCTTTGTAATCAAGTTATAAAAAATTATCTACTTTTAAATCAGCTGATAAATATCTTAACACTAATGATGCCCCCGGCCTCAGACAAATACTAACAGAACAGGCGTTTTTATTAGGCCTTTTATAAATTTTTCATGTGCAGCCCATATAGGAATAACCATTGTGAATCAACCCAAAACCCCATAAACATACAAATATATATATTAGGACTGTATTTCTCTTTTGTTGAACGCTGCAATCTACAGTAGTAGCACTATATTCTAATGTCAAGAATCACGTAATTTTTGCGAGACTCACGATAAATAACCATATGTAACAAGGCATTAAGTCTCCAACATATTACATAAACCTATAACATAATATACGTGTGAAAGATTGCAAAAAAGATAACTTTAAAAAATTACGCATTTATTATGACACAATACACAGAAAAAAACGGGATTCTAGGCATCAAATATTTTCGCCAAAATTGTCGAATACAATAGACAATATAAAATAAAATGCCCTTGAGTATAACCGGTTCGTGCACTCTGTCAATTAACGGATGAGATAATTATGTCAGATCCCTGCAGGAGGTGCCTGGGGATTTTATCAATCCGTGAAATCCCGATGGTATTCATGTAAGGCTCTTTATTCGTCTGATTAGCTAAAATTAAAGTTGACATGTTTTAACAAACGAGAGCCCCGAGTCAATGATCGAGGGTGATTGCCATGGATGACTTTTTAAGCTCAAGTGACAAGTCTGGGCATGTCAGCTTTTGACAAAAAAGAGGTTTACTTCCGCAGTTCAGCAGTTCTATAACCTGGAAAGGCCAGTCGAGCCTGAAGATTTAAATGATCGATCCGCACCGCACTTACGATGGCGTTATGTGATCGCGCATACATGTGCACACGAACTATAGAAATACTAAAATACTAAAAAGTTCTTATGTATGCCTCAAACATGTCCGTTTGAAAGTTTATGCCAGATTCAATAATTTTAAAAATGTGTATTACAAAATATTTTTAACTCCTCGCTTAATAGAAAATTTAAAAAAAAATCGGGAAGCTATCCATTTTCGTCTGATATTCTTTAATCGTGTTATAACTTTCTGAGTTCAACGAAGCTATTCCTTATATAATATGTATGTGTGTGCATGTAAAATATATAGAAAAATTTAATTACGATTTTGGAATTATTACTATATTGCTTAAATCTGTAATGGATTTAAAAATAAAATAAAATAAGAAAAAATAAAATAATTATTTGCCATGAGTTAACAAAATGGACAGCACAAAGCGACTTATTTATCTTTTCTCATACCGTGAAATTATTTTGGTCTCGGTACAGACGATCTCGTAACTTTTACAAAACAAAACAACGTTATCTGCTTGGGTTCATTTTTATATTGGACATTCTAATAACATTTACATTTTCTTTACGTAAATACAGTGTCGCAGAGTTTTAATGTACAATTTTTTTTAATTCACTTCACTCTTAATGTAAAAATATACAGTTTTGTTTAGAAATTCTTATACAGAATAAGTCTGTCCCGTTTTATGATATTATAGAGCTTATAACGAAAATGTGGCTTGATATCTAATATTTTTAAATTAAATCTGTTTGTAGGTACTTAATATTTCAATTCTAACCTTTTTGTAACAAATTGTCGTCTTTAACGACGTATTGAAATAATGAAACAATGTAATATCAGCAGTGTTGTTATCGATCAAGTTTCAAAAATCAAACATATATTTTTAATCAATCAAATACACTTAGATGTAAGGGAATCCATTCATCCTTATGGTCAAGTCGCCGTCTTCTTTTCACCGTTGGCCCAAATACGCACCAGAAAAAGGGAATGCCTTCAGACCCTGCTTGGTGGGAGATCTCCAGGTATACATCAAGATTAAATGTGACAGTGTGCGTGATAATAAGGTTCTTCGCCAAACTGGACAGCATACTTGTCATGTCTTACTGTTGCTTGCGAATTCGGAGAGTCAATTAAGAAGCGAATATAGGTATATTCCATCCTTTTCGCTGGCAATGCTTTTCAATGTCAAAAAGAATACACGTAAATCTTTAAAAATAACCAAACTGAAGTTAAAATAAATATCTAAAACTAGGTATCATTGCTATAACGCTAGCAGCAATCCAACCAGCAGCAACCTAATTGTACAATATTTATACTATAATACTGTTGACACTCAGTTTTCACTTGTTTTTGCTACTAAAGTTTTATAACACGAAATCCAACGCGTGATTTAATCTTATTTATTACACTGACTGAAGGAGTGTTTATCCATGTAAGGTTTTATATCTTGCCATCAACATGAGCTTTAAATTATTGTACACAAAAACTGTTACATGTAGCGAAAAAAATATGATTAAGTAAACTTATGTAATATTTATTTGGCGCGGTCGGCGCAGCGCGGCGTTTAATGGGTGATCAATGTTGCTGTACGATGAGAAAATCTGACTAACGGACTTCGGTGGCTTAATAAATATTAGATCATTATGTTAAGTAACAACATGTTATATAAAGAACAACATTTTACCAACGATTCGATCGGAAAAAAAATTATATTGTCCATCAAATCCTCCTTATTATATGAGAGTACGAAGTCGCGATGCTAGCATAAAGTTGTAAGTTCTATCTTATAAATATTTCATACAGGTTCTTCAAAAAATTTACAAACTTATTTAGTAATAAGTTACCTTCTTAATTATTTCAGTCATTTGGATCATATAGTTGCATTAAACAACAGGTTAAAAAGCATAATTATAAAAATGTTTTTATTTATAAGGTTAAGAACATTTAAATTTAGTCCTTTATTAAATTTGTATTCAGTTTATTTTATTCGTTATAATTTTACGATAGTAATGCTATAATTTAATAATTTTTATATTAATAGCCCGCAAACAAGTAACGGAATAATATTTTGGTACGTTGCTACCGCTATAAATGGACATTTTTAATTCAGAAGGCTTCACCAAACAGAGAGCGGGTGGCTCGCTTTTTGGCTGGCAGTTCAACACTATAAACAAAATATGTTAAATCTTCTGGTTAGATTCTGGATGGGGGAAAGAGAAACGGTGGTAGCTAGCTAGACTAGTGAAGAAGCCTGCAACCACGATACCATCGATATTAAAATAGATGGTACAAAATACAACGATGTAGGATGTACCTGCCAGAGTTTCATCGTAAGTTGTACACCATAAGCAAAGGTCTTTTTTTACATAACTCAGAAAAATAAGTCAGTATACGAAATTACAAAATCGCTAATATCATTGATGTTATGTAGGCCTAAACATATACAAAATACGTACAACCGTAGGCAAGACGAAGTATTTACCAAAATGTCTCAGAAATGTAATATAAATATCATTTGAGATATCATCCCTATTAGGCCAAACATAATTACTGTCTAGTCCGGTAAATATTAACATAGGGAGTCTATATATTTATCACATGGAATTAATTTAACATGACAAGGTCCCCCATTTCACCCTCCAGCAACAGTACCCGAATATTTCTAGAATCAATTGTGAAATTTTTTAACGTATTTTGGTTGCTGTGCAGGGTGTAATTTGCTTGCTTCTCGTGACGAAGACGTTTTTACGTTATGGAAGCCCATGGGAGCGACGATCAATTACCATCAGTTGGTTAGTCTGTTTCTTTGACAACAATTAACAAAAAAAATGTCCCGTTAATACTGCTACGGATACACCTATCTGAATAATATTTATAATTATTAAAAAAACTTTCATTAACGTTTTAAATTAATCGGGAAGAGATATATCTTCTTCCTTTCAATAAAACAAACCCTGTCAGCTATTAGAATTATATATATTACTTACGTTATTTATATTCATTTCTAAGAAATAATTTTAATGTAAATAGATAAAGATTGTTATGTTTTGGAACCCTTTGACAGCAGCCCATTAAATAGTTTAGGAGCCGTTGTCCTCTTACGTTGTTGAGAACAATCTTAATTACGTATTCATATTCAATTAAAAATATCCATTTCACTGGTTCATTCGTTTTAAGATATCAGAGCCACTTTATAAACTGCCGTAAGGGTTTCAGTACATGAAAATTTGGTTGATGCTCAGTATAAAATGGATCTTGGATTTTCGCTACATATAGAAAATAACAATACTGTCTATTTTAAAATCAAATTAAATATGAATATACAATAATCGGCGTAACGTACACACGCAATCATAATGTCGTTTCAAGTTATTTTAAAATTTAAATTGTTTAATAATATTTTGTAAATAATCTAATGGTTTTAAGATAAACATATCACTCACCATACATGGTACATATCAATTTTCCATTTCAATAACCAAAATTGTTACACTATTTTCTAACATGATTCATCCCCGAAAAGTCTCAAAATTAATCTACACTCGCATGCACGGATTAGAAGATAACCTTGAGAGGATCATTAGATCTGCACCAACACCAGATCTTGCTTCTCTTGCGGAGGAACTTCTGATCACTGATAAAGACAGTTTTAGGTTCACTTAGTCTTGACTAATATGAAACCTTTACGAGATGAAAAATCCACTTAATCCATGGCCTTTCTGAAAAGTAGAACGAGAAGCTGCATGATTCGGTTCTTAAATGAATAAGCAGCCAAATGAAAATAACAACTGTGAACATTGAAAACATTCTGGTATGCCACCGAACGTCTTGATTCCTCGAAGATTAAAACACGCTCTGTGCTCGTCAAATTTAGTGATATCGTTACCCATCGACATGTTTGGGACGGTAAAGCTTCGCCGAAAGGTTCAGGAATTACTACTATCTTTGAGTTTCTCAGGATGACTTGCCATAAGATTTTTGCTGCGGTCCGTTCACAATGCGGAATCAAGATCGTTGGACTGAGGATCAGAAACATTAGGTTAGCCAAACTAGTAAGGCTACCTGTATAAGATTCAAGTTTACAGGTGACGTTTTCTTAATAGCTTAATGGTCATTACCACTGGCTAACGACCTCATATCCCATAAAACAATTCTTCAGATGTTACTCTATTTTGGCTGTTGCTGTTGTTTCCGGAGAAATAAACGATATGAGATTTGGTGGAGAAATGTTCGTTTTCCTTCCAGTATGTTTCGGACAATCCATAAAAACTTAACCCACTCTGGGTTATTGCTGGATGTCAAGTTTTTCAGTTTCTAGTGAACCACTTTAAAACTGGTAAACTGCGTGCGCAAGTGAGGATGGCAATTGGATCCGTAAGTTGATAAATCAGTCTCCTCCTTCTCTCCTCTCCCGTATTAAAGATAGCAATGTCATAATGCCGGTGTAACAAGAATTTATAAGTTGCGTTTTAATATTATTTCGTTTTCATCTCGAAATTTTATATTTATAACTTCTTCTTTCACTTTTTTATTGAAATGCTATTAAATTGTAAGTATTATTATATCGACAAATATTGCCCCGCTGTCGCAATATTACACTGATTAAGGGACGCCTATCTATTATTTTTCGTGTCACAAATGTCATCTGTGGTTATCATGCTTAACACTTGTGCCTGCAAGATACCTATTTGCTACATAGGATGTTTGTTAAGGTTATCATAACTGTATTAAATGTTGATAATATATATTTCTTAATTTTTAATATAACTAATTAACGAAATGTAAATATCTAAAACCTTACACAGACAATGTGTGTTAGTAGCTCCAATGCGTGGTTCAGTTCTTATCTTCGGGGTCGTTCGCAGCGTCTCCGCCTTGATGACAATCTGTAAGGTGTGATGTAGTCGCGGATGTTCCTCAAAGTGGTGTCTTTTTCCCTTATATTATCTGCTGTCTTCATTAACTGCATTACTAATGTTATCTCGTGTAATTTTCATCCTTACACAGACGACTTGCAACTCTAGTTTTATGAAATGCATAAGTAAAGCCAGTAACATTTTGTGACAGAATTAAAACTGTAAATTTCGATTAAAATATATATATATATATATATATATATATATACAATTTTTAACATACATAGAATTGTAATTAATTGCGATTATTATAATATAAAACTGTTACAGTAAAGAAAGATTAAAAAAAAGTAACCTTTTTAAAAAAAAATTTGTAGGATATAGCGTAAAAACCGTTTTGATCGAATACCGAATACCTAATGAAAATTGCAAATTAAGAGTCTATTGCTCCAGAAATATATCTATTTTAGTTCTTTTTTTAAATGAAATTTCTAAATTTCATCCTTTACGAAGAAACTGTAACACAATCACATCTTCACCATAGGTTTAGTCGTGTCATGGTTGACATGAACACAGGGAAAAACATCACGAACCTGGGACACGGCCTGTCGAGCGAAGCGTCTTCGAATAGTTTGCCAGAGGGTAGACGTTTATACGATTATAACACTGGAAATAATCTTCAATTGCGAGTCTTGCCTGACAAGAACTCAGCAACCCAGCTACACGGTCTATGAGTTATTGATTATGAAAAAATCATCTTATATATGAAAGGTCGAAGAAGTCAACTTCGGACGCGGTTATAACAGGAATGCGTTACAGCTAGTAATTTTTTGAACGCTGTCGTGCTTCGGATGAGAAAAACAAAATCATTTATGTGTTTTGTTAATATATTTATGCATGTCCGTTTTTATCTACACATTTTATTTCTTTATTTAATCTTTATTGTGACGCCTAACAGGCTTTTAGAATGGGCGGACTAATGCTTAGTGGCATTCTCTACTGGTCAACCCATGTGTAGCGAGAGTTTTTTTCAGGTGAGAAAAATAATAAGAAGAAAGAAAAGAAGAAGAAATACACATAAAAACCTTAATTTAGACATGTAATTAATTTAAATAAATAAAATTACAATAATAATGAATACAACCTCGATGTCATGTAAATATATGTTATTGCACTGCACTCAATTTAATGGCATGCTATTTGAAGGATGAGATACAATGTGTTAGCATAATTAATGCCAAATCATCGGGATCATCAATTGTAATGGGTGTACTACAGGGCTCTATTCTAGGTCCGTTCCTTTGTCTAGTTCATATCAATGATTGCCGTATTTTATTAACATCACATTGATTTAGCATAAACAGTTTAGTTTTATAGTTTACCGAATTTCATTAATAATTAAGTCTAATTGTATTTAAGTCTGAACGAAATAAATTAAATTTTGACGATGTAAACATTCCTGTATCCCAAGATTCACAATGGTTAACTATAAATAGTTTAGTTATAATGGCTTTAAAATACGAAGTGTATGCAATTTGCATACCAAATATTCAGAAAGCAGGCAAAATCCTTAAATTAAATAACAAAACATTAAGTAGGTTCCACGTAAACAGTTTATACTTCTATGGGGCGCCCATATATCGGGTTCTCGCAGGTAAACTTAGTAGGTAAGTATATGGTATTAGAAATATAAGACAGTTTACGAACAGAAACAACAAGTCTAGTTTATTTTTCTCTTCTAACACATTTTTTTATTATTTTTTATGTAAATTAATTATGTCACCGATGCAAATTGACATTAGTTACAGCAAAGGTATAACTAACGCATTGTCGGCCAACAAACAGAAGAAGAAAGAAAGAAAGTTTTTTGAGCGCCCAGCTGGAAAACGACGAATCATAAAGCTTCAAATTCAAGAAAATTACTGAGCATGAATACGTCGCTTCTAACTTAAGAGTTCTTCTCGTCCAATGTTGCTGCACTGTTCCTTGTAGTGTATAGTACTTAAAAACAAGAACGGACCTTCAGAACCTATAGAAAGACCAAGTGAAAACACTACAGGAACACATCGTTTTTTATCTTCGTCGTGGTTTATACAAATGTTAATTGAATAAATAGCTTGTAATATTACATCAACTTCTTTGACTGGGGACCTCATTCAGCTTTGCTGCGATTTCTGACGATTATTTTCAGTATACGATTCTCATGACCTGTTTACCACAAAAAATACACACAACATACATAAAACTATAACATAAAGTGTACATGCTATGCTACGAGTATGTACGACCGAAATAACTCTTATCTTTCTAGTAACTTATTATACAGATCTACTTAGTTTGCTCTATATGGATACGATCATCAAATTTATAATGTAAGGAAACCCTCAAAAAAACTGCAGATTGTTTACAGTCTAATGCAAAAATTTTAAAACAACATTCGCTTCGAGTCCAGTGACCCAAGAATCTCTACGTCAAAAGGCAAAATATGCTTGCATAATAAATATATATTTCTGTTGTTTGTAAACAGTATATAAACTGCAGTACAATCCAAGTATTATTGAAACCAGTCGACCAACGCGTCCACTTCCTGTTCTGTCCTGGGGTACTAGCGAGTAACATTTGCGTAATTTGTTATTTAATCTATAAGGGCATATACGATGACGTAACTGTGACGCAACGTTATTTTTCTGCGTAATGGTTTAATCCTGGTAAGAGTGAGTGGTTCGCATTCGATATCATTAGAAAAAAAGGAACTTATACAGTTCAATCCTTTTATGAATCATTGGATGTTAGATTTGACAGTTTAGATCTAGACAGACAACAAACAACCTTCTGCCAACGCCGATTCTCTCCGGATCTCCTACATGAAAAACTTAGGTATACGTTGGTTACACGACCGACAGACAGACGTATAATCTTATGCATATAGTTAATAGTATCAGGCGTAACTTCACGGAAATTCAATGTTATTAATCTGCTCGTTTTTGCTTTGCTTCACAGTTGATTAATATTTTAAAACGTGTATGTCGTAAATAAGCGATTAACTTTGGCAGGTAATGTCCATATTAAAAAATAATTATCATTTACTTCAGCAAGGGTAACTATGTCCTTAATCATTCTCATTGTGAAAGGAGACACGAAACCAACAGCGGGACAAATACTGGGCGTGGTGATGAAACAAATTTGACCTTAGAACAATTATTTATCTATCGCATAAATGTGCCAGGCAGAAGTCGACCACGGGATCATTCGCTCAAAGACAGGATTAGTACCGACTACGCTAGAAGGATATCTGATAATTCTATGACCTGTGAATTTACTCCCAAAAGAATTTGTGGTGTATCGAATCAAATTATCTCAAATCGATTCGAACCAATCCGATTGGAATCATAGTTAGTAAATGAAGCAAATGCTAATAAGTACTGTCTTTGAGGGTATTGAGATACATAAAATTTATATAATAAAAAAAACAATAAATATGCTATTCTTAAAGAATTAACTAAACTTTCGTTTACTGAGATTAATAAATTAATGAACTTCTCGCGTTGAACACGACAGTCTGGATTTACTTACGAATCAAAAGCGATATCGGATCGAAAACGAAACCAAGGATAATTCGATTTAGAAACCAATCCAACTATAATCGAATTATAAGGATAAATTTCCGTAACCGTGGACGAAATTTATTTTGTAACTCCATAATTAATGTACCTATCGGTACAATATTTGCAAAAGATTGAAATATAATTTACATTGAAAGATAAGAAATTATTCATTTACATGAATATTGTAATATCTGTTACTTAAGATACTCTCAGTATGATTTTTAAGATAACCTTTACAATTACCTTCGTTTCCATAGCTTACTCATTAACTTTTAAATTTATATCTATACCTTTAACACAACTGTAACAAGGGGGAATTATCAATTTAAATAATCTTTCCAAGTTTTAATGAAGTATGCTTTAATTTTGCCATAGAGGTCAAGATATTTTCTTTTCTGTATTTAGATTGGTCTCTCTGCCTGAGAACCTTTCACGTACGACTGAACATATTTAGACAATACATGGCATGTTTATCCTGGGAACTTATCATCCTGGGAAATGGGTCTGTTCCCATGAAAAGCGAAGTCAAAATTAGTATAGTCTATAAATGTTGTTCACATGTATGATTGGCATGCACATATGCTGTAATTAGTTAAACTCGTACATATATAATCTTATGCTAAGAACCGCACATTGCTATTGGTGTGATAATAAATAATATAGACATTCTCTAAAAGAGATTTTAGATTAAGTTTTTACTGCGTCTCTACAGCTATTGTTATACATAAATATGTTCCTAATTCATAGAACTAGGAAAACGTAGGGTTTTCTAAAGAGCAGCGGGGGCGAGTTACTTGTTAAATGTTATGTGGTAAAAAAAATATCTCAATACAACTTTACAGCGAGCTCAGTTACATGAGAAATTGAAATATATGTTTCAGTTCATTACAAAATAATTTTGTTGCTGACAATAGTTTTGAAGTAATAACTGTGTAATTTAATAATTTTTAATTTCCATCCGCATCTAGACTGCTCTCCGTAGCTATACGGCTGTGCGCATTGAAACTTTACGCCCAATAATATTTTGTGCGGTGTGTTAAAATAATATACAGATACTGCTACGAGTATGCATACTTCCGAGAAAGTAAAGGACTAAGTTCTCACTCTCGATGACTCCGTAGCTCACTTGGTAGTGACCCTTGAGCGTCAGGTCCCGGATTCGATTTTTCGGCCTGTACAGTCATTTATTTAACAGATAAATGTTTGCTCTTCGCTCATAGGTGTTTGTGTCATGATACTTATGTATGTCCATGCCACCCGCAATTTACCGCAACGGTATTTAAGCAAAGGTATTTAAGCAAAGGTATTTAAGCAAAGGTATTTATTATTTATTATATACCGCTTAGAGTTTCTGTGTTTCTTTAGAGGGGAGCTTGGACTCGAGAATAGAAGGCACATCCATTGCCACTCTGATACGGTGATTGATGACCTCAATGGGATAACGAAAATCTGAATTCAATATTATGACCTCACTTAACTAACTGCATATCAGAGTATTGTTACTGTAAACCCAGATACTATTTTAGGTCCTTGTAGAAATTTAAGGATTGAGGACTTTCGTTAAGATTTTCTTGTAAACGCTTGAGTTGCAATTATGAAGAAGCGGGGAGAAGAAATGTCTATTTCCATATTGTCTATAATATATATTAAACTACACATTATTATCATTATTAGAGCTGTTATTACTTTAGTAATAATACGTAATAAGGTAACAGCAACTAACATCTGTTACATTATATAATCTATTCTATCTGCTCTGTTTCCTTTCTAATCTATATTTTGATTCTTCCACCTCTGTACCATGCACATATGTTTTTTATTTTAGGATCTATTTCAATATGTGTCCCTTAAATCAAGTCCTTTCATATTTATAATTTTATTGACATGTTCTACCTAACAATATCTTATTATTTTCTAATTTAACCAAAAAGATAACCTATCATATCAGAATTGGTTTTTTGAACCAGTAAAACCAGGTTTTACAGTGAACATCTCAACCTGGGTCATCCAACTACATCCGTGTATGTTTACCAAATTTCAACCTATTTCGTCCATTAAATTTTAAGAAAATTGGGCGTGATCAGACGCGACTGAAACTAATTCTCATCTTATACAGGTTTTCTTTTTATATGGACTAAAATTTACATGTTAAGTAAACTTCTATCTATCTCCTATATTACATTATCACCCTAAATAGTTGAGTAACATATATTAATTCCAAGTATCCAGTTACGAGAGATTTGTCGCAATTGACGCGAGAGGTGTAATGAGCGAATAACTATGGAGCAATAAAATCGATTTGCACGGCACTATGTATTACAAGTAAGTTATTGCAAGAAATCGTTTTCTGTGTTACTATAATCACTGACAACACTATGATATTATGGTTAAACGTATAAGCACTCAATACAAATCCTTGAATATTACAAAGACTGCGAAAGCTTATGTAGTTTGAGCTGTTGTACCTACCGTTGTTGTGAAAATAACACACTACAAGGCAAAAGTCTCTCATACCAACTATTCTTAGCGGTATGTTGAAGAACATAGGTCTCTCCTGATACTTCAGATCAGTGCCAATAACATTGTTTACTAGACACGAGTCTCACCTACCAACTGAGAAGTGGTTCCTTTTGCATAACATACATACGTCTCCTGTGACATCTCCTTAGTATCTACACACTGAAGGGTACATGTCTCTCTTCAGTAGAGTCCAATTTCAATTGGTTGCAGATAATAACGGTAGTATCAAATTAAAATCCACCGGACAGTTTAACGACTTATCTAACGATAATAAATGGTCTGACTCCGCAGTCTTCGGTAAAAACAATATATTCCGCACCCCACATGGGACGACAGTGCTATTTTGAAGCCTTGATAATCGTAGATAGCTATGGGCAGCAGTGGGTATCTACCAAACACTATGCATGTAACTTATCTATGAGTTAACTACTGCTGATTAAAACAATAGACCGGTAATAGCTTAGCTTAATAGATATTTATGACCCCGAGGATCACTGACCAAAGATAAGTTAGGAAAAGGAGTTAGTATTAAGAAAAAAAAACACAGGGAAATAAGGGATAGATACGTTATAGGTACGGACCGTTAAAAGACTGACCAGTGTTAATGTACTTTAGATAAGTTAACGATATAACTTTTATAAATATCTTTATATCAACGTAGTGGCCCGCCCCAACTTCGTTAGGGTCGAACAATTAATTAATATACATGATACATAGCCTATCTTTCAAATGGTAAAAGAATTTTTCAAACATATGCCGTGGTTCCGAAGATTACCTTCCACATACTCGACATTCCACGAACTCATAAAATACTCACTCTCTCTTTATAATATTAGTAAAGATATTTAAGTAGCTATTAATAGAACTAGTCATAAACCGTTTCATTACGAAATTGGATTATGCAGGGGAAGCAGATACTCGGTTACCATCGTCAATGACGGCCTTGTAGCTTACTCGGTTGTATAGTTTCTACAAAGCGGAGGTTCATAATTTCAGTTCCCCGGACAGACATTTGTATCAGGTCAAAACTATTCGTGTTGACTGAGTTGTATATGTCCAAGCAGGTCGTGACACGAAATTTTAATGTAGGGTCATAAGTTTATATCCATTTATGTATAATTATTAGTTAAATATATTATAAGCAAAAAAAAGTTTTTATTACTTTCGTATAAGGTCTCTCTTTGTTCTCTCTAAGGGTATGATTCCCTCGTTATTCTAGTTATTGGTTTAGCATCTCGTTTAATTATGTGATCAATTGTAGGTATATCGTTATTAAAACATGCAAAAAGAATTATTAATAAGAATTTACTCAGAAATCAACATACATGTATATTCTTTTTATGTGATTTAAGTTAGTTGAACACTATTACATTTACATATCACATTTTCTTTCTACTCATTTAATGGGCGATAACGCATCAATGATACCTTTGGTCTTGCTGATGTCCATAG
>PDGT01000003.1:3035483-3072807 GCA_003671415.1 Megathymus violae | reverse complement strand
CGCTGTAACTACTATACAGATAAATAAAATCATTCCCCCGGTATTTTTTTAATTAAAATTTTAATTAAATATCAAAAAAACTTACTTCAATTCGAATAGGGCTGGGCGTGTACTATGTGTAGTAACTATTGTAATATGTGTTGTCCTATGAAATTCAATTTAAAAATACAACTTTAATCTTCATGCACGTTTTTCTGTAAGCAAGAACTATTTCATTTTTAAATTTATGTTTAAGCTTAGTAATTTTAAAATTTTAATTTTAAATTATTATAATTTATATTATAATTTAATAAGTATATATTGTTTACTTTTAAATTGTATTAATTATGTTATGGAATGATCCTGTAAGGATTCTATTTTTCATTGTATGTACGGAACTATCAGGAAACGTTTACCATGATAATGAAACGGCTCATAGATGATCGGGAGGTAATAGAAAAGACCATTAACCAATACCATTTCCGGATCACGTTACACCAAATAACGATTGGTCAATCGCCTCCATGACTTGTCAATTTTTATTAGCACGTTTCGCTTCGAACTGGAATCAAACCAAAAACTGTTTGGTCGTTAGGTAGGAATACTCGTTTGATTAAAATTATATTTATTTTGCTTCATCACGCTTAAATAAATAAACGTCACATAAAATAAAATCACACAGTCACGCCTCTGCATTAATGTTCCGTGTGCTGTGGGTGGTACGAACATACAGAAACATGGCATCACAAACACTGTCACATCTGCCCTGGCCCAGATCGAACCCGAGACTTCTCGCTTGGCAAACAGGATCAATATTAGCTTCTTTACGCTATCATCAACAAATCAAATCGAGTTTATCATTAACTAATAATAATTTGATAACAATAGATCAACTAATCCTCATGTTTTGTCCATGTATGGGATTTCCGAATGACCATTTCTTGCCTTCGATCCTATTATTCGTTCATTATCGTATAACGGTTACTTATTTTCTAAAAAATAATTTCTTTCACGCAGAAGTAAAATCTACTTTTTCTTTAGATGTATTCATTATGTAAAGTTCTTCCCTTCACATAAATTTCGTCCATCCACGTGAACAAACCACAATAGATGAACTTTAAAAATAAACTAAATAGATACAGCAACTCAGGCTGATTTTGAATGAAAGTCGCGTTATATTAAAAAACCAAGCTCAATATATAATAAAATTCTAACTGATCGCTTTCTGTACATGAACGATATATGAGACTATTATTAGGGGCTTTTATAAAAGCAATAGAACACAAAACAATAGTTGCTGGAATTTTTGTCTGTGCGTTTGTGCGTGCTTATCTTAGGAACGGCTTAACGGATTTCGTTTTGATTTTCACTGATGTTTTGTAGTAGACATAACTTAATATTTAAAGTTCGTTTCATCTCAATCCGTCCATAAATAAAAAAAGTTGCAAATCAATTTAAAATGATGTAGGTAAAATTAGCGTAAGGTGTAGTTTTTCCGAAGCGAAGCGAGGGCAGTTTGATGGTTAAGGAATAGTATCCCAGGTTTGTAAATTTCTTGGTATAGCGCCATACCAAAGCCAATTAGTTTTTTTTTTTTAATAGGAATATTTTTATGTTAATATATTATTTTTGCGCCTACCAAAACACCAGCTAGGGTCAACTGGCAGGGAATACCTTTAAACAATAAAGTTCACACTGTCAACCCTAATTTAAGGAAATGTTATATAGACCAGACGAAAAACCGTTTCAAGAAAATAAACTACATAAGTAACAGAGTACTTATTACTTAGTCTTGATACTCCGTAACTAGTTATACGGTTCCCCCCAATTATTTATATTTGTTACTTTATTTTGGCTCTTTCGACCACCGACTATGCATATTTGAAGAGACAGATTATAAAACTGTTATAATTCATAGCTTTACTTATTACAATTTAAAATTAAATTGAATTGCCGACTTAGTCGTATAAGTACGCGTACACCCAAATTAATTGTACAGATCGCTAGATATATATAAAAATACATCTATCTATAAAATTATCATAAATCATAGCTTAACATTATTGTTAATGTCCTAATTATGTTGAACTGTGTAGTTAAGTGCCCAAATGCACCCAAATTAATGTATATTAATCATTTGATATAAATCTTACAAATATCCCTAGGCTATTACAATTTGCTAGAGATGACTTATAAAATTATTTGAATTTTAAATGTAACGGTAATGGATTAATACTCGTTGTAAATAATGTCAAATATCGACTTCATTAGAATTTCTCTATAAATACTGAGGTAATATTCGAATTAGTAGACGTATTAATTCTAATATTTATTGTAGTAATACATTATATACAACTTATACTTTTTAGTAAAAAACATTTCAATTTATTTATTTATATGTTTTACTCACTTTCGCATTAAAAATAATTATTGAATAATTTAGTGGGATTAAATGAAATTGTTTAAAACCAAACAGGTCATAACCATAACATAGTATTGGCTAATATGCTAATTGTACTTCACATAGTAATGATCTATTCCTTTTTGTTATCTAATAGCAATTATCATAAGACTCACATATTTTAACACCTTGGCACATTCACGAATTTGAACGAAACGTTCGAGCCGCGCGTGCGCCGACCGAGCGCTTTCAATACAAATGGCGCCCTACCACTCCGTCTTTAGTGGTGAAGGTACCACTTACCAACTCGAATAACACGCGTGCTTGTCATACACATGCTACTTAAAATCAACGACGTAAGTTCTATATTACTTCAGCTAAATATTACATACAAGCTCAGTAATCGTCGCAGAACGAATCCCCTGAGTTCGTATCTACTAATAAGAATCAAGTTGCAATCACTTTCGTCGGATGCTGTAAAGATTACGCGTCATTGTTACGTTGTCATTATGTGTGATGTTTTGTTATGTGTAAGAGCTATCTACTCCATGAACATTATTTAATTATCTCCCTCATATAGGTATCCTGGAGATATAGTCTTAATATATATATAAATACGAGTGTATTATATAATCTGTTAGAAAGGAGATCTCTGTAATGATGTCTGTAAGGCGTCTTGAGACCGCGGCGACGGCAAAATGCTTTCGTCAGGCGAAATAGGCCATCACGAACAAAATTCGAAGCTTAATTCCGGACACATTACTTCAACACAATTTATATATAAAATAAAATTACAGGTTATATTTTTATATTATACAAATACTTTGTAATTATACTACAAGCACCAATATAATAATTAGCATAATTATTTGATTTGCCTGTGCTATCGTGGCCCACTACCAGTAACCACTTGTTAACCGATTCCGTGCGGATGGCACCACGATGGTGCCATGGATATCTTTTGTGTATGGCGGGTGGCACCCGAGAGGTGCCAAATTTTGAACACATAAAACTCCAATAAATTGGCGTTTATCAAAGGTCTTCTCTAAACAAAAGTGTCGTTATTTGTCACGCAGATCCTTCCTAGGGTGTCAGTTTCAGGATTTAGCACGATTTCGCACAATTCAGGGATTGTAAACATTTTCAAAAATAAAATAATTATGCTGTTTTGCAAAGGAGTCCATCATGTGACTTCTATAAAAAAGTAAAGAATTTGTAACAATTATCAGACTTATAGGAATTTTTGCATGATAACATATCTCTCATTTATGTTAAATCGTTGTAATTCGTTGGATACGAATTGCCCAAAATATTTATAGCCGTGGATATCTACGACTGTAAGCTGTTGTATATCTACTATTCTACTTTCAGTGAACGTTGAACTATCCTTCGTTGTTATCTCTGTGCACATTGCACAATTCTTCATTGTTTTTTTTTTTGTCTTTCATTGATTTTATTTCATCATCATTGTGTTGACTAGGTTCAAAGACATCATAAGTCTGGGAATTTTGTTCAAAATAAATTTGTTCGCCAAACTCGACGTCGTCGGAGCATTGTGTTTCGAGTTCGGACTCTGGAATATATTTCCTTTTTCTGGGTAACTCTAGAACAAAACGACATGCATAATATACATGTAGGTAACTCATAAACAAAATCAGTCATAAACTTAACGTTCTAAAAGAGTCCCGATACTTAACAAGCCCAAAAACCTAATTACTTATAGTTGTATTATCTACTATAATAGTACTTTTCGTTAACAGTAAGCTAGTAGAAACTAGCTATTTTTTGTATTTATCTTTATGTGAATAAATCGCGTAATCTGGGGTATTTTGATATTCTATAAACAACGTATCATGAATTTTAATTTTATAGAAAACATAGAAAAGAACTATCATAGCACTCTGCATGTGTCGAATGTTCATCTTTCAATTTACAGTAACACAAAACAATCAATTCATCAAAAAACCACAAAAATGTGTACAACACCTGACAGAAATAAGACACTTACCTTCCATTTCTGTTATTACACGTGGGTAGTCATTTTTATACACACTAATCGAAAAGTTAAACCGTTTACGTNGGGTTTCGGGTGGCGACTAAACATAAAACACGCGACAACATGAAAAAAAAACGATAAGTTACAATTCATGGCGGAGGGCACCTTAGTGGTGCCACCAAAATCCCTGGCGTTAGGCACCATACTGGAGCCAAGAAACATTTGTTCGCCGCCAGGCGCAAAAGTTTGTCCAAAAGACCGCCGCATTGAATCGGTTAAGTGGTTTACGTAGACCGTATTCGGCCATAACCTATTTACGGCATCGACTTGTCTTGTTATATGTCAAACAACACAGCTTCATGTTTTCAAATTTGAATATCGATGACTTACAACGGATTAATCTTAAGAGGCGACAAAAGCCAGCCTGCTTGGTGGTTGGGTTTCGCGTTAAGGATTATATTTTAAATATTATTATCAAGTCATTAATATTATTACCCCTATTATTATCTTACCGTGAAGCGTGCCAGACTAGCTACCACCCTCCTGCTTGAGTCAGCCGCCCAACGACTCGTGTTCCGGCTGGTGAATAAGAGCCCGTATTTTCGTTCTTACCTTCTTTCTTTTATCGGGCCGACAACGCATCAGTGATATATATATATATATATAGCGCTTTGTACTTATTAAAAATTACGCTTTATGCGTACATTCTTTAACTTGCGATTGATTTTCCCATAGGTTTGGATACAATGTGGGAGTCTTCAAGAGGAGAGTGAATAGGCTCTTATAAGTTAGTGCGTTCAACATCTTAGAGTTCATCACCACTTACCATCAGGTGGGATTGTTGTCAAGCATTAACTTATTCTAAGTAAAAAAAAGTAAGTAAAAAAAAAGTAAGTAAAAAAAAAGTGTTAAAACAATAAAAATGCAAGTAACGAATACAATTATTAAATGTATTTAAAACAATATGTATTGTCTTCATATAACACTTAAATTAAGTAACATTAAAACTTAGAGTAATGTAAAACAATCAATATTTTAACGCAAAACTAATGATTTTATATATACTGAATTATTATTATCTTCTTTAAAACCATTAAGGTGAAGTAAATATATTTCTATGTTTATTAACTCTAGATCATTCTCTGTATTAAATACGTGATGGAAATATTAAGACACGAAATGAATCGATTTCGTAGACAGACTCCTGACGACGGACTACATAATGAAACGCTAGAATGCCAACACAATCATGTAACAGATCACCAACAACAATTTTAATGTGAAGTCACGATCAATGAAGTCGCGAAAATAAACATTTATCTAGTCAAAACGGTTAAATATATATATATATAATTGGTAAGTATTTTGTACTTGGCCTAGCCGAGATCAAACCCGCTAGTCTTAAAGCTCATTTTCAATGGTCGATAACTCAGTCGATATGCATGCGGGGACTCCCGGCAGGCAGGGTATTGACCTTGGAAGTTTATCTGTCAATATTAGAGAAGTCTAATGGCTTGCGTAAGATAAATCTTCTGCACCCCGTATGAGGGTCCTACCGACTAATGAAAATGATCCTTTAGCTCAGTACTTTGACTACCAGGTATATGTATAATAATACATTTCGATATAAGTGCGGGAAATATGCCATTTCTTCACGAGTCCCGGTCTGTTCGCCCAGTCGAAGGCGAGGGTCAACAATAGCAACGAGTGAAAATGACAATTCCGCACGTGCATCGAACGACGCTTTTAATACATTTGCAAAAAAAAAAACAACGAAAGGAAATAAAAAATTGCAGAAATGTAATTTTGCGTCAGTTTCTTTTTTAGAAGACATGCAACGGTTTCTATGCAATTCAATCGCATTATTTATTTATTTACATTATACGTATATATCAAAAAATAAATTTGTTTTAAAATGTATTAATATATTTTTTACGCTGTAAAATACTCATTTAACACAAAAAATTTGTACAGAAAACTTTTCGATTAAAAATCACCTCCATGCATTTGAAGGTTTTATGCAGGAGAAAAACAAAAAGCACTAGTGTGGAAAACAGTAACTTTCCGCACGCCAAACACACATGAGTCTACTTTTTGGGCAAATGTATTAAAAAAATATTTGACTTTTTAATCCAATTACCCGGTCCTGTTAACCCTTATACTGGTTAATTGGAATAAAGCTGTGCAAATTTATTTTCTTTCAAATATTAAAAGCCATTTTGGTTTTAAATAAAAAAAATAGTTTTGTGGGGCCTTCTGACTAAGGAGTTTGCAAATGAAGATTTTATTAATGTAAAATTAGTATTTAACATAAATAAATAATAATATATAGCTATATACTAGCATAAGATACGCTAGTATAAAATAAAAGTGAAATATAGCTTGCACCAAACAAAGCAATTTATTTCGAGAAATGAACCCTTCAACTTTGCCTAAAAGTTATACATGTCAAAATTAACTTCAACTCGTACTCCAGATAACTCGGTTTTAACGTTTACGAGCTATACGACAAAATAAAAAAGTCATACACGTAGAACAATGGCCTCTGAATCTAATTTGACTTTTATAACTGTGGAAAATAAACAACTTATTAAACTCCATCGCTTTAGATCGTTAATCCATGCCACAGCACTGGTCATAAAAGATTTTTAACGAAATATGAATACAAAAGGATGCAAACTATAAACAACCAACTCATTAGGGATTCCCATTTCTTACACAGCTCAATACTAAGAATCCCTAACTAGTCTCCCAGATCAGAAGCTGTAAGACTGATAACGGGCGACCTTTATCCTACAATATTCTCTGGGCAGGATATTATCCAGCGAAGACCGTAACATACCGTTAATGAGCAATTTATGTTTTACACTTTGAACACCACTTTTCTTATACAAATAAATTAATACTATGGGACTGTAGTATCACTTATTTCAAAGTATGTTTATATTATAATGTATGTATGTAATAATGTTGATGGTGATATATTTTCAGAGTAGTTTTACTTTTACGCGGGGCTATAAGCGTTTTGATCCGAAAACGATTCGAAATTATTTGGTTTTCGATTTATCCAATCGTCATTTTCAAATCAAGATTGTTCTTTCGAATGCCAGACACGAAAAATTTTGGCTCCGTTATTTTCTAATTCAAAACAAACAAAAAATATAGTTATAATGTTCACTTCACTTAATAATCTATGAGACTTAATTCTCTATGGAACTTAGTTCCCATTTTTACCACCGCTCAATCGCGCGCTGACCTCTATCAAATTGGATTACATTTAAATCAGATTAGATGGAAGTAATACAATCCTTCTCAACCCTACACCTTTTATTACTATTTCAATATAATATCGTTAGGAAATCTGTACAGGGTACACCTTAGGGTACTTCTGCACTTGCTCGTTCGGTTTCCACCGATATTCGTTATTGTTTTTGTGGAGCACCATTTCCTATCACATCGGTCACCTCATTTTTGGGTTCACTGGCAGTATCCGTAGATTTTCCAGAATTTAAAAGTTCAAGTTGTTGGGCAATAAAATGATCGGATATATGCTGGCGGAGTTCAGTCTTCAGACGGAAGCTTTGCGAGCATTCGGAACACCTGAAAAAAATATGCACTCATAATGTCAACGTAATAACAATTAGCACAAACGATTAGAGAACCATGAATGCTAATTTAGTAACAATAAAATTCAGCTTAATTTGTTTCAGAATACGATTGAAATTGGCATACCGTCTGACGTTTTCAAGTGCCGTTGTGATTTTAATCGTATTTCGATTATATTATTTTCAGTTGTTCACAAAGCAAATCGAGTAGAATTTTAATTGCCACTAAATTTACCGCTTTGTAACCACTGACTCGCTACGTTACGTTACGTTAGATACCAATCGATAAGGTCTTCGGGTAGCATATGTATATGCACCAATCCATTCTGGAACATTGAGGTGGGGGTACACTACAAGCCTTCACAATTACAAGAAGATCCGAAGGTTACAGAGGATCGCTAATGAGTTACAGCCATGAGACCTATCTCCTCCCACTACCGCCAGCTAATTTTACGCGCTATATCGATAAGACTGACGTTGGTCAGTTTAAACATTCTACTTTAAATCCGCCAATTTAACCATGACATGGTATAACCAAACTTAAATAATTAATGGTTGAAATCAACTATAAATTGCTTCGTAACGTTCATGTGTGATTCTACAGAGTATAAAATTCATTAGAACGTACTTATAAAGGTTATCACCCAAATGCGCGCGGCGGTGCTTCACCAAGTCGTTGCTCTGCGTGAATGCACGCTCACAAATGTCACACTTGTACGGTTTTTCCCCCGTGTGGATGCGGTAGTGTCGCTTCAGATGATCTTTACAGGTGAACCTGGTAAAATACCTTTACTATATCGTACAACCGAAGAACACAAGGAAACCCTTTATCGTTTTTCACGTAAGATTTCTACTGACATACATAAATGTTACATCACAAACATTCACGATACGAGAACATTTCTATTACAGTACATATGTCTTCCACAGATGGCAATCCAAGCTGGAATCCCGTGCTTCTGCTATAATGATTAGTACCAACTGGACTACGACAGGCGCTGCCTGCTCGTCCTATGATCCTAAATTGTCCAAACTTCATAATGAATTGGCTCGCATTGAAAATCAGCAGCTCATTTCCAAGACAATTTTGATTTCAAACCATTTTTATATGAACATATATTACACAAGTAATTAAAATAAAAAATGTAACAGAAAGCATTTTTTGAATAAAGATATAAATTTCTGACTCGATTTTATCATTGATTCTTCCACCAAATAGTAGTATGATAAAACTCACTTCATAGGACAAGTGTCGCACTGGTGTGGTTTCACTCCCAGGTGCCTCATGGTGTGCTTCGCGAGGGATGTCCGCTTAGTGAATGTCGCGCCGCACTGTTCGCACGCAAACGACCGTTCGCCCGTATGTGTTATATTATGAGATTTTAATTCACCTGAAAAGAAAAACAATAGAACATTTGTGTTACAAGGGACCAAAATAATATATAGAGGACGAAAGCGATTGTTTGAATTCAGAGCTAAGCGATAGATTCTAGAATAGAATCCCGAGCGTAACGAGAGGTTCTAGAGTAGAATCCTAATTGTAGCGAGGGATTCAAAGTACGTCGTTCGAGATTAAACAATTTTGGTACCGTGTGGCACACTCTGCTTTTCATCCGTCTCTATGAGAATAATAAATAAGAGATGCTTTTTGTAGTGACGAATATTTATATTTCCGTAACCAAATAACATATTTGGAAGTTTATTGTAACTGTTTTGTTGGGAACAGAAAATTTCATTGACTTATTTATTACTTCGGTATTCGTAATAACTTCAGACGCTGGTTGATGATCATGATGAGTGAATGGTGACTAAATAAAATTGTCTGTAATATTTAGATAACAAGTAATAAAAAAACGAGTGTATAAGTTTATTTTAAAGTTGGTTAACCAATGTCGCGTCTGCAGGCGCGTTTTTTTATTACCGGCTAGGACTTTATAGAAGCGAATTGCATTCAAACTTTTCCTGTTTTTTTTATTGCTATGTAAGTAATTCAAGTTCCAAATTTAAAAGTCATTTCGTCACTGTTATTTTGTGCGTCGGAATGACCCATTTTGCTCGCACTTATCGAGGAACCCTTCGCCACTTTTCAAATAGATGGGATGAAAATATATTTGATGATTGTTGAAACAGCACAATGCACAAAACAATTGTATACAGTAAGCAATGTTTACTGTTTAACCTTACTGTAAAAAATATGTCATATTCAAGCTGCTGCATATTGTATGCTTTATTTAGAATGGCAACTCTATACTTATCTACTTTTTTTTTTCTTGTTTCTTGGCCAGCAACCCATCGGCAAGCCTTTAAATTTATGGGTGCTCATTGGTGACATTCACTTCTTACATCTAGGTAGTCCATCTTTTATATTTAGCGACCTTTTTAAAACATTACCTAATTTCTATATTTTTAGCTAATCAAATCAAAAATTAAAAAATATAATTCTAAATCATTTAGATATTCAGTAAATACACTTATACACGCCATTTTTTGCCTTTATTACCGTTTCGAAAAGGTTAACATTATTTAACATTGAAGAGACGAAACGGCGAAAGAAACTCCTCAGCACATCTATTAAAACAACACATGGCTACTAGAAATTAAGTTTACAACTGCGCGGAACTACTTTCGACACTATTATTTCCAGGCGTCCTTGTCATTAATACATTCATCTATACCATAATATCCTTTATCTATAATCTGTGTTTTAACGCTTCACTTAAAAGTTCCAATAGGTAACTTACTTATCCCGAAACCTCATAAAAGAACGCTGAACCTTTGACCGCGATATGAAGACGTTACCAAATTATGCCTATTTGTTTTTTCACGATTGTGTGTATCACTTTTCTCCTTTTACATATATATTTTTTTAATATACATTAAATTACTATAAATATATTGACTGGCTACGGTGACTATACCTATTTCTTTAAATTTTTCCCTTAAAGACTCACATGGTTTTAATTTATATATAGCTCTGTTTGCTCTTTTCTGTAATAGAAATACTAAATCAATGACCGCTGATTTACCCCACATTAGGATATCAAAAGAAATAAGACTCTGAAAATAGGCAAAATAAACAAGTCTAGCTGTCTCTACGTTCGTAATCAGTCTTATCTTTCTAATAGCATAAACAGACCTAGTAAATTTACCTGCGATAACCAATATATGGGCGCCCCACTGAATAATATTATCTAAGGTGACACCTAAACAAAACGTGGATTGTTTAAGGATTTTTCCTACTTTCTGCACATCTGGTAGTGCAAATTCTATACACTTCGTTTTTTTAACATTCAAAACTAAACTGTTTATGCTAAACCCATGTGATGTTAATAAAATACGGCAATCATTAATATAAACTAGACAAAGAAACGCACCTGGAATAGAGCCCTGTAGTACACCCATTACAACTGATGATCCTGATGATTTAGTATCACAAATGCTAACACATTGAATCCTACCCTTCAAATAGGATGCAATCAAATTGAGATCATTGATCTTGGCCCCGTAGTGACTAAACTTAAGAAGTAGTATTTCGTGCTATACGAATTCAAATGCTTTCGACAGATTGCAAAAAAGACCTATAGCATTCTGTGATGCCTCCCAGACCTCATATAGTTGTTTAAGAAGCCTAGCACCTACATCAGTTGTACTGCAGCCTTCCGTGAAGCCAAATTGATCACTGTGATGTAAGTTGTTTCTGTTTAAATATTGAAACATTTGATTTAGTAAAATCTTTTCAAAAACTTTACTAAATGTTGGTGAAATCAATCATCTATTATCACAAATAGTGAAGCTATATCATACCTCTATATCCATAGAATTATTTTAATTGACTCTGAAATTACAATGTTGCTAATAACAGTCAAGTTTTTAAAGATCACCATGAACTTTTTAAATTAGTGATAAACAAAATCAAAACAGTAAATTAATGAGCATACCTTTACTAACAAATTTTCGAGGACATAGAGTACAAGCAAATAGTTTCAGCCCTTGATGCCTTTTCATATGTTGATTTAGATTTGTGCTGGAATCAAATCTCTTTCCACAAGTTGGACATAAATATGGTTTCTCTTTAATATGTATCTTTATATGTGTAGTTAGGGTTGTTAAATGTGAAAAAGATTTTGAACACATAGGACAGAGATGTGGCTTAATTCCATTGTGCTTATTAACATGCTCCTTCCATGAAGTCTCTAGAGCAAATGTCTTTGGACATAAAGAACACTTGAATGGATGGTTAACTTCATGAGACAACTCATGGCGTTTCAAATGACTCATTTTTGCAAACACTTTACCACATATAGCACAAGAAAGCACCCTACCCTTCTTTGTGTGCTTCCTCATATGAGCTGATAATGCATTCTTTGATTGGAACATTAACGAACAGACTTGACACTGTTGTTCTGGTATTTGAATCTCTTTCATATCATATTTCTCTGAGTTAGTATGACTCTGGTGCATGTCCAAATGCTTGATAAATTTATCATGATCCTTGTAAATCTTCAAACAGTCATCACAAGTGTAACATTTTGTTTGTAAATTGTGTTTCTTTTTATGATGGTTCAGATTGGAAAGCTTTCTAAATTTCTTATTGCATATTTCACATTTGAGCTTGCAGCTTAACATTTCATTAGAATCTATCAATACTTCAATACTTTCAATATTATTATTTGTATTTAAAGTTTCAGTCTTGTCATCATTAGAAAATTCATGTTTAATTTCTAAATCGGATATATTGTTATCAAATCCAATATCATAATTCTCATCAACATTTTCCAATTTAATTTCCTCCAGGGTTCCATTCTTCAATTGTTTAGAGTATTTACTGTTATCTGTGTGGATTTCATTTATTATCTGTTGTTTTAAAGTTCCCTCAACTGCCTCAGCAAATACACAGAATTCATGAAATGCTTTTATACATATGAAGCATTTACTGCATATTTTTTTTGGTAGTTTATCTTCCCTGTTGATCTAAAATAAAATATTGATAATTTGAATGATGCTTTAGATTTTAACAGTAATGCGGTAAAGTTTAGTTCAAAAAGCAGAGTCTCATTCAATATCAATCCCAAAAATATTTTTTGCTTAGGTATTCACAAAATTTCTTCTATTAATTACACTATGAAGCAATATGAAGCAGTGAGAAATAGTTTCATCTCCAACAATAGAATAAAGAATGAAATTCACAATTTTAAAATTGGAAAACAAATAAAATTTAATTTGTTGATAATTCATGTGACTGGATTTTATCATTTGGCATATAAAAAGATAAAATACAAAGCAAGGAACCTTTAATAATATGAAAATTTTCTAAGGCTATAACAAAATTAAGTTTATCCTATTTATTATATCCTATACTAACATCCTATTAGAGTTCAATAGGTTCTTTACCAGTCAGTTTAATCCCAATGGTAGTAGGGTTCTCAACTCGCCTAGCTAGCTACCACCCACCTCCTAGAATTGACAGTGAAATGCTTTTACTTGTTTTCGTTATGGAAAACCAGTAATAAGCAGGTCCCCCACTTCCAACTTATCCAGTAACGTGGTGGTGATATCTTCGGTTTACATAAGAAAAATGAATTGATTGCAGAATGTGGGTGGCAGCTAGCCAGGTAGGTAAAGAACCCTACAACTATTCAGGAATACAGGACTTCACTGTAAGATATGGAGCTCAGTAACTCCATACAAAAGCAAAATTCTTGTAATATTAGCATAAAGGTTTTGTTCGTTATTGGTTGCGGATGTTCAATCCCGGACAACAGTGGCTCTGTTGTCATAACAACGCCTAGTTGGAGTGTAAATAAATTTGGTTGTGCTTCCATTTCTATAAAAAAAAATTGAGGTATTACAATACTCACGTCTAACGTTGTGTATTTGTTTACAACATCGGCAATGCTCAGATTGTAAGTAATTTCTGCAAATATACTGTACATGTGATTTGAAGTAGCGTTTAAGCAGGTCCGGCAACAATATTCGAAGTTGAAATTTTTTTCCGAATCCATTTTCTATTTGATAAATATTTATGTAATGTTTTTGTTTATTATATATTCTATGTGCGTTTTAATCTGACGCTATTAAAACAAATTATAGGTACTTACTTTTTTGTTTTGACATTGAAGTTAATTAAAATATAATAGACATTTGTCAATTTTAATGATCATTTGAGTTGACATCATAGATGACAGTATACTAACATAGTTGATATTGATATACCTAATTGATATTACCGTTTTTTTATGTTTAATAATTTACAAAAGTGAAGTTGACAATATATCAATAGTTATTTACAGGTCGCCTGTAAAAGTTCTTTTTAAATTATCGTTAATCCTCTCGGAAGAGAGTACAGTTGTTAGTAAAAAAACGTAGTAACACAGGAAGTAAATCTTTTTACTATTGAAGCGACTACAGTTTCGCAATAGTAATAAAAATATGATAAGCTATTTTTCTAAAAATAAATTATTTAGAACCTCTTTGTTTATATTTTCAAAGTATCTGTAAGCAGTCTGTAATGTTGAAATTGACTTTCCGTCCAGCAAAGTAATATTTTTGTCAAATGTCAATATTTCAATGGCAGCTATTAGACAGTTTCTTGCGCTGCGAGGCGATGATGTGAAATGTGAACTGTACTGTAAAAGCGAGAAGAGAGTAGTGTCATAACGCGAGTGTCTGAACGTCTTTGGTTGTAGCATAGTGGTTGTAAGAATTTAAAAAATATATACGAATACGATTTTGTACGACGTTGTCTTTTGGTGAGTTTTTCTTTATTTACTTGATCATAATAAATTTTATTGTAGTAATGATAGCCATGACTATTAAATTGAAATCATGATTAGTGTCATATTTTTTCCACTAATATTGTAAGATTTGCAAGTGCGTAAATTTATTCTATGGCTTTATTTAATTATTATGTAATTTGTACTGAAAGAAAAGTATGTATTAAGCTAATCTGTATTGTAAAAGCCGCGTACATATTGAATTTCTAATTGATATTTTACTTATAACTTTTGTTCAAATTATTTTTAAAATTGAAAATTACAGTACTAATCTATTTAGTGCGAATTTTCGAAACACGAGTTGATAATAGCTAGGCAATTGAATTATTTTTGTTAGTATCTAGATATTATAAATAGTAAACTTTATGAGAATAATTATAAGAGTTTATTTGGTATCAGTGGTTTAAAAATTAGACATTCACAATAAATATAATATCTTGATATTTATAATTATAAGGTTTGTTTATTTGGAAATATGTCTCGTTTATTATGAAATATTTGTTTGTACAAATATGTTGTATGATGTAACAGACTGAATTACATATTTTTGTTATTAATTGGTTTCCTTTATTGTTATTAAGCGTTAGAGCTTGCACATATTATGAAGCCTTTCACAAGTTTATGGTTTTTAATATAATAGGTATGTATTTAATTCAGTAAGTATTAGCTTTACTGTATCTGTACTTTTGTTATCTGTTCTATAATGTTATCTGTACTTTAAAATCTGTGTCCCATTGGGTTTATTTGAGTTTAAATACAACACTCTAATCTCACACACAATCACAATTGCTACCTTAATGTTAAATACCTAGTCTGGAACCTTGAACAAATAAGGCATTAAAATTCTAAAGTCCAAAAAGGAAAACAATAATATTTAATATTAAAGTCTATTGCAGGAAGTAATTGAACTTTAGACCCTTAGTTTGGCTGGCATGGTCACTACCAACTGAGCTACATATATGTCTAATATACTTAATTCTCTGAAAACTGCCAAGTGACTTCTCCCAGTAAAATACTTTAACACCCACACTTCAAAAAAACATACAGAATGTTAATGCCACTGTTAACACATGTGACTTAAAAATAAAATGCTCCGGAGTTTTATTTTAGTACTCGTATTGGGCACTGGGAATACTTTGTGCAGTACCTGCTCAGTGAGAAATACTTTTGGTAATGAAATACTAATTTGTATAACAGTTTTGCTTGATTTTATGAATGTTTATATGATTAAAACTTAACAGAGTAGAATCTAAATGGATCTGAAATACTAAAAGGCTAGAGGAAAAATATGTTTCATACTTTGTAAATTTCTATTGAATTTGCATAATTGGAACCCAGTATTCTTTGCCCCAGTGATAGCCTATGGTACAATCAAATAAAAATACTGAATGTAATATTGTTTAAGAATAAAAGATAATACAACCATTGGTTTATAAGGTTCTATACATACAATGATAAAATAACCATAATAGGATATTGGACACCATCATCATCATCCTCCTGCCCTTATCCCAACTTTATTTGTGGTCGGCGCAGCATGTATTTTTCTTCCATACTTCTCTATCAGCTGTCATCTCACTAGTAACTTCCATACTAGCCATATCATCCTTCACACAATCCATCCATTGCTTCTTTGGCCTTCCTCTACCTCTATAGCCATCTATGTTCATACTTAATACCTTCCGTACAACATGCTCTTCATTCCTCCGTATAACATGACCATACCATGATAGCCGGTTTCCACGTAGCTTTTCGGTTACCGGTGCAACTTTCATACTTCCTCTTATGTGCTCATTCCTTACTCTATCCATTCGCGTTATACCACACATTCCTTTTAACATTCTCATCTCAGCTGCATGCAGTTGCCTTTCATACATCCCTTTTGTGGCCCAACATTCTGATCCGTACAAGACAGCAGGTCTGACCATGGTCTTGTAGATCTTCCCCTTAAGTTTAAAGGGAATACGGGGGTCGCAAATTGTCCCCGTAACCTGCCGCCATTTCATCCATCCTACATTAATTCTGTGCGTAACTGTCCGATCTATTTCGCCATCACATTGTACAAGTGAACCGAGATACCGAAAGTCGGAGCAAACTGGAAGAAACGCACTGTCGAGCGCTATGGCTTCAGGACTGGAGAGACCGCCGAAATCGCAGAACATGTACTCTGTCTTGGTTCTGCTCATTTTCAGGCCAACATTCTCCAGTTTCTGTTGCCATTCCTCCAATCTGCTCTGAATCTCAGGTCCATCTTCTCCAACCAGAACAATGTCGTCAGCAAATAACATGCACCAGGGTGCCTCCTCCTGTATGTCCGACGTCAGAGCATCCATTATCAACAGGAAGAGGTAAGGACTCAAAGCCGACCCTTGGTGCAAGCCTACTGCTACATTGAACTGGTTGGAGTTGCCAGCAGACGATCGGTCATATGTACAAGCATGCCTGTACATTGCACGAATTAACTCCACATACTTCCCAGGCACCCCTTTCTTCTTGGACACCAAATATTTATATTAATCACCTGTGTGATTACAGAATTATAATGCTGTACTGTATTGCTCCATTGTATATTGAATTCCAAGTGATGGTATGATCTGCTGAATTCCTAAAGACGAAAATACTCCACATTGCAGATTACCTGCATAAAAGGTAAATAAAAGAAATATATTAAATTAAGGCAATAAGGATGGATTTGAAATGACACTTGATGGTCAATATTGTTATTTCTTTATTTAATTAATTACACTCAGGTTAGATGTGTTTATGCAAACCATTATTAACGCAGGGAATATTAATAATTCCAATGTTTTTTCTGAAAATTGATGTAAAAAAGGGGTTCCTTAGATGGCCCATAAAATATTGATCAATTTGGCTATTCAAGAGGAAATAAAACAATTAATATAGGCATAGCACTTCTTTAACACATTTTTGATATTTAAGAGGGCAAGCAGGGTGCTATTGGTATATTATATGACCTCTCAAAAGTATTTGATTGCATTGACCATAAAATATCTACACATAATTAAATTTTAACTGATCACTTTCTGTACATGAAGGATATATGAGAAAAACTATTATTAGGGGCCTTTATTAATGCAATAGAATGCAAAACAATAGTTGTTAGATTTTTTGTTTGTGCATGTTAATCTCACGTTTACTCACAAACGTTTGATTTTTCCCCATCAATTCATTATTGGTAATAATAAAATGCATGTATTTTTTTTATGTTAATAGCTGACAAACGACCAGACGAGCCACCTCATGGTAAGTGGTCACCGTCGCCCATGGACATCAGCAAAACCAAAGGTATCATTGATGTCTTGTTGGCCAGGAAATAAGAAGAAGGTAAGAAAGAAAGTACTGGCTCTTAAGCCTCCAACCGGAACACGACGAGTCGTTTGGCGGCTAACTCAAGCAGGAGGGTGGTAGCTAGCCAGGCAGGCTTCACAGAAAGATAACAATACCAGTAATAATATTAATGACTTAATAATAATACTGATAACATAATTCTTACGCGAAGCCCTACCACGAAGCGGGCTGGCTTCTCGCCTCTTACGACACCCTGTTTTGCCAGCATGGGGTTGGGGGGTATTCTAGGCCGCCTCAATACGGCAAATTTTGTAAAAATTGCGACACGCGCATAATTTGAATTCGGAATAAAAAGAAAAAACGATTCCCGCTGAGTATGTTCTCTGTCGTTATTTAGTGAGTACTGCAACACCGTCTGTTGTACTCCATATTGTAACACGTTCTGTTGGCAGTATTAAATTATACGGTGAAATATACGTTTCTTTATTTACGAATACGCCTGGGGGAGTGAATGCTTGACTAATGTTGCTTTCGTTATACATAATTAAATATCGGTTTAACATTATTTTTTTAACATTTGTGTGAGGTTTAAGACTTACTTACTTACTTAATTTATTATTACTTAAATAAGACAATTTAATAAACATAGGTTAAGGTACTACTGATGTACAAATATTTTGCTTTTGAAAATTGACTAAGTAATACTATAAAAAAGCTATGGCATGGATTTGAAAAAATGAATATTGTAGACCAAACAATCAGTAGAAGTGTCCGTCATAATAAGTCATTAATAAGTGATAAACGGGGCTAGTTACGAAACTGATAGACGTAAGATTTTTGCCATTGAACTCTCTGATAAGTTTCTTAGAGGTCGTTTTGACCGGTCTATTGCTAGTGTCCGAAGCCAATACAACATTACTGTATTTATTCTGGCACAGACAGTGACAGTGTCGTGCCGGCTAACGTGTACTGTGGACGTGTCGTGTTGAACAGACCATTGAGTGTCGAAAAATTTTCGTGAGGTATATTATTTTTTGTGAGACATTCCATAAAAATATAGCGTGAATATGCCTATTAGTAATTAACTTGGAATAATTAATGTAAGTTTTGTATTATAAAATAGGCATGTTGATGTTTGTCCTTCAACTGTCAGTAATATTGGCTTTGAGGGGTTATAAGATTATGCTTAAGCTTAGAATTCGTTTTCGTTACGACATAGTACTCAATTATCTACTTTAATATTAAAAATACAATATACTTTGTGCTAAGAACGCCATAGTTTGTGACGATCTCAAAAAAACTATCTTTTTCTCTGTTTTGAACCGGTTCTCTGCATAGCTAACCGTTCGCAGAATTCCATCTAAATGATATTTAGGACCTGAAATACCTACACAAAATTTACGATTCTCTTTTTTATCGCTTTATATCAAACATGTAAAGGTAATTTACGCGAGAATACACCATACAATGAATAGAGGTCGTTTCTTGATAAGACTGGTTAATTATTTTCATCCTCTACGATATACATATACATATATAGGAAGCATAAAAAGATTAGTAGGATTTTATGATAATGAAACCCTGAAAGAATATCATGTAATGTATCAATTGTATTAGCAACCATTTTAGTTTATTTATTTAGTAGCTGTCTGAGGTTTGGATAGGATTGCGAGTCAATTATCGGTAAATGATTAAAATTCTCAAAAGCCGTTCAAATTTTATTACGTACAATCTATTAATTATAACCATATATGTATAAGTATAGGGAGGAGTAGGTTGAGTTGAGGTGATGCTAGTACGGATATTTCAAGAGTGATTACAAGATCATATCTCCTTTACTTTCATTCCTCCTGCAAGGGAGATCTACGTGTGGCCTTAACATTTTAACAGTCAAGATGACTCCTAACCTCCAATAATCCAAAACCAAGTTGCTAAGTATCATCGAGTCTGTAGCTAAGCTACTACCTTGGGCGGAATTATACAATGCAATGGGTCACTAATACTTTGTAGCTCCTATAAAGTCTACTTTAATTACGCTGTTATTATTATTAACATTTTTAGTTGCAGAAATAATTGCTTAACAGTGTCCCCTTCTTTTGATTTCATGGTGATGACACATCTTTTCTTTAGTTTATTATTTGTCCTTTTTGTATTTTTCGGGGATATTTGTTACAATTCCCATCTCCTTAATTGCATACGATTCTTTTTTATAGTGATTACCCCATCTACAATAAATATAACGCGTTTCCTATTTGTTATATTTCGTTATTTGTCTTGTATTTACTATGCATAATTTCCATCTAGCAGACGACATTCGGTTTTCCTGTTAGGTATTTTTTTCTACTCCAATTTGTTTTTGTTTACGTCACATTATTTAAGGTACTATTATTGATTAGGAATTTATAAATAAATAACATGCATAAGTCTTATCTTAAAGTAAGGACCTCTGATAACTATGCGTGCACCGAAAGTATTTGTATAGTGATGTCATACGTAACAATCCCGGGAATGTTGCATAGATAAACATTACATGTAATGTATTTTCATGAGTTCGGTACAGTGACATAAAATCTAAGGGTCATAGTACACATATCAACTCGGAAAGGGATCGTCACCGTATCAACTCTAGCCACACCGCAGTTCGTGAGTTGTCCCGAGGCGAGGCGATTATGATTCGATTTCGATCAGTGTGCGTTGCAGTAGGAAGTTTCATACAAAGAATACTGGACGGTTCGAGTTGATAGGGTGATAAGAACTTCTACGGACTTCTTACCAGGGTTCGAATATATCCGATATTTATTATAAATATCAAAATATCGGATATTTATGATATATATCCGATATATATCAAAAGTTTGATATATATCCATTTTGTACGAAAGCTATATTATTAATTTATTGTATTAATAGCTGACTCGGCAAACCTTGTTTTGCCATATAAATTATTAATTATATATATATATATATATCGCTAATTATAATAATTTTATTAAAAAAACAATATCAGTCCCTTAACGCAATAGAGTCTACAATATTTTTTGCTATCCCATCTTTAGCCAACACAAACAAACTGGATGGTTTGCCCACTTGAGAGCATGCCACGTGTAATTATACGAGAATTGTCCGTGTGAAAAACATAGTGTGATATGAATTAATGATAAATTTATTTGAAAATAACACTGGAATATTAAAATGATAATTGTAAACTTCATTATTACGATTGATGCATAAACAATAATAATAATGGCCGAAAACTGTAGATAGTGAGAAAAGAGATCCCATCCCTACTCCGTGTTGGTTGCTGGATCAGAAGTGACACCGGTAGACGCCTCGCGGGGGATAACTGATCAAGTGATAATTAATCAGTTATCGACCTGGGCTGAAAATTATTGAATTACTAATATGGTTAATTAAAAATAGGGCTGATGGTAGAAGGGTGAAAATTTAGGATTGTATGTATTTTTTATTGCCACATCATAAAAAAATTAAATTAAAAACGTCCAAAAAATTTAAATTTGGGGTGGACCCTTATAACTTAGGGGTATAAAAAATAGGTAACAATCTATTCTCAGACCTACTAAATATACATATAAAATTTCATCAAAATCGATCAAGTCGTTTCGGAAGAGTATGGTAACTAAAACTGTGACATGAGAATTTTATATGTCGGAAATGCCAGTAGTTTTAACAGCATTGTCGAACATAGCGTGGGCGTATAATCGTTTAACACTTTTAATTAATTGTTAACAAACACTTCACATCGGGCAAACGAATCAAGTAACAGTTCCTAGTGCGGAGGAACCGATCTCTTAGACCGCAGAATGTAAACTGTGGCTCCATCCGACGTCTCTCCACTAGCTAGGCTCTGTTGTAGCACGATGTTAGCCGAATATCGACGTCATCGCGGCGGTGCTGCCATCATTCGTATTTCGTGCCGGATTTCGTTTCACGTCTATACTAAAGACCATCTCCGACATATATATTAGATTTATGTATACTATTTGCCTATGTGTTACATAAACATAATACATTATTAAAAAAAAAATGTTTTTAATGTTTTATTTATTTAGGTACTTAAAATCAGACAAATGAAACCAAAACATAAAGTTTTCTTCTAGATCAGGCAAAATCAACTAAAAATCATAATTTCATAACATATATAAAACTAAAAAACAGAAATTTTTCTGATACGACAGACGCCATTAACACCGGCAGAAGTGTTGCCATTTATGGATTACAACTTACTATTAGGCAATATGTGTAACTCTACTCCAGTGCCATCTACATTTGGGAAGTAGAAATACAGTATCTAACGCCAGAAATTACTCAATAATATAAAATTTTTAAACCATTTTTGTATTGATATATATAATAAAAAATCATTTGATATATATCATGAATATATCCATTGATATATATCCTCGAACCCTGCTTCTTACCCTGATGCTACGAAAAACATGCCAAAAAACTGTAAAATCCCGTGTAAAAATTAGAGGCCTATAAATACTACCTTGGTGCATGAAATATTTAAAGCAAATATTTTTTCGTTTATCATGTTCGAAACAAAGTATGAAATCCATGATTATTCTAGATATAGTATTTTATGTATTACGAGGATTGCTAATTTTTCAATCAGTTTAAATTAGCTACTTAAAAGGGATTCTTTATCTTATTCTTTATCCTGCTTTATATAATTGTTGTGCCAGTTTGCCTAGTGACGACTATTGGTCAATTAATACTACTCGTGGCAATAAGTAGTTGATTCGCTCTGATGAGTGTAGTAAAACTGTTAATAGACCGACCGGATCGGTTGCAAAGTATAAAGTTCCATTCAATTAAAACGGTAGTTGATGCATTGAATTTCATTATAATACACTAGAGGTTTCTGCAGCCAAAAATAATTAATGGCAGTCATAATTTAGATAACAATAAATATTTAAATTTCGATTTGACATATCTGTGTAATTTATGTAAATTTCAATTTGTTTAATGTTTGCTCCCTAAACGGATAGTGTTATTGACGTTATACAGAAACTTGTCCAATGTCAAAAAATAACAGCTATATTGAAAAAGTGCCCTTGGCGCGTATCGTATATCTAAAATGATGCAAGATTTCTATTTTTGACATAAAAATATCCTGGACTTTACAAATTCATCTATGAGAGATTTGTGAAATATTTTACGCTTCTACAATACCAAAAAATATAAACTATCTTGGATTATATTATACCCTAAGTTGAAGATTGTCAATATAATCGACAATTCTATGTTTTGTTTGGTGGAAGTTTTTTTAATATTGGTAAATCTAAAGTTTTACTTTTGGAAATAGTTCTTTATAGATCAGCCAACTATACAGAAACCTAAAAGCCAAGTATTAAGATCTATGTCAAGGACCAATAAATACCGTTATGTACCTGTGCCATACATCCATATAGCGTTGTGATGTTATAACCGCTGTCATTGTAATGGATCATTATGACTGACATTGATTTTTTGTTGAACGCCTTAAAATAGTTCCTGACGACCTTATACTGATTGCGCACATTAACGTATTATTTGTAATGTCTATTTTACTCTTATTGGTAATTGTGCTTTGTACGCGACGCTACATTTTTTAGAGGTTTTTTGGGGTATCTTCTAGTTTAGTTAACAATGAAATTATAAGTCGCAAACCCGGATGTAGTCCACCTAATGTGGTGAGGTAAGGTAAAGAGATATTTACTTGACTTGTTGTTTTTTTATCTTTATTTAATTATCATTTTCATGTCATTAGTTAACTTTGACTGAAGTTATTGTTTGCAGCGGACTGTATCTTTGAAATTTAACTACCAAACGATTAAAATTTAACAATTTAGAACACAGTTAATTCATATTACTTCTGCGTAATGAATATCCAGTACAAAGATAATATATATGCAGGAAATTGTAAGAAAAAAAGTGTAATTTACGTTATCTTCTTCACTGGCTCTGTTTTTAAGACATCTCTCATTGGCGTTGTTCAAAATAAAATTGCTCATAGATTTATGCAAATAAATATATAGACGTGCCAGCGTCCGAGGTTAATAACCTGTTTATTAAGATGTCAACGAACCGGTTTAAGTTCGATGACCGATATATCAAGCTCTACATCAGTTCACAAATTAACAAATTAATGTTCTTACTTACCTCATTTATTACGTAATCACCATACTTTTTAAGGAGGGAGCTTCACACAAAATTAATTCCATATTGAATTTATTATTTCTTTTATTAGTATTAATATTACGTTCTATCTTCACTAATAGATATTAAAAAGGGAAAGTGAATTTTGCGAGTTGGTGTGTATGCGGAAGTTAATATCGGGAGCCACGGCGTCTATTTAAGAAATTTATATATAACTATTTCCAAGGTATATTTTTCTAAATGGACACAAGCTATATTGTGTTTATTTATGCGTTATAATGAATTATTTAGTAGTCTATACATATAATAAAATTCTAAGTAATACTACGTTAAAGATATATGAGAAAAACTGCTATTAGCGGCCTTTATTAATGCAATAGAACCTAAAATAATAGTTGTTAGAATTTTTTGTCTGTTTTTCTGTGCATTTATTCCCGCTAATAGAAACGGCTTCTCTGATTTCGTTACGGTTTTCACTAATGTATTGCAGTAAGCATCGCTTTATATTTAAAATACGTTTGTTTGCAAGTCCGTCCATAAATAAAAGAAGTTATGAATAAATATATGTATTTATAATTCACAGAACGAGAAAAACCCATTCCTTAAACAATGCAGATGCTATTTCTAAGCATAAGGTAGTTTTTCTGAAGCGAAACGAGGGCATTTGCTAATATTAAAATTTAAGTTATGTATATAACAAACAATTAACAAACAAACAAAATCCTCTTTATTTTACACCAAAAAGTAGTATATAGAAAAGTTTAATACAATATTTTAGGTACAACAGGCGGCCATAATTAACGATCTCTTCCAGACAACCTATTGAGCTGATACAGTAGATGCAGTAGAGACAGGGTACGGGTGCACAATTATAAATTTTTTTTATATTTGTTTACTTTGTCAGCAGATGGCGTATAATTCCAAAAGTTGTATCGTAAGGTGTAAGAATTGATAAAAAGGGATATAGTGGTATTAAGATAAAAAAGGTAGTAGTAGTAGTATTAAGAGATAATGCTCCTTCAATAGTATTTTGATTCTAGTGACTGCGCACGTCCGATTGTAACTGATAAGGAGTTCCAAAGTCGCAAAGCCACTGCGGTGAAGGATTGACCGTAGAAAGGTGAAGATCTGGATGGGACTAAGAGAGAAAGATTATCATTAGAGCGTAGACAACGATCAAGATGAGAAATAGATTTGAATTGGAATCTTTGTATTAAGTATTCAGGTATGTTTGGATTAAACAGGACGCAGTACAAAGCACGAGAGGATATGACTATTCCGGCGAAGAGGGATTGGGAGCCACTTGAGCTTAGATCGATACTCAGAAATGTCACAAAAAATATCAAAACTAATATTTATTATACCATTTTGGGATTCTATGTATTTATACCGCGAAGACTTAAACGAATAATTCAAGGTCGGGAACATACTTGTAGGTTTAGTATTGTACTTGTCCATAGCCAACGGTGACACCTTACCATCAAACAGACAGGCAAATCGCATTATCGACCACGGCCGCAATTGCTCAACCCGCTCGAATCGAATTGTGTGTTGAATCGCTAAGGAAGATTGTGTATATTGTAAATTTAAACAAAGCTTGGCGTTAAAAGTGAAATCGGCGCCGCAACAATCAGAGGAAACCAAAAAAATACAAACACTGATGAAATGGAATATCTACTTATTGTAGAAAAGCGAAGCATATCTAAGGGTTCACGGAGTAATGAATTGCCTGCATTGTGACTCGTAATATACATATACGAAATATTCTTCACTTTCAATCGGTCAAATAATGATGTAACGCGTAACTTTACTTAACAAGAGGCACTTTTGGGATAAATTGATAATCGGGTCTTTGGGCAATGGAAACTTAAAAGCATAAAGTTAAAACAGGGCCTGCTGTTCCTATAAAAATGTTTCTATCCTTAATTAGCGCTCTTGACCACCCAAGTGACAAAATTTCGCTCCCCTTTGATATGATAAAGAAGTGAAGATTGCATGTTTCAGGTATTAAGTTACAATGGTGGAGAAAGCTTTTTTGGCCGTATTAGTTCGACCTAGAATACTCCCCCAATCCCATGATGGCAGAACAGGGTGTGGTACAAGGCGACAGAAACCAGCCTGCTTGGTGGTAGGACTTCGCGTAAGGATTATATTATCAGTATTATTATAAAGTAATTGATATTATTACTGGTATTATTATCTTTCTGTGATGCCTGTCTGGCTAGCTACCACCATCCTGCTTGAAGCAGCCGCCCAACGATTCGTAATAGTTTATCTTTTCCTATTTTTGAAAAAAAAAATACTACAGCATTAATCACAAAACCAAAACAATTGACGCGCACTTATCCCAAACCATATAAAATATTTGCATCATATAAATAAATTAAATTAGGTATCGATTGAAACTAATGATGTTATGAATCTGAAATTCTGGATACGTATACTGGTCCTGGATACGGATATATGAATAATATTTACCGGTTTTGGTTACGGTTACGGATATGAAATTGTTTCGGTTACGGACATTACTTGATTTAGGATCTGGAAAAAAATATTCACAAAGTTTGACTTTACATATAATAATCACAGAAAAAACAATAGCCTTAAAAAAAAATTATAAAAATAGTCTAAAAATAAGAGCGACGCGGTTATTCCTCATAACGTGTTTCATTTAGACTCTGCCCCTATCCGAAATTACTCATAACTTTTATATCGGACTTACGGTTACGAATATATTTTAAAAATACGTATCAATCGAGCGCACACTGTAATTTACGGAATTTTCAGTTCAGTCTGTTAGTAATTGCTTACGGCACCGTTTTTGGCCTCTCCTTTAAAGTAACGTTAGGTAAAGAATAAAATAACAATAAAAATATTTCTCTAGTAATTATACAATTACTACCAGAACTATGGCATGAGTGACGTGGTAATATGACAACAGGGAGGCATTAATCACATTGAAGGTAGATATAATTCAATGTAATAAAATTCATTTTATTCAATGTAATAAAATTCCCGGCCACTTCATACGAAAGGCTTAATGAGCATAAGCTCATCTTGAAGTTATGTGGGTATTATTAAACAATTATCAGTTGCTTCATTCATTTGCATTTGAAATACTCTTTACAGTAAGCCTTATTATATAACGTAACACCATAATCAGGTGTGTTAAAATTCGCACTTCGTACTCTACAGAATCGATAACTTATCGTCAGAAGATCTGTTAGGATTACTTTACATGACACGTTTTAGTAATATCGGAATAGTTGTTTTCATAATTTCTATAGGTATGTATTTAGTCATCTTATTTTACATTCTTCTTTTCATTGTGTACTTAGTAACTATAGCTACCCCTCAGATAACCTTACATTTACAAAAACATTTTCATTAGTCTCTTAGTTTTTATCAGGGGTTTAACCGATTTTATTGACTCGGAAGTCGATTTTTCTGATTAACTTTTACCTGCTATAATTCAAACATTATCCATGGTCGGAATGAAAATCATTTTAAAAATCATACATTCATAGAAATACTCAGCAGTTTTCTCATCCTGCGTTAACAGGCAGGCACATTAAGAATCCGGAAAAAACATGTTTCGGCACAATCCATGTAATATCATCAGTAAACCTATAAATAAATTTTTAAAAATATATAGTTTCCTACATTTGTACACTTGTAAGTAACTATCAGGGAAAAATAAAATTGTTTACAAATTACTCATAAATGTTTGTTCGGCTTGGTACAAAACAAATAAATAAGGAACTATGATAGGTCAAACAAAATAATCTTTCGTCTGACGTACTTAATACTATTTACATAATAACTCAAATGGATTTAGTTGCCAAAAAGCAATGTCTGGAATAGTATATACATAGATGGAATATATTTGTGGGCTTTGGTCTGGTTTGAAATTGGTTATTTGCATAGATAGATGTGGAATAAGATAGATACTGCAAGCCGCTTCATACAAATATGTTGTAGTTGGTGCCATGCACCAACATGTTATATTCTAGGTCAGTGTAATTCGAACCGGCGCGGCGTGACGTTAAAAACAAAAATGGCAAATTACACTATTGTCATTGTAAACAATCATCCAGGACTCATTTTTAACATCAAATAAAAGCCTGGCGTTACGTCATCTTATAATGACGCTCTTGGATTTTTTCTCATTCACGTCCTAGTTATCAACTGTTAATATTAAGTTGTAATTGTTAAATTATATGTTATACTCAGTCGACTGTTCGAACTACTCGCGACCAAGGTCGACACTGAAAACCAGTAGCCATGGATCGTTAGTAGCCGGAGACAACAGCATTGTAAGAACATTTATATTGTACTGCAATTTTGGCGACGAAAACGAAAATTCTTACATTCTTAATTATGTAGTGTTTTTCTGGAATACCCTAGATAGATTAGGTAAAGTAATATTATACTATCAGGCAAAAGTTTTAGAATTCTTAGGTGTGTTTGAATCACATTGGCAACAGAAAGTTAATAAATTTATATATACAGCTCCAACCTTGTCTCGACTTGACACCAATATTGACCGAGTGTAGGTTTAATTACGTAATACTGTAGCGTGCAGTGCTTGTTAACTGAAGTGCAGGATAATAAATCCATGGATACTCCAGGGAAGGTTTTATCGAGTATTTGATACCGAACTTCAGCTTAACGAGAAACTTGCACATTTATTTATTTGCAATAGGTGGACTTAAATGTATAATGGCATTCGATAAACAATATATATGATTATTCAATGTTAATTGTTTTTTGTTTTATATACAGTTATATGCGCAATCACGTGTTCTCACTGCATACCAATTATCATTAAGATCGGTGAAAATCTGCAAAATTGATGTCACGGTATCATAAAACGAATATTTATCATAAAATTGACAACAAAATGGAATGTACAGAGACATTGCAGATTTATATAGTAGTAGATATATAAATATACTACAAATATGTAACATAAATACAAATATATAAATACACACAAACAAACACATACACAAATATATAAATAAATATTGTGTAGTAGTATAGAGATAACTATGTACATATGTGTAATCATGTTAGTATTTAAGTAATACCGTTCATTATATTAGGACAGAATATATTCGGTCGTGAATCATATCACTTCTTTTATTTCGCCTCGATCTCTCATCCTTACAATTGTATTTGGAAGTGAGATATAAAATAGATAATATTAACTACAGCTACTGTCTTATAAATTAATGTGAGGCCCGACAAGTAATGTTCGCGCACTCGCTTGTTAAAATTCCACAGAGTACATTTCACTGTCTTAAGGCTACTAGCATATTAATTTTTCATAGAAAAAAATAATATAATATATTTCTTGTAGAAGATAGTTGAGAGATCGATGTCTGAAAAACATTATTTCAAGTCAATGTCTCAAGTCGATGAATCATTATCTACAATCTGAAGTATTTCTGAATCGATCTTTTATCGGCAAAGTCAACAACCTTACATATTTATTGTATCTAATTTGGCTGGAATAGATTCACGCTGAAGTCCCTTATCGAAACCTGAAGTACTTCCGATGCGTTTCTTATCGGCGAATTCAACAATTTTAATTCACTTAATAGTAGCTCAATTGATAGTGAATGACAAAACCACAAATAACAAAAAATTTATGTTCAAAGATTACGTACCACCTTGCGTCGATGTTACGTTGACAGTACTCACTGCATTTTTAGGTCGGTATTTACATCTTTGTTGCAATTCACGAAGGAAACGACGACACGAAGGAAAGGAAACGAAGGACAAGTGAATTGAAAAATATAAACAAAGGAGAATCATTCGATATTAAATACGTATAGAATTTCTGAGTCTGTCTATAAAAGTAGATCGACTTGATCGGAGTAATGTCCATAATTGGCACGCCACAGTTAGTTTTCTTGTATTCTTCTGACCACTTCCGTGTAATTGTGGAATAAACTACCACCACCGATAATACCACGGTGCTACTACATAGGGTTGAAGACGCGGGTCTATCACTTCGTTCTCGGCTGGAAACCCGCTGGAGACGCCTCTGGTGATGTTTGTTTACTTTTCACATCAAACAAAATTACTGCAATAAACTGGACTTCACATATATTTTTCTTTGTTTCAGATACTCGAAGCGAATCGAACTTCTAGTCAGATTTTGTGTTAACACGGCACTCCTCAATCGAAAATGAAATAATTTTATCGCTACCTGTAGATTACTTAAATTATTGTACTTATCGTATTATTATTAGTTTAAAATTTGATCTAAAAATGCAATTGCTGAAGGCCCGATTTGCGTTGCGCGCAAGCGCATCACAGTTCCAAGCGTGGAGCACGGCCAAAAGCCGAACGGCGTCGACTGTAAGTATTTTTTTGACGACTTCAACTTTGACGTATTCTCATTTCGGCAGCCGAATAAGTAAACAGTAAACCTGTCTGTAACTCGCTCTCTAACACTGCAATTAGCAAATGGGAAGTAACCAGACATGCCGCTAAGGAACTTTGCCGTCGTGCATCAATACCTTCGCGATGAATCTCTAGTTGCTACTGAAGCCAGCGACCTCGAACAGGAGGACCTAGTTGTCAGTTCTGCAACTGAGTATGCCGTGCACAGTTAAGATCATCTTGGACTCAGAATCCACGAAGTCCCGGACACCCGCGATAGATGTTAACATCTCATAAAATAACGAATAAAACTTTATCGTCAACATTGCGATAGTAGTTCATTATTGTTCAGTTGCTAAACTTGTATTTCAATTGAATATACTCTGTATCAAAAATTCAAATCCGTTTATTAATAATTACTGTGACTAATTATGCACGAAATATTTTTTTGGTTCCACGCGATCACAAGATCACGAGACGCGATCGACGCGATCACGACTCACATCATGGGCAAGAACTGTGAACGCATCTATTAACATCTCAAAACACTAATAACATTATGCTGTAATAATAATATTATGCTAATATACCTGATATCGGCACTCGTAAAGATACAGTATCGGAAAGCGTGACACTCCCGTGTTTGCCCATTTTTATGTTTCAGATTACAGTCACTTGAATTATTGACGAATTAATAAACTGGTTGAATAGTTAATACGTCGACATTAATATACTTATGTAGAGCTAATACATTACGTATAATCGGTACGATGTAACAGAAGCTTAAATAAAATTTATCAATAGTGATATCTTTTTATTTATTCAAACTTTTGCACCATACAAACAGTAAACAAGGCGGACTTAATGTTAAAAGCATTCTCTTCCAGTCAACCTTCGGACAGTAAGAAAATAAATCAATGGCGGTGTATTTATGTGACCGATTAACGTTTGTTTATGCGGCTTGGTTGTGTATGATGTCGTGAATTGTATTAAGGACACACACATAGAACATCCTATTGCGAGGTTGTAATGTAAAGTCCTATACGTATACGTTTTTTATTAACAGCTGGTAAATTACTAGATGGTCTTAATGAAAACTTAAAGCGTCACCATCGGCCCAAAATGAGATCAACTAGCTCTTTATATTAGCTCTTTTGTAATATAAATTTCACAGATTATAAAAACTATAATAATAGCTAGGTAGGTAAACTCTTGTCATGTACTGTCTATTGTCGGAATTGCATTATTATTATTATTATTATTTGTATAATATATTATTTACCTGCAACCGAATGAGCCTAACGTAATTGCCTCATTCTGTTAGCAGCAATCAGTGTCATGGCAGAAAAGTACAAGGACTTAGGACAAATTGATTTACCAATGAATCCTATACATCTAACGATGAGAAAGCTTGAAATTTTGAAGTACAATCATAGTGTGTACACAGTATTTTCTGTACGTATCGGTATATAAGATCTGGAGAACCGGATTTAGAAACCCAAGGGATCAGTAAAACTATTTCGTGCAGGAATAAGTAGCGAACGGTCGAAGTATCTAAAGTGGCAATCTAAGAGATCAGCCACACTTCGAGGGACGACCCTAAAATGGGATTGTGGATAAAATTGGATTTGGGGTTATAAATGGACTGACATTATGGTTACTTTAATAGTCAATATATAATTACATATACATAATATATACGAGTATATTTCAATTTGGAGTTTGATTGATATAAGTACATATATTATTACGTACAAAGTGGAGTCGGGATTGTATTTGAAATGCCAGTAGTCAGTCAGGTTTGTTCCAGATGTGTTTTTCCGTTTTGTAGGATTCAAAAACCGTAGAGTATAAGCCTATAAGAAGCGTTTTGGTAGCCAATCGAGGAGAGATCGCAATCAGAGTGTTCAGAGCATGCACCGAGCTGGGCATCCGATCCGTCGCTATATACAGCGAGCAGGACAAACTGCAGATGCACAGGTATGTTTAACTTTGAACGTTAAAACCCCACATAGAAAGATATTTTTATTGATATTATAAAAGGTTTTCCTTTTTATAATAAAACTATAGGTGTCTCGAGCTCAAAGTTTACTTAAGACTTAATGTAACGGTCAGATTTCCTTACAAATAAGATTTTTTTGGCCGAAAAATTATGTATGTTGTCCTAAGTTTTATTGTACCGGAAGACTGACGAAAGTGAAGCCATTAAGCTGTTTGTGTTTTCACTTGAAAGGTGTCGGAGCCAAAGACAAATAAAAAAAAAAATTGATTTATACCGTCAGAAATTTACTGTCACCGTAACTAATTTATTGAAGTACTATGCAATTACACTACACTTACTATCCTGTATATATACCTACGTCATAGCTTATCACATATTCTCTCTGCGCTTGCTTATCTATAGCACTGTTTATTATGTGGATTAACGGCGTGTGACTCTCCCTCCCCCGCTGACCCTCTTCACCTTGCATCTCTTTTCGTCTTTCTTAAAAGCTTTGCCTCCGACGGGCGTCCCGTGATATACATTTATTGGTGACGAGAAGTTTTATACTTACAATTTTTTAAAAGTAGCATGATCAATCTGCGTTATGTCATTGCAGACAAAAAGCCGATGAATCTTACTTAGTCGGTAAGGGTCTTTCACCGGTGGAGGCGTACCTCAGCATACCGGAGATTATCAGGGTGGCTAAGGAAAATGATGTGGATGCTGTTCATCCCGGATATGGCTTATTATCCGAACGGTAAGAGATATTTTTGATGTATCCATTTTTATGTCGAAGCCAACTTCTGCTCGTACATCGTGATCATAAGGCAGTGACTATAAGTTTCTTCAATTGAATCCCATTAAGCTTTGTACCGTAATAGAATCCCACCTGTACTTTTGAATCGTGGTAAAGTTTGCAGATAAATGAATAACCTGCCTATTTGGCAAGCTACCGAAATACTATTATTTTTAACCGTAAATCTTTTATTGTCTTACACTTAACAAGCGAACTCGCTGCCTTTTGTGTCCGAAAGTGGCAGCGACCAACGATCACCATCTAGTTTGCATACTCTTTTTTTTTTGAGATAATATAAAAATATATACTGTGAATGTATTGTGTTGTATTCATTTCCATCTTAAAATCTGTCTCGTGTATTATTTATCGAGGTTTAAAAATAGTTACAAAGTCATTCTTATTTCGTCTACGAGCATTTTAAATAGAGATCATAAAATAATTAGTGTGTTATATTAAAATGCATGTTATGTTTTAAGCCGTTATATATATTAACCCTTTTAATGCCAAACATATTTTACCAATGTATGTTAAAAATGCCAGTAAAATATGTGATAAAAACATAATAATCAATAAAAAAATGTAATAAAAAAAATCACAATGTTTATATATAAGATAGAATGCAATATAATGAATAAAAATACGAATACGGTAACACGGCCGTCACCTGCGCGCGCCAAAAGTGATCTGACAAAAGGAGCGCTATCGCGACGGTTGCGTTTTTCACAACTAACGATAGGAACGCGACGGCGCTCCTTGGCACTAAAATGGTTAAAATACTAATTTTAAAAATATTATCTTCAAATCTTGTGTATGTTTAAATGTGACGGTTAATCCTTAACTGTCAATACGTTTTATGATTTCAGGTCTGATTTCGCACAAGCCATTCTCGACGCTGGTCTGAGATTCGTGGGACCTTCGCCTAAAGTGGTGCAGCAGATGGGCGATAAGGTAGCTGCTCGGAAAGCGGCCATTGAAGCCAGTGAGTGGCGGTCACATGTATTATTTATCCACATATGTATTATTTATCCGATCCGATTGTACATAAGTTATTACGGTACTAGAAGCATAAAATGACATGCCTTACGTGTGGCGGTGATACTCTAACGAATAAATGGATATGAATTTCAATTTAAGGATACATTTATTTCTGCACGTATTGTACATAATAGTCTAACAAAAAAAGTGAAAAACTAGTAAAACTTGAAGTCTCAAAATCTATATAAATCTCAGAATGTACATATCAGTCTATGATCTCAGTAAAACGTAATTAACCGTCGTCAGATGGTAGGATCCCTATCTACCGCACGATGGATCGTGGGTTTGATTATCGGTCTGGGCAGACATTTATGTAACGGCTAGGGGAATCTTCTCGAATTGTGACTCTGTAAATCCATACCATCCGCGGTACACGGAATTCCACAACGGGGGTATGGGTGAACGCCTAAATCTTTTTAATATCGAAGCGACAAATGCTAAAATTTATAAAAAAAAAACAATTGTTACTTTACGAATAGAAGAAAGGAGTTACTTTCTTGGAGGTTGTTCTTTTTTAAAATGTTAACAAAATCTATTTGTTACTACACAGAGGTTCCCATCGTGCCTGGCACGGACGGGCCGATCACAACCAAGGAGGAAGCTCTGTCCTTCTGCAAACAACACGGCCTTCCAGTTATATTCAAGGTAAACTCAATTTATATAGGTGGTATCTATTAAACTATCACCGGGCCGAATCTTTGCGTGAAATATTCGTCCATCTTTCCGTCTATGTTCATGTTTAAAACAAAAACCAACGGGCAGATATAAATGATCTTTGGTATATTTGGTATGGGTCATAATCTGGGATACTTTTCATCCCGGGAAAGGGATCAGTTTGCGCGCAAATTTCCAAAGCAAAGGCTGGTTGCTAGTAATACAGAAACTCTTATTTATTTATTTATTTAACACTATTGTTTGTACACCAAAACAAAATACACATACAAATATCTTAATACATTCAATACGTATATACAGCATACCTCAACGTTATTTTTATTCTCTGCAATATATAATTTTCTGAATTGATCATCTATAATAAAAGATAATTATATATTTATTTCAGTGAAATAATAGAAACGTGCTAAAATATATATTTTTGGTGTGCGTTGCATTCTTTGTTTGTTTTTCTGTAACGTGAAAATATAAAAAGCCTGATGAAAACTACTAACAATTATGTTCGCTGCTTCACTATTTTTGTAGCGTAAAGATCATATTTCGCTAAGCGAATCGAAGGACACGTTACTACTGATAAATAAGTAAATTTGCACCGCATCGCGTCCTATGAATGTTTTACTTAAATTTACTATTAACATGGATAGGACATTTTAAATCTTATGCGTAAAATAATAAGGTCGAACAAAATTTGAACGTATGCACGTCAGACGGCGGACGAGGTATGTATGCGAGTGTTTGAATCAAACCTATGTGCGACTTAAAGACATTTTGAATCATATATCTAATACAATAAGGTCGATTTTACTTTGAACATTATCGTTCGTCAGGCGACGGCCGAAGTATGCGAGTGTTTCAATCAAGGACCTACTCGAGACTGAGACATTTTGAACAGACTTTGAAAAAGTATGTTCGTAAGTATGTACAGCGATAACTCCATTGTTCATGAACGGATTTCGATGATTCATTATTTTTTTAATATGTACATTACAACAAGATCGTTTTCACTTGGAACGTGTGTCCGTCAGGCGGCGTACGGCGGCGGCGGGCGGGGCATGCGAGTGGTGAGGGAGATGAGCGAGGTGGCGTCCGCGTTCGAGCGCGCCTCGTCGGAGGCGCTCGGCGCGTTCGGCAACGGGTCCATGTTCATAGAGAGATTCATCGAGCGGCCGAGACACATCGAAGTGCAGTTGCTGGGTGTGTTACTCTTTAGGGATGCTGTGAAGTTTCTTAACCGTAACCGAAACTAGCGGATAGCCGAAATAAAAAAATATCCGAATAATTGTAACCGAATCCGCTAAAAAGTTTCGGATAGGGGCAGAGTTGAGTGAAACACGTTATGCCAGGTTTTCATCGGCCGAGCCGATAAACTAGCAGTGTCGTTCTTGTTTTAGACAGATTTCATTATTCTATTTTTAAGGCTATTGTTTTATTCTGCGATTATATAATACCTAAATATATAGTCAAACCTTGTAAATACATTATATTATTTTTCGAAGTTGTAAATCATCTAATATCCATAACCGAAATTATCCGAAACAATCGGACGTATCCGCAACCGTCCCCGAAACCGGTAAAATATTATTCATATATCCGTATTCATATCCGAAGAAGTATCCAGATCCGTTATTTCATATCCACAACATCACTATTTCTCTTCTTTATACTACTATAATTCTGTAGTACTAGCTAGCTCTCTATCTGTCCATTCCATTTTTGTGGAAAATTTCATGGTAAATATTTATTTTACGGCTCAGTGACATCAATTTGACCATTTTGAAATTTTTTATCTGATTAGCTGTCTGTCTGTCTGTATGTCCCGTTATGGATCAAAAACGGCTTGACTGGTCTTCGTGGAAATTGTAATGTAGTGAGAATACGCAATAGCGCCGATGGTGCTATATAAAATATCATTAACACAATGATGTCTAATCAAGGCAAAAAAACATAAAATTCTGAATAATCATTAAGTAGTGTTCAACGTGAACGGAGTCGGAGGTGTCACTAGTTCTCAATAAAGTGTTAAAGATTGACGAACGAACAGACTAAAATTTTTAATGCAAACCTGTTTGTCTTTGTGTATTTATTATCATTACAAGTACGGAATGTTACTGTCCAAAATGATTAATGTCCAAAATTTTATATGGCTCCAGGTGACAAAGCCGGCAATGTGGTGCATCTGTACGAACGGGACTGTTCCGTTCAGAGGCGGCACC
>PDGT01000003.1:2991715-3028551 GCA_003671415.1 Megathymus violae | reverse complement strand
TTTTTGTTTAATCCGACTAAAATGTAGCGTTTCTTGGTGTGTCGTGTCCCGCTTGTGTTACTGTCTTCGGGAATTCGCTTGTGTCGTGTTCTATATATATATATATATATATATATGTGTGTGTATTTTGCAGCTTTTGCGAGTGAACATTTTTAATGACTTGGAACAATTTCATCAATTTAATTTAAACGTTACATTTGAATGTCGAACCTACCTTTCATTTGCGAGGTGAATTTTCGTCTCAAGATTACGAAATATTTTCATTAGATGTCTGTACCGAGCGATCGATTGTGACCTTGAAATAGATATGCATCTTAAAAATCAGTCGGTGGTGTGGCAGATGTATCATAACATTGTGAGACATCGTGCATAAATTATAGTTCTGCACAATGTGCTTATTATTTGTACACTTTGCGATTCCTTACTTTGCCAGTGAGGGGGACTATGAACTATATACCTTTCGTAAATTGATCATGACGATAGAAATCAATGTCCTTTTTGCCAACAATTACTGATTTGTCGAGGTCATTTATCCGTGGGTCACACCCAATAAAAAGACAGTTTGTCAAGATGCAAATTCACCCAATATTATATCTAAAACAATTGTTACAATAGTTAAATAACAATAATATCGAGCGAGTACGCTCTTAAAGTCAGTTGTTAGTGCGCTTAAACACTAACGAATGTGTCGCCACTCACTATCAGGTTAAATTGTAGTAAGTATTAAATGCCTTCATATTTTGAAGCTGATATATTAATACTAGAAGCAAGAAATACAACACGAGTGATACGAGACGATTGGTCACACAACATCGAGAAATGTGTAAAATGTTGACAACGATGCAAACAAAATTACACGTGGGAACTATTTCACTAGCAATGTGTGCACTTAACACGAGCAATGTACAGTTGAATGATGCGAATTGCTTCGTCTACATTTTTTAAAGACTATTACTGAATGTGTAAACTCAAACATAAGAAGTGTTTTTTTACGTGTGTGTGTGAGCGATGTTAAGTTTGTATCAAAGAATTCAATTGGCATTACCGAAGTCATGGGAAATAATCGTAAAAAAAAAATAATAATATTTTAAGTAGAAATGCTGTGTGGGTTTTAGAATAACAGAAGTAAGAAGTGATTTGGAAGTTTAACTGTTAGGGCAAACGTAGTGATGTCTTGACATCGATCTAATTTGAACGGCTGAAATCTGAATATTTTCGTAAAATAGCAAATTAATTAATGTATTTAAACTGTAAATCAGTTGAATTGAATAATATTGATATACAGGAAAAATATGCGAGGGGGTCTCCCTTAATAATAAATAAATTTACAAAATCGGTTGTGCGACGTGGTTTTCCGTAATAAACAGTTACAGAACAGGTTACTGTTGTCTTACTTTGTTCCATTGCGTACTAGTTTGCTAAATTAAGAATTATTTATTGATTTTAACAAACCTAATAAAACAATTGAAAATATATAAGTACACGTTAAAATTAAATTGTGTCATATCCACGGTAATTGTTAAAAATGAATTATTATTCATAATTTGATAAGTATAATTTTTACATATAGAAAAATAGAAATATATTAACTTAATAAGCGAATAAAACTGGTGACGGGCATAATATTTTTTTTTTAGTAAATAATATAAACAGGCATAATCGAATCGATTTTTAATAGAATCAAAATCGAATTAGACACAACACGTTTTAACATTGAATATAACATTACAGCCGTGCAACCGCCGAAGGGATTCAAGCAAATCCTCTCAGAGGGCGGGCCGGAGGCGTTCGCTAAGGCAGTTCGCCAACATAAGGGGCTACTGTTAATGGACACTACGTTCAGAGACGCGCATCAGTCGCTGCTGGCCACTAGGGTGCGCACACACGACTTGGTGGCCGTTTCACCGTACGTCGCGCATAACTTCAGCAACTTGTATTCGTTGGAGAACTGGGGCGGGGCTACCTTCGATGTCGCACTGAGGTATATCTATGTATAGAAAAATTGTCTATATTGCTTGAATTTGTTTCAGCGTATTAGGTATATGATCCATTAATTTTATGAATTATTGGTGTTTTAGTGTTTGTTCCGCAGGGACGCTTTCATTGTCCGAAAGAGAATGTATCGTGTGTGTATCGTGAATGTCACGAGGCACTGTAGGGCACGGATCTCTATTTGTGATTGAACAGGACGTATTATTGCTGCTCTAGGGCGGATTGGTGAAGCGGTTAGTGGTCAATGCAAGTGTAAGAAGTTCTTCTGCCCCTCGATAGTCTCCGACATGACGATGACAACCAGGCCCGATGGCTTCAAGTGCTCTTCGGGGCACGGAAGCACTCAATAAATTTGGTACTATTGATAGTAGTAGTATTTATACTTTTGAAAGTATAAAACAAAAGAATGTAAATGGGGGGTTGATGAATGTTCTAAAAAATACGTGCTCTCGTCCAACAAGGGTCGTGTTTGAGTTCAGTTATAGATTGACATGAACTGTTGTAAGCCTCGTAGCACCAGGAATCCTTGTGTGTGTGTTAGGTTTACACCGACCGCCTTAAGTTGTTAGGAGTGGAAATTTTGTCGAACCTTAAGGTTAAGCAGTTCATTTAATTGAAAGCTAAAGTAACAGCGAGGAGCTTGGTGTCCTTGCAAATGTGCGGCGATACTCCATATTGAGTGAACTTTAAAACTTGTACAAAACGTAGTTTCGCCCATGTGGGGAGTACTGTTATCGCTTTCGGGCTGGTTCCCTAAAATCTTGTCTAAATATCAGCTTTGGATTCAATTTAGGGGCGTGCCAAGGGTAAGGTTATTGGTGGTTAAAATTTAATTGAAACCTACCTACACTAAGCCTCGAGCTCAGGTATTAGCCGGCATTGAGGTATTTTATAATATTTTTAAAGAGTGTGTCCAGTAAAGCTTAATGCGTTGGACCATAACAGCGTGCTTGCGTTGACTTTTCCATCCATTAAAAGCGGGAATTGATCTACTAAATTAGTTCCTTTACCATCATGGATTACATCGCCAATTACCGAATGAAATTCTCAAGCATCGAGTTTAACTAAACAAGGCTGGTGATACTTTTTGCTGCCGTACTAAAAATTTACGACAAATCGACAGGTTCCTCCACGAGTGCCCCTGGGAACGGCTGGAAGACATGCGGCGACTGATCCCCAACATCCCCTTCCAGATGTTGTTGCGAGGCGCCAACGCCGTCGGCTACACCAACTACCCCGACAATGCCGTCTTCAAGTTCTGTGACATGGCTGTAAGTAAATATAAATAATTCCTTAATTTTATGATAATAATTAAAAATACTATTACATTAATTTAATTAACTCTCAAACACGTACCTAACACGCATACGTAAACATAGACACACACACAAACACGCGCACGCGCATATTCTCTAACTCGAATCACAAACTATAATTTTGTTATTATTTTCTATTACTTTAATAAAACTGTGTTGTTTAGTTTAATTACATTTTATGTAAAACTTATACTGGGACAGAGCGAGGCATCTTGGCACAGGTAAATACACATTTAAAAGGATGCTCAACCACAGTAAAAACTATATTGTAAATTTTTTTTTGAGAAAAAAATTCTATTTTCATTTTTTTTAAATACTTTTGTTATGCAATCCTATTTTGATACTTTATTAAATCATGATAAATTTAAAAGATAGGCTATAATAATTTGCAACATATTGATCTATTTATGTAACAGATATATGTTTGTTCTCTGATGTTTTATCTATAAAGTTATTATGGGTATTTATGATGTCATATATGTATGTCCATGTAAACCGCAACGGAGAATCCTAAATGTGTGAGTGTGTGATCATTTCTTTTGGTGTAATTTCAAGGTGAAAACTGGCATGGACGTGTTCAGGGTGTTCGACTCGCTCAACTACTTGCCAAACTTGATCCTGGGCATGGAGGCGGCCGGCAAGGCCGGCGGGGTGGTTGAGGCCGCTATCTCGTACACCGGGGACGTAGCGGACCCAAACAAGAAGAAGTACGACCTCAACTACTACCTCAAGTTGACCGACGAGCTGGTGAAGGCCGGGACCCACGTCCTCGGAATCAAGGACATGGCTGGTCTGCTCAAGCCGCAGGCCGCGAAGTGAGTCTTTGTATATGTTTAAGTATATGGCAGATATTGGATTAGGAAAATGTACATAAGAAGTTTGAAATTTATCTCTGAACTGAATATATGTCACGTCACATACCTATTTTTATATCAATGTTTTAATAGCAACACAGTCTTCCCGGCTACGCTATACCTGCACCTCAATCTCCCTATCGTACCTCCAGCGTTAATCTTTTCTTACATCGTTTAGAGAAAAAAAGGAGATCTAAAATGATCACTAAACTATACACGTGTATAATTCCACACCCAATTCACCCCCAGACTGCTGATAACAGCGATCCGCGACAAGCATCCGTCGGTGCCGATCCACGTGCACACGCACGACACGTCCGGCGCGGGCGTGGCCTCGATGCTGGCGTGCGCGGACGCGGGCGCGGACGTGATCGACGTCGCCGTCGACTCCATGTCCGGCCTCACCAGCCAGCCGAGCATGGGCGCGATCGTTGCGTCCCTGCAGGGCACTAAGCTGGATACCGGTGAGTTTGACACGACAGTGACGTGTGAAAAGTGCGAGTATTCGAGGGTTGTTTGTAACTGCAACTGTGATCCTTATGCTTTTAATACTAATCACTGTATTGTATAAAACAAAGTTGATATGCATGTATGGAGGTAATAATTTCAAAGACAAATGTGTAAATGTAAGATGTAAACGTGAAAAATGTGTATCTCCCGAAGCAAAGCGCGGATGAGTTGTTAGTTATCACAAAAAATACGTACAAGGTACATAAAAAAATATACGAGAGTCTAAGCTGTGGCACAGCGGTCGAAAAGAGGATCAATGCTCCCAGCAAGACGGCAGTGTGTTGGTGACGTCACTGTTGATGCGGATTCTCAGAGGCGGCACTGACAGGTGGTTCCACCAGTCTAATATGAAAGTAAAAAGTAATCTCAGGTAAAGGTGGAGCCTTAAGTGCACGAGTGGTAACAATCGATAACCGTTGGGGAAAAACGGTAGTTTTAGCATAAGATGACATCACCACACGTCTCTTCCCCATCCTAGACGTATGATCTGTTAATATGAAGAACCCGCTAACTCAAGAATTAATAATTAAATATTCGACGCCCTAAAAGAGTTTATATAAACCTATACGATGACCCCGTAGCCCGGTTGGTAGTGACCCTGCCTGCCGAGCGATGGAATCCCAGATTCGATTCTCGTCAGGGGCAGACATTTATGTGATAAAAGTTTGTTCTCACGTACGTACAGGTACGTACAACCGCGGTACAGTTAGGGACTCCTAGTGCGGAGATGACTGTGAATGTTTATTACGTTTATTTTTAATATCAGTCACGTCTTAGATTTGTATTAGAGTAACGATGAGTTGAAGATAAAGGTTCAATTGTAACTTTCAGGCTTCCCCCTACAAAAGGTGTCTGAATACTCAGCGTACTGGGAACAAGCGCGCACCCTATACGGCCCGTTCGAAGCGACCGCCACGATGAAGTCCGGCAACGCCGACGTGTACCTGAACGAGATCCCCGGAGGGCAGTACACCAACCTGCAGTTCCAGGCCTTCTCGCTCGGCCTCGGCTCACAGTTCGAGGAGGTGAAGAAGGCTTACAGGTATCTATTGATATATGTAACTATTAATATTGTCTATTCTTACCTAACTAAAGCAGTGTGCTGGTATATACTTTTATCATAATTGCATGTTTTCCTTTCCATTGTCCAAAAGCCATAATCTTGGCAAAGCACTATATAGATTTTCATGAGATTTTTACTAACAGATAAAGTGATTCATTAGAAAGGGGTAAGTAGAAACAAGTAACAATTCTATCGGGTGCTGTCACTGTTTGGGAATATAACAAATTTTCTCGAAGCAAAAAGAGTGTGGAATAGTAATTCGTCACAAAATCATAATTTATTCACCCTTGTTTTCAGAGAAGCGAACATGCTCCTAGGCGACATTATCAAGGTGACGCCGTCGTCGAAGGTAGTGGGCGACTTGGCCCAATTCATGGTGCAGAACAAGCTTACAGCGGAAGAGATCCAAGCGAGGGCCGAGGAGTTGTCTTTCCCCAAGTCCGTTGTGGAATTCCTGCAGGGAGCCATCGGTATACCGCACGGCGGGTTCCCTGAACCGCTCAGGTACGGTTATTGGAATATTACATGTATGTTTCGAGATATACCTAATAGTAAATAAAACAACTGGCTTTGAGTAGGATCCCAGTCTCGTTTGAAGGGGCCATAGTTCTAGTATAAGGTAATCCTACTTGAATATAGTCCTATATATAATTAGATCGCAGTCTTATTTTAGCTTGGTAGGTAAATTCAAGTTGGACAGGTAACCCTAACTGAAACATTGTGACTGAATGGTGTCTCTCAGAATAGTGTAGGGCGCGATGTCATATTAGTATTCGCATATTAAATACGATTTATTAAAAGGTTTGTTTATTATCCATAGATCAAAGGTCCTGAAGGACATGCCTAGGATAGAAGATCGGCCCGGGAAGGAGTTGCCACCGTTGGACTTTGATAAGCTCAAAGCTGAACTTGCTGAAACTTATCCACATGTAAATATATTTGTATTATCGACTAGGAAGCCGCTGTCGGTCCGAAATCTAATTCTTTTATCGACAAATAATATCCGCACTGAATAAAACAATTTGTATTTACTTTAGCAGGTATTGCATAAATTTTACACATATTCCATTATTATTAATAGTAATAATAATATAGCTTAAACATGCACAACTTCATACTAAGATTCTGTGTTGTTCATGCTAACTTTTATCTCCTATCTCAAGAGAAAGAAACCATTCAAGTATAAAGTTATTTATTTGATTAACAAACTTTAAATAATACTGAATTGATTGACGGATGGTCATGGGCGACGATGACCACTTACGATCAGATGGCTTTATGTATTATTTATCTAGCTGTATGTAGTAACAAGATATATAGATAGAACTAAATAACAAATATATATAATTAATAATAATAATTGATTCAATTTGGCAGGTGACCGATCAAGACGTTATGTCGGCGGCCATGTACCCGCAAGTAGCGAACGATTTCTTCAGAATCCGCGACAAGTACGGCCCTGTCAAGCACCTCGACACCAAGACCTTCCTCGTTGGACCGACCGTGAGATATTGCTTTTACTTGTAATAATATTAAATAATTGTATTGCAATTATCGCGCATTGTAACAATACATGATACTTTTTGAGTATATTGGCATTCGTATGCGGCTCGAAGGACCAAATGTTTATAAAGTTATGGCTCATATTAAGACTTGTTTCACTGTATAAAATGCTTGCAAGAAAAACTTGTGAAAATGCAATGATATTTTATTTTCAATTCATCAACTAAAATGTCAGGCACCAATACAATTCTTTTTGTGAGTCATGAACTAGTGAAATCGTTTTTTTTCACAGAATAATAAAATTAATATTATAATATAATAATATTTAAAATGTAATTTTGATCATTCAAAATCCTTATTGGATCTAAATAGGTGGGAGAAACGATCGAAGTGAAGATTGAGAGAGGGAAAACCTTGGACATTCGTACAGTGGCCGTGTCCGACGAGATGACGGCGGCGGGTGAACGGGAGGTTTTCTTCGAGCTCAACGGGCAACTTCGCTCTGTTTTCATCCGTGATGAAAACGCTAGCAAGGTAACGATGTGTTGACATGTTCAAATTTAATTCAGATTAATGATTGAGGAAGTTCCGCATTCCTTTTTGATACGGACTTGCGGGTTGCGGAATGAGATATTTCCTCCGCGTTATGATATGAGGTTCTTCAAAATGAGTGTTAAAGGACGTTGCATGTGTTCATAGCCATCGGTGACCACTTAAAATCGGGTGGATTGTAAAAAAAATACGATTTTATTATTTATCTTATCATTGATTAAGTCATTTTGTCAAGCATTGAACCATCAACACCAGGGTGTCTAAGTATTATCGGAGATAATATCTCAGAATAGCCTGAAAGAGCGATTTTTTTTCCTAGAAAACTTACAAAGGTCCTAAAAAACGTATATGTCGAAATATATCAAATTCGGTGTTGTGGGTAGCATGAATATATAATTAGACCTCATAAACGTTTATATCTAGCAAAAATCTTTCCGCTGGCAAAGGACAACACATGTTTACAAGGTCGCAACGCAATTGAGATATTTTTACGCCAAATATTTATTAGCCGGCAATCAATTGTGTGGGATTTACTGTTTTAAATAAAATTAAGTCTGAATTCTGTTTGTGTGGAGGCCTAGTTACGGATTTACAGAATAATTACTTACAGCTTTCTTTTTATTCTCTATAACACCAAAAAAGCATAGAAACAACGAATTTATGTAAAATTAGATTTTTATAGAATACCTGTGTATCTTTGTTTCCAGGATATGAAGATCCATCCGAAGGTCGTGAAGGGAGATAAGAACCAAGTCGGAGCGCCGATGCCTGGAACTGTTCTAAGTAAATATTTTAAAATTTATAATTTTGTTTGTTGAAGTTACGTGTTTGATAGATTTAAGAGGAATGTTGTAGTCATTGGGAAATAATATTGTCTGGTATGGTCTGGAAAACATATCTGCAGGTTGACGAGTGAAAGAGACGGAGCGATAAAAATTAATAATTAAGATATGTACCTATGGCTATCTCATTCTGTACAAACTTCACAGAATCGCCGTTGAAAAAATTGATTCTCTGTCAAAGTGCTCAAGTCTACATAGATACAAACCGTAAAATGACGTCTGCAGTTGACCAAAATTCAAATTATTACAAATACTTATGACAAACGTTCACAGTGCCACATACGTACAAATTGAAATGAATGTCTATTTGAGATATATTATTTTCAGAGGACCAAAAATAGGGAGTGTTTTCAAAAAATGCTTTAATAATCCTTGTATTAGAAACTCTAGTGTTGACCATGGCCATAAGCAAATTACACACACACACACACACACACACACACACAGTGTTGGAGACTACACTCACCACCAAGCTGCAACGGAATAGAATGGTGTGAAACGCTCTAAACCACTTCAACTGAACCAATGAAACATACAATTGGCTTCAATTAATTAGCAGCCTGTTATTAAGCACCGATATGTCATTGTACACCACGACTGTTCCAGTTAGTGACTTATTCAGGTGTCGAAAATTCATTGTGCATTCGACATAGATGAACGGCGATTATCTTAACGCTATCGAAATTGGAGGAAATTCTTAACATGTCCAATTATGGAGGAAATGCTTAACATGTCCAATTATGGAGGAAATGCTTAACATGTCCAATTATGGAGGAAATGCTTAACATGTCCAATTATGGAGGAAATGCTTAACATGTCCAATTAATAATCAAATGCTTATCGCTGCCTCTGGCAGGCATCAGTCTGCTTAATCATTTATTGGCATCAAGACAGGATGAATTTAAAAATATTCGAAGGTTACTTACTCACATTCTTTTTTTTTATTTTTGAATGAAAAGTTGTAGTTTTCGCACAGTGGTTCAAATTCGACCATGACCACTAAGATAAGACTGAAGCTTATCAATCAACCAAACCGAAAATACAGAATATCTGTTGACAGAAGGGGAACACAGGACTGACCTGTTTTGTTCTTGCCTATTTATATACAAATAATAATTAATTGGTTATTATGTTATTGTTACGTGTCAGGATCCTTAGGCTCGAAAAAAATGCCACAATAGTTCCGCAGAGACTTTATTTAACTTCACACACACTTCACAATCACAGTTACACTCGTAGATCGCAGGTATTCGCTTCGTAGGGAGAGAACTCTTCACTTCGTATCCGGAGACCGAATGCCCTGTGGGCGACCCTGCCCGCTATTTATACCGATTTCCGGGCTTCCAGATTTTTCTACGCTATTCGTTGAAATAAACAACAACAACAATAATTCCCGGAAATCGACATACAATAGCGGGTCAGGTAAACACCCTCATTTCGGCCCTCATGTACACGCCAATCTCGCCCCTTTTGCCTATAGCATTCGGGCCAGATTGGCCTGAAGTGACCCAGGTAGTTTTTATTACTACCTGGGTTTCTCTTTAATTGCCTCCATTGTTTTTCACCGTAACGGTTGGCCACCCTTCCAGAAACTTCGTAAGCCTGCCGACTTCGAGAAGCTTCATAATATTATTATATTCTTTTTGTATGATGACGTTAAATCTGTTTTATCATGCACCTGTATATTTTACAGCAATCAAAGTGAAGGAAGGCGACAAGGTCGAGAAAGGTCAGCCCATAGCGGTACTCTCGGCCATGAAGATGGAAATGATCGTTCAAGCGCCGCGCGCCGGCACCGTGCAGTCGGTGGCCATCACCAACGGACAGAAGTTAGAGGGAGATGACCTAATCTGCACCATCGAGTGACGGGTGATTCGTATACACTCAAGATAATATCAGTTAAGTCAAGTTTACGAGAGTTAAGTTAGACCAAGTTATATAATATTCAAGTTGAGTTGTACTACTCCTAAAGAAACTCGATCAGTTAATGTTGTTTAAGCTCGCCAACTGACTTGTTTGTGAACACAATTAATGTTGTGCTGAAAATTAATTACTGTAATTTATTGCTTACGGCTGTTAATTTAAACATTGCTTTAAATCTAAGTTTACTTTATAATACCCTAAAATTTATGCGATATGTTAGAAAAATATATGTTCGCAATGATTTAAAAAAAATTGCTTTGGAAAAAAATGGCCAAGTTATGAAGTGTTCAGTTGTGTCCATCAAGTCAGTTACGCGAAGATTACATTCAAATTTGTTTGTATAACAATTTTTTACCTGAGAAATAATTCAGTTATATGACACATACAGACTGCAAATTATCAGTTATTAGTTTTAAGGAATTTTTTGAATCACAATTTTTTCTTGACTGGAAATTTTTATTTCTTTTTATATTGTTGCTTTTTTTATTATTTTACATTTAATGCTCTATCCGTTCTATATTTCTATTGTTTTTAAGTGTCCTATTTTTTTATTTACTCTAGGATTATATTAAATATCAATATATAATAAAATTTAAATCAAATTTGCCATACTATGTCACACAATTTTTGAATGAGTCAGACTCGATTTATTGTACAAATGTATGTTTTTTTTTTTGGAAAATGAGGGTATCCGAATATTGAATGAAGGAAAATTTTGATATTAATGCAAAGGGAACTGTGATATTGGGACGTTGCTACAAGGTCAATTTTAATGCTTTGGTATCTGTATTTATATATATAAAATATGAAATGAATTTACCAATGAAGTTCGATTGTTCTTAAAATTATATTGACTCACCCAAACAAAATATTTTATAAGTCGTGAAGTTGTTTCAAGCAGCTTTTCATTTAAAAGGGGGTTTTAAAGATTTAAAACTATGAGAATTTCAACTCTCGTTAATGTTTCTATATATATATATATATATATATAAGGTCAATAATGGACGCCCATAAACCCATAGCCATTTGACACAAGGCGACCTGTGATATTTGTTACTTCTATAACAAGAATTATTCAAATAATTACTAAAATTTTCAACTATAAATACAGGCATCAATAACAAGAGAAATATTTGAGCATGTCTAAGTGAAGGATTTTTCAAATGGAGATTATAAGCAATTCATCTTGTAGTTTAGTCATTCCAATCTATTTGTTGGAAATAAGCATCACGTCAGTCCTGCTGTGAAGTTACTGGTCTATTCACGAGGTGTTTAAAAAGACATTGTTTTAATGAAATTGTTATTTTGTTCCATTAGACATTTCTTTCAAGTTATTTTAAGTTTATCGTTAAACGGTTAATGTACGCTGGTGCTCGTTGTTATGATTGTGTTGTTATAATTATATTTCAATATGTTTGTATTTTTAATTATGAGAAAATAAAACTTATTTAAAATGTGTGTTTTTGTTTGAGATTATTTATTTAAGTCTAAACTGTGACGTCTGTTGGCCACTGGCCGGCTGCTATAAATTGCTTGTTTTAACCAGCAGATTTAGAATACATTATTCTGATAATATTTAATGTACATGAGCGCCACCTAGAAGACAACATTTTTCTTTTCATTTAAATAACTCACAAATGCAAAGGCCAGACCTTACACGTGATGGAAAATGATCACTACAGCTCGAATCGTTTATTCCCAAATTCAAAATGCAAGTAATAGGATGATTAAAATTGCCAGTAGCTCTAAATCGTCGAAGTGCTGCCGGCTTTGATGGAATAGTTGAATTCACTCACCAGATAGTTCTCCGGTATTTAACGGTTTTTGGGAGCCTAGTATCTAGTCGAGCAGGTAACGCACCAACGATTATATAAATAAAAATATCTAAATATAAATATAATAGGTGTGCGCCCGGTTTGGTTTGATCCGATCAGAGTTTTTTTACCCTTCGAACTAACCAATCATTAGATGCTTTATAAGTGTTTGATTTTTTGTAGAACCTTAACCTTAAAATGTAAGATCAACTTTCAAACTGTCATCGGTCCTACTTAGCTGGCGGTCACTTTTAACACTGTTCCGCCAACACTAACGTCTAAAGGCATTATTAATCAATAACAAAAACTACATATATACTATTGGAAAAGTATATTTTTATATGCAACGATACAAATAGTAATTCCAATAATAGTTACATAGCTATAAATAACACTGATAGAACGTTTACCCATACTTAAAACCAACGGATATAAATTGTTAACAATTGCTTGTACGTGTATATTACAAGTAATCGTAAGCCACTTGTAAATACGATTTAAACGAAAAGGCTTAACGTTTTGTAATAGTCGAGAAAACAATCCAACCACAGTTGACACTACGGTCACTTCACCACGGCTGACTGTGGCAATAGCTTATTAAATATTTACTATTTAATCACAATATAATGCAACATTTATCATGAAGATTAATTACTGCGATAAAAAATACTCAGATGTAATACTAATATGCTTAAATAAAAAATAGGAGATGAAACATAAGGAAAGTGCCAGGTGCCATCTACATATATTTGTGACGCTAGTATAAGGCGCAGTATACACCGTCCACTCTCACGTTTTTTCAAACTGAAATTATAAATGAATTAATAAAACGTTTTTCAAGCTTACGATTATTACAAAAATTGAATGGCATTGGATACTTTGTAAAGTAATTTTACAATGTATATCACTCAAAAATTGACAGTACGTTTCCTGTAACCGGGCGCAGGATGGGAGGGTAGAAACCGCGGTTAAGGAAATTGGAATAACGAATAAAATTAAGACATATCTGAAGGACAAAGGTAGTTTCTAATAAAGAACTGTTCGATCAGCTTCTACCAGTTTATTTTATTTTTGTTATTATAAGTTACATTGAAGTTTTATTATTGATTCGAGGAAAAAATGATAGGCTGGCACTTTTCTATACGTATACTGAACTCTTTTTTTTTTACACCCTCATACAAACGCACAATAATGAATACAGTTAAATTAACCACATTACACCTCTTATTATAACACTCTTCGTCAACATCTTTTACTACCAAAAGCGATCCTTAACGTCAATCGTTTAAAACGAAATAATCATTAAATTTTGTACAGATGGATTTGAAAATTGAATTGGTCCCGAAACGTTAAAAGAATCAGAATATATTTTGTCAGTAAAGTTATTTTAATGCGTTTTAATAAGAAATGAACGATTAAAAAGCTGATTGATGGGTCACATAAAAGCTGTCTATAAAAATTACCTTTGCTTCTCCTACTTACATAAAAACATAAGACTAATAAAAAATTGCTACGGGGCCATAAGCTAATATGTATTTTTAAGTGAACAATTGTCAGCTTTCAAACTTTATCCAACTATGTTAAGGATCAGGAATATGATTTTTATTTATTAGACTAATTTCGGGTGTTATGACTTAAACTATTTCCAAAACAAATCAACATAGTATTGATAACTTCTGGCACGCTGCAGCTACTGGACCCCTCATTTCATAAATCTGTGCGGAGTGGCGAATGTGCAGGTATCTTGTGTGCATGGTGTTTCAGATTAACGTATTGCTTGGGGAGTTTCAATCATTTCAGGTACTCGAATTTTGACTGTTTTAATATTGCTAGAGCAACTCTGCGTAGCTAAACCTTTAATCTATAATTAAAAAAAAACTTTAATTGGTGAATTTTTTGATTTCATGTTATTTTTTTCAAATTTAAGTGGGTCCAAATGGGAAGTATACCCTCTCAAACAAAACAACATCCCAAAACGGTTAATAAATGATACGAGTTTGGAGGTAACATAAAAAAATACAGACAAATTGAGACTTTTTTTTTAAAGTTGGTTATTAAAACGACAATGGAAGATGTACGGAATAAAAAAAATGGATTCACCAAAAGCTTCTACATTGTTTAAAGTGCCTTGAACGAGTTTGTGACGTCTAGCATCTAAAAACGAAGTACCAGTCGGTTGCCAGAAGTTGGGAAAAACTTTACCGTATCAAAAAAAAACAATTTTTCATTTATGTATTAACAACGAAAGCTAAGCTATTTGGCTTAGTAGACACATGTGTTATGTTTCCCAATTAGCTGACAATGAAAAACAATTTCACCAAAACATATTCAGTAAAGAATGAAAGTGCCGATAAAGATTGGCTGAAACTATTTTTAAAAAGGGCACCCGGAATTTTTTTTTATCGACCAACATAAACATGTGCTGCTAGAAGAAAAGAAAAATGTGGATCATTACAAAAATATCATGGATGAGCACATATTCCTTATCAGATTTTTTTTATTGACAAGAAAAGTATGTATTGTGTCATTATAAATAGTAATTCTAACCTAAAAAGAAAAACTCCCAACTGGTGCATTGACAACAAGAGAAAGAGATTCTTTGATAACTTGCTTGACGTGTGCAAAATTCAGAAGTGGAAACATCTCGCAAAGTAACGTTGTATAATTTTTGGTGTTTTGATTTTGTCTCCGGAGACCAAACCGGCTTCCGGCATTTCACGGTACTAAGTCATAATATCCACCCATGTTTAGGTTTTTCCCGATTGTGAATGTTTTTTTTTTATCATATTTTTAATTGTTTTTGAAAATATCTTGTTTCTAGCTTTCTAGCCCATTACAACTTCAATGATTGGAGCAATGAATAAAGACTGATCGACCTCAAACTTCTAGTTTTGTTTCCACAAAGGCTTATAGTGTGCCACAATACCGATGTAAGATGCCAAATAAATTGGAAGCATCGGCTTGTCGCAGTTTCTAACTCCTTAATCCTGCGACACAAATATGTACTTTTCATAAACTTAAAGATCCTTTTTCTTAAAGCAAAGCAAAGGCGTCTTACTAACAGATAATATATTGCATATGGATATTTGATTAACCACTACATACGAGAGGAACACTATTTCAAAAAGTAAAAATAAACCTAATTTTAGTAGGATAAAATAAAATTATTTATAAATATAGCAAGTAACTAAAAAAAGTGAATATCATTCATACCAGAATCCCATATATTTGGAGCAAGACAACTTGCCGAAGACTCCACATCTTATTTTGTAATAATTTTATATTATTGTAGGAAAAATATAAAACAGCAATTAACCATGCTAAAATTACTGTTATTAAAAAGCAATGAATAACAATTACTTTTTTTAATCGGCCTGTAAATGGATTAGACTATAATAAACCATTTGAAACAGGTTTTATTAGAGATTGGGTAATGGAGATTAAACATATTGTTATTCCAATAGCTTTAATTGTTAGTCAAGTCTACATGACCTACGTTAAGTAAAAGGATGTCTCGTGGCAGATTTAGTATTTGAAAATGAAATAAAAACAGTTGTAATTATAAAATAATAACACATTGTTTATCAAATGAAGAAATCAACATAAGCATTATATGTATTATATACATGTTTAAGATTGTTGAAAATATTCACCGGCTTATGGTTGATTATTATGTATTAAAGTGTCAACAACCATATAATAATTAAGTCATATTTATGTAACAGTGTTTTTTTTTACTTTTCAAAGTTGAATATCGCACATTCTTGAAAACATCTTAAAATATTGAATCACTCGAAAATGGTTCATATTTGGATAGGGGTCGTACGAGGTAATTTGGTTGCAAATGACCTCCCCTACATCCCATCCATGTATCCATCATTATTTAGAATAAGCACAAGATTGCCTCACTGTATAATTTTTCGACTTTTAAGGCTCACTGGAAGAAATTTCAGATTAAGAACATGTACAAACTTTTCATACATATTTTGTTTGCTGTAATTTTATCGTGTGTTGAAAATAAATAAATATAAGTACTTATCGATAGTATTATGAACAACGCGTTGAGGAAATATTTAGGGTATAGTGTAATTAAATAAATAAATGTTTACACACTCACACCCCCGCACTAGGATTCCGTGTTGCGGGTGGCATGGACATACACAAATTGACATCACAAAGACCCATGACCCGAAAACAAACATTTACCTGTCACATAAATGTCTGCCCCGGCCGGGAATCGAACCAGGGAGCCCTCGCTCGGCAGGCAGGGTCACTACCAACTGAACTATGGAGTTGTCTATTCAATTCTTGCATAATCTTTTCTTTTAATTACGACATGGTATTTGGGTTAATATCGTACACTTTTACCTTCAGGTACCTCCACAGGAAAAGTACATTGGTGTGACATCCGATGATCTGGGTGCGACTGCGCAATCATACCGGGAATTGTTTGCGAAAGATGTTCATGGTGACTCTCGCTATGTGAAGTGTGACGTCATATTATTCAAACCATATTTGCGAACTGCATGATTGGTGTCAGTAAAAAATAATCGTTTATCAATTCTCCGACATGAATCACCGTCAATTTCCACGTTTGCTCCGCGCGAATTTTCAAAAAAAAAGTAGGCTGAATTGTTGTTAACAGATAGAGCACCCTAAACCGGTACATGCTGGCTATGCAGTGCCTGTAGGGGCTTCGATTGCGGTCTTTGTCCTTAAGTCCCCAACAGCAACAGTTTGGCTCATTAACAAATCCATTTAAATCGAAACGAGCAACGTTGCTGAACCAAAAGTGTTAAACTATGTAGCATTCGTAATCATCTGACTTAAGAGAGACGTTCGATAACTTTAGTTAAAATTCGGTGTTTTCGTTTTTGGTAACTACAAAGCCGAGACTCCGGAACGCATGATCTCAAGCCGAATTTCCCGTATTCTGCTTTCAACGTGCCCAATGTTTTCCACTATTCTTGATGTTCAACTTGGGCCCTAGTAGTAGTTGGTCTACAGTCGAACTTTTATACGTTACTTCTTCACCGACATATTAATCGAGTTTTCACTAGATGAACTATCGATGTTTCACTTAAACGATGAATACTGAATCGTGAAAGAAATCGTCGGAACCAATGGTGCACGAATCGATAGGTTTCAAGTGAGCTACTACTGCGTAAGCTGGCACTCTTTCACTAATCCACTGCGACATCGGACAAATAATCCGCAAGAACGCCACTACGAGCCACACATACCCCCCACTCCGCGTACCTGTACTACGATAGTGGAATATTTTAATTTCACATACTAAATCTGCCACGGAACACTCTGTATTTCAACAGTGAACAACGATTATATATAATCGCACAATATTCGTCGTCATCGCTTAGAATAGATTCCAAAAAGATACATTAATATTTACATAATACAACTGTTAGTTCTTCTGTTAAAATTCTTAAGTTCAATAGATTAATGCTACAAAAGTAATTATTTACATTTCACAAAACCTTCAAATATATGGAAACCGTGAAGGACTCAACATTACAGAAACTACAACTCTGTTCCTAGCGACGTACAGTCACAGGTATTTATATCTAATATTTTGTAAACTTTATAGTAAACGGTAATTTTGTATTATATATTCATAATCCAAGGGTTGTAATAGAGCAATCTGAACTCTCGAAATCATTATTGGAACGGCTAAAGTCTAAAACATTTTTAGTAGAATACAAATGAACAACCAAATTTATGTTGTAACAATAGCGTTGCATATGGTCCGAGCTGCCTTTTTTCAAAAGATAATCCGGTTCGCACGCCGATTGTCCCGATTTTTCACTAAAGTCCTCTGTTTTTACTTCAATCGAAAATTTTGACAGATTAAAAAACAATATTAAATGTAAGCTTCATAAAAATATTTTTGCATTCACGTTTACATATTTTATCACCGAATTATTTATTTGTAGTTGTTCCAATATTAAATTTTATTCCCGAAATATTTAACACACACTAAACCTGGCAACACTATAGATCGAAGCCTAGATTTCTCCGAATCTCAGACCTTTACAGTAAGATGTTGAGTCAGTCTATGTCACCAGGATGTAACAATGACTTATCGACTAACGAGAACGAGAAATTATCATACACCTCAGGAGCAACATTACCGCCGGATAACGGACCGGAGACGTCCGGTTTCTGAGTTTCGGGCAACTCCTGGCTGTCTTCCAGGTCGTTGGCTGACGTCACTGAATTCTTGTCGCTGACACTCCAGCTGGTTTCCACGTCATCACCGTAACACCTCCGCTTGTGGTCCGATGGAAATGTATGGTACGATTGCTCCACTCGAATTGCTTGCATCGTGTTGCTAAACAAATCAACATTGTAATAAGGAAAATATAAGAAATATTTCATAATAGTTTATTTGAAGGATGAAAGATGGTTAATAAACGCTAACTTTTTGTATCTTGTTAGTTAGCTAAAGAGTTGTACGTGTTTTTAAAATGTTCTGCCGATAATGTTCTCCTGCGTTCTTGCGGAAATCGCCTATTTTAGTTGAAAACGCCTGATTAAGTGTGAACATTTAAAATATGTGTAGCTTGTAATTAAAAAAAATTGTTGACAATATTCGCCATCTATTATTATTATGTACTATGATTATTATGTATGTATGTATATGTATCAGCAACCAGATAATAATAATAAAAAAATCATATTTGAAAAAAATAAAATAAATGGTTAGTACTTAAATAGGGGTCGTAAAACGTAATTTGGTTGCAAATACATCCCTTACATCCTCCTAATGGATTGTCAACATCTTTCCAGTCACCCTGTATATCAGAAGCTCTCTTTTGGGTCCTTTATCTCATTAACTAACTGGGAATGAATGTCCGTAGATCTTACATTACAATGTACTCAATACGAACTAGGCAAGACACAAATTGAACTGATCCAACGGACTGGTTCACATTTCTGATTTACACATGCTGAGCCATGAACCACGAGCTGAGGTTACCTTTTTTATAGATTTATTCATGTCTAGTAAGTAGATTTTACAGTTGTTGTCATTGTAACTGTGAGTAGGGAAAAAAACTCCTCGGGAGTTTATTGCCGCTTCTTCTTCCGAGACCACTCACAGTAGGGATTTGTTGAAGCGATGGCGTAGTTTGACGTTTGAAAAGTGTTTTTAAAACCAACTTCGAATAAATATTATTTCATTCATTAAATATTATTTCATTTCAATTCATGTCAAGTGAGAAATAAGTAGATCAAACTTTATTGATTTATTAAAATTACAGAGAAAAGAAAACTGCGGCATTGACTGCAATGTTGCATGCTGCCATAATGACTTTTTGTTGTGTTGCACATTTTAAAGAGTAAACTGTGTTTTAAATAAAATGAACAGTTGGCAATTATGTGGTTGGTTGGGATGTTGGTTTATGTAGATTTCCCCCTTTTGAAAATAGTAAACATAAGAGTTGGCAGAGACTCCATACATTTCTCTCTTTCATTATATTTTCATTGTTTGGTAAACTTTTTCATAAAACTGATCATATTTAATACTGACTAAAACTTATATATTTTACTAAAAACCATAATTTATCAGAAGTACAAAACCACAACTTACCTAGTTTTCCTCAGTATAGGACGTCCCATTTCTATTTGCATCTCCAAAGAGTATAATTTGGCCAAAGACTCTAATTTCTCTTTTTCCTCAGGGTCCTGAAAGCACGGCAACTTCAATTCAGTCTGGCAAGAATCCTGCAGGAATTTAGCCAACTGTTCATTTGCTGCGCTTAATATAAGAAAACCTGGTCTTTCCTCCCGTATTCGTCTGCATCCCGCTCTTATCTCTCTGACCTCGGTCACTCCTACATTTCCCATGGAATGTTCGCTATAATAATGGTCGCTCTGAGGCGATTTCTCGCTCAGGTTGAGGTCACTCGACGATGTTTTCTGTAAACTGAAATTTGTGCGCGGTGCTTGATTAAACTGCTCCTCGTTCTGGTCCAATTTCTCCTGAAACGCCTGAAATGACTGAAAAAAATTTTCATCCGCATAAAATCCTGATACTCCGGCGTTTTTAACGTCACTGAAACTAGAATATGATGAATGTGGCAGGATACCCTTTTGTTCTCGCAATAAAACCTCATCTTCCACATCTACAACGGTTTTAGAATCCGACATCATGGCATCATCATCGTTGCCCGAATCAACTTTGGGTCTTTTCTTTTTGAACCTGTTTTTACAACTTGCCCAACCGCTTTTTACTAACATCTTTTCCTTTTTCAGCCGTTTCGGGGGAGGCATGTTACTGATGGATTTTGTGCAATTATTGTTTACTGATTTGGACGATTTAAAAGTTAAACTTTTGTTAAATACCTTCAGTTCCTCTATTCCGGGCCAATCAGTCAATTCATCATCCCCTTCTCTATCACTGTCATTAGTGACTACTCCGTCTGAATCACTGCTACTCAACGAGCTACTCTCGTTTCCAGTACAGTCCATACCAAAGCTTGGGTCTTCGAATCGAAGCGGATTTCTTAATGAGTTAGGCGGATGCGTCTTGTTTAGAATTTTAATTTTCCTGTGATATTTTGCGTCATGACTGTTCTTACCTGAACTGGTAGTAGGGTTAAAGAACGGTGGTAAATTTGTCGCTATTCGATAACCGGTCAATTTAGAGAGAGTTGGTGTACCATTTTTCGAAGGATTTTTGTACACAAAGTTGAAGCTTGAGCTCCCAGGAAGCGAAGGTGTATTTGTGAATGTAGACGGTTTATCAGTTTCGAGATTATTTGACTTCAATAAAATCTTTCCGGGCTGTAAAACTGATTCTTTCCGCTTTTTATCACAATCATGTTTTTTGGATTTGAAATCATTTTTGAAGAAAGCTGATTTTGATGAACATCCACCACTAAAGGACCTCTCCCTCATTTCGCATCCATCTCCTTTGTCTCGATGTGACCATTTACGTTTCCCACAAAACGCATTTCTAAAAAGTATGAAGAAAATGTTAATAATATCAAAATAACTGGCCAAAGATTTACATTACATGTAACCCTAGATGCCGAGTGAAGGAGTTCAGATTTTAAGCAGATATAGAAAATGTATATTCACATTGCCGCATTAGGATTTGCTTAGCCAGCATGGACATACATAATTAAGACATCAAAAACAATACAATACAACTCAAGAAGAAATATTATTTTTCACATATACATCTTCTTTCTATTGTCGTCGTCGGTACTGCGGTCGGTGAGTGTGATTAATGTATTTTTTATTACAGCATCATACAAGAACAAAAAAATATTAACCTCTCTTGTTTATGTTTGCCGATGATAGGTGACAGTCCAGATGTCTGCAAGATGATAGTTGTCGAAATCACATTAGGCTACAAAGAAATAAATAATATTATTTTCTATATATTTAAATATGCAAGCCTATTTCTGCCAATGTATCATATCTAGAATAACAGTTACAATAGCTAAAGGTTGCAGGGTTCTGTACAACCCCATTTAATCCTGAATATACATAAGGAAAAGTTTTATACCTGCCCAGCTAGCTCTCACCTTTCTAAAAATCAACTGTGAAATGTTTTTAATATGTTCCATTTGCAACACTGCCAAATCAGTTGGCAATTGGGTCTATTTAACTTTTCTTTTGTAGCCAGTAATTGAACTAGAATTATGCCAGGTTTACAATCAGGAGGTCACACAATAAGAGTTATACCAGCATGCATGACATATGTCTGTCAAAAATTTGTTGTAACTAAAAAATGTCAAACTCAAAAGTATATCGAAACAGCATAGACAGAAATAAGATAAATTGATATATAAGGTAACATTAAACCATAAGACTAAAGGAAATTAGGAAAGACATACATTTAAAAGGAAACTTAAACGGTGAAAAACTATTACGACAGGGAAGTCGCATGGTGTAATGTACGAGGGAAAGAAGACTGAAAGAAACATGAGACAATGATATCATATAAATGGCAGAAGTGATGTAGAGAATTAAATCATGGATCATTGTTAGATTATGGAAAGCCTAAGAGAGGCCTATGCTTAAGAGTAAGCTAACATTAACTTAATATTACTTACAATAAAAATAATAAAAATAAACTAACTTCTGTAGTAACACTCAGTATCTCAACTGGTGGTGATGTTTTCCCATCAATATAGTCCACTGGCATCTTTTTGTACTTTCTCTTCCTTCTGGCATTAGCTGGCCTCGTCGGTGAGAAGTTCTCATTAAAAGAATCTGACTCAAAGTTACCAATCTGACTGTAATGCCTGGATTTAAGATTACTTGACTTGTGGATGCTAAGATGGGGGTCATCAGAGTCAGATAGAGGTTGTGTGATGACTGGTGCTTGGGGTGGGCTACTGGAGCTACCATCTTCAACCAGACTTACTGATACCGCTGCTGCTGAAAGTTTAAACAATTATTTTTAAATAATAATAATTAGAATGTTTAATGTGAAGTACTTTCAAGTCAACAAGAAATGGCTCAAAAATGTACTAGATTTTTTTTATGAAAAATAGTGTGATTTATTATATGTATTTATCAGGGTTGGAGGATATATATCAATGGAAATATATCATGATATATATCTGATATATATCAAATGATTTATTACAATATATATCAAATTTTATATTATTGAATAATTTTTGGGGTTTGTTACTGTATTTCTAATTCCCAAATGTAGATAGCGTTGGAATAGAGGTAAAACATACTGCCTAATATAAGTTCTAATCCATAAATGGCAACACTTCTGCCGGCATTAATGCCGCCTGTCTTGTCAGAAAAATTTCAATTTTTTAACACATACAAATGGTATACATGAATAATACAATAAAATAATAATATGGCTTTCATACAAAATGGATATATATCAAGCCTTTGATATATATCATAAATATCCGATATTTTGATATTTATAATAAATATCAGATGTTTTCGAACCCTGGTATTTATCCAACAACGAAGAATATGAATTAGTGGAGTCTTTATTCAGAAATACTTTAATTACTTTAATTGAGACCCAATATAGTTTTTATGTACAACTGAGAAAATATCTGGGTATAAATTATAAAACACTTCTTAGAATATAGTTAAAAAATTAAATATTCGTAGAATTCTTAAATAAATAATATGCATATATTATAACTACACTTATGTAAGTCAATTTTAGCTTCTACTATATTTCAAAAAGTTGCTTTTATGTTGAAAAGAAGAAAATGGCGGTAAAACTCTTTGGCCCATCTTTTAAGCTAATATATAAAAATTATAAAGTAAGTTTTGACCTGCACGGAATTAGTTGGAACTATTTAAAGGTATACTTGTCATTTACATATTCATCTAAACAAACATCTTATAACTTCAAGCTGTGCTTGAACATGTTGCGTAATTTGCCATTTTAAAATGCTGTGAGTCTACCTAATCCTAAAAACTCCTATAGTTTGTTTTTCTCTAATACAGCTAACTTGCTCCCAAACTATATATTTAACACTTGATTTATTGTCACTCTACCCACATATAACACTGTGCTTTATGATACAATAGCAGAATGTTGTTATTGTTTCACTGAATTTCTTCTTTAGCTGTATATCTACCTACCTACCTCTGGTATGTTCTATCATAGTTTACAACATTTAATAAGCACTCTCGCACTCGCATGTACACACTAGGGATGTTAAGGAGCTCCATAACTGTAACCTAAAACTATCGTATATCCAAAATAAAAATATATCTGAAACTGTAACTGAATCGGATAAAAAAGTTTCAGATAATTTCGGATAGAGGCAGACTTTATTTAAAGATGTTATGGACTGGTTTACACTGACCGCGCCGATACATTAGCTGCATTGTTCTAATTTTAGATAGCTTCTATTATTGAATTTGCTTATAATACCAAATATAACCTAGAAACAAAGTCAAACTTTGTGGGTAAATTTTTTTTTCCCCAGTCGTTAATCATCTAATATCCGTAACCGAAATTATCATAAACAATCGGATAATCCGAAATAATTTCATCTCCATAACCATAACACTAACTGGTAAAATATTATTCATATATACATATCCATATCTGAATCCTCACTGGTACAACAACACAGAATATCTACCCACTCTTTTTATAATATCATGCTATAGATAAGAGCATATCTTAGAGAACATCGTTAAGAAAGCAATATCGAGGGCTAATACATATTTTGGTAAGTTTATAGTACACAAAACTGCATGAAACACGAGTACGACTAGTTTCACTTGAATAGTTTCGACTTTGTGGGAGTCTATGCGAATTTTCTTTATAAGCAGTTAAATGTCAAAAGTATCAAAACAATGCCACCTACGGAGGTTTCCTGCCGATCGAGTCCGCCGGCGAAGCCCGATCTTCCGGCGCTCCGGGCGACCACAATTGCTTTCTTCCAGTGCCAGGTTGAGGTCATGAGACAGCCGTTCCATGTTTAGACTTAGCACTTCCAATCCATTACTAATCAACAGTTTAGAACTTACGAGCACACCCGGCACGATTTTTTTACACGGATCAATGTGAGTTGTTTATCTCCTCAATTTTTATCCTTGGTTTTAGTTACAACATTTTTGGCGATATTTTACTGAACTATTTAACAAACCGTTTAAAAAAACAAATACCATTATTTGACTCTTAAATTGACAAGTACTTAAAGTTTATCTTTTCGTTCACGTAAATCGAACGATATAAAAGTATATCACTTTTGTTACCAACGTCTTTATTATTTACGTTAGTAAACATTAACTGACAATCCTTTACTTTACATAAATTAATAATGTACCGTATCTAATTCCCTGTTTGTAACACATTTCACTTTTTGACCTTTTTTAATAGTATATCTACATCAAAGACCTCTGACTGTGCGTGATTTAGACAGTACTCATGTATGTTGTCTTTGTCATTTCATTATACCCCGTATTTAGGTATTTCATGTAATATTATGTGTACACTCAAAAAATAATAAAGGTGAAAATAAATTAGTATGTCGTGGCGTGACGTGCCAATATCTTATCAGTTTCATGCGTTGATTATGGATCTGTGTACATTACTCTAACGTGGTGTTTCGCATGGGTTAGCTGTGACGCGATAAGTGGTCTTAGAAGCAATAAATATTTCTAAAATAAAGTGCAAAAGTGCACGACGTAAAATGTAAAAATTTCAAATATCATTGTAATTAGTATGAAGCTGGAGAGGAATTTGATGAAATCATAACTAGCTAGATAGTAAAATTATTTCCATTTTTATTTATCACAATACACGACGTTTCACCGAAATACTGATTATCTTATCAAAAAATTAGCAGTCCAACCAACTTTGGTACTTTACAAAACTACTTTCTAAAATTTGGTTGTCAACACTTACACGCGCCTCGACATAACTCATTAGTGTACTCACTTAATCCCATATTTAGTCAACTTGTTTTGAATTTTATAGTTTAAATTTGGTATTCGACATTAAGTTTGATTATACAGACATTCGGTCATAGAAGAGATATACCGTATTAACTCAACCAAATTAACTTATGGTGATAAGAGGTTGGTGTATAAGTTTCTTGTTTATAGTCATTTAATTTGTCAAAATCGTTACTGTTATTTGTCTTTGTGTAATTGTTCTGTCATTCTGACAGAACTCGGACAACAGTTATTTAATTGCGCCAATTTTGCTTTTTTTTTCTAGTTTTCCATAGTTATTTAGTTAAGTTAATTGATATAGATTTCATTGAAATTAGGTAAGATTAATTTCTCAATGTAAGATTAAAATATTCACATAATTCAGTATCGAAAACGAGTGTTGCAGTATAAAAGAACGTTAGGAATAATGTATAATGTTTACAAGCGTCTGTGAGAGAATGTTGTGATTTAAAAGTAGAAATGTATATTTTAAATTAGATATTGTAAACACTCTGCTCTGTTTTGGAATCGATCAATTAAAGTTTAAGAGTCTAAATTTAGAACACCGTCTAAACTGATAGCGTCTTGATTTTTTCACTACGCTTTTTGTGTTCATTCTACCAAACATTAGGAGACAAGAGAATGTATAATTTTGATTATATTCGTTATTGAATCATCAATTTGATTATCCGTGTTCCCAATTAAGACATTTCTTGCTAATTTAATTTGAATATTTTCTTTATCAAATATAAAGGAATCGCATTAAAATATTTACCCAGCATTGCTCAACGTCAACCTCATATAGTTGGGAAGGAATTTTTTTGTTATTCAGCAGCAGTACAATAATATTGCATCAGAACTCACCTCATTACTGATTATGTTATATTATTAATATATGTATTACTTTTCATGAGCAGGTAGTCTTATGCTGCTGCACATCATTAACGAGTAACTTTCAGTGATTGATGTTGGTATGAATTCCAACACCGTTTAAATTCAATCTCCACCTTTCAATTTATTGAACATTCTAAATTATAATTTTAGAAAACATCCAAATATTTTGTTTAGTAATAAAGATTCCCGGATGGGGTAGACAATATAAACATGAATATGCAACTGTGTTACATTGATGTATGAATATATAAATGACAAGAGTACCTGGAAATAAAGGTGCTACAACAAATTCCATGCGGGTATAAAACTTACTTTGTAATTTTCATATGTGATTTAAAAGATATGCTGATAAGTTCCTTTGGCCTCTTTTTCCTCAATGCCTATTGCAACATTTTTTTAAAAAGGTACTACAAGCAAAAAATGCCATACAGAAGGGCATGCAAAAATGATAAAATTATTTTATATTTGAATTTGTCAGTCTTGGTTGTTTGTATATGTCTGTGCTATCAGTACTACCAAATCTTAGAGCATGGCTGTATGTGCACGTTTATTTACTGTACCTTAGGTATCTAATTTCATCTTTAGTGGTTTGATTTTACAAATATCTTCAGTTGTCATTTACATTTTATAAGATGTTCCGTTTTAAATCTTATTTATTATTCGTCATTAATCAATTGTTTTGGCTGAAATTTTTTTGTCAGTCAGTCAATGTTAATTAACTTAAGTTATTATTTGCTTACAATTTTTTTGCTAGGGTAGTAGTATGGAGGGCGCGTCTCCGGACCTGCCCGAAGCGGCGCATACGCGGCGGACTCGGGCGGCATTGGCAGAGATACCCTTACGCATGGACCGGCTGAGAGTGACCCCTTTGCGGTCTTTGACCAACACCCGCGAGGGGTCACCTTCCCTGCCACCAGGGTATCTCAGCCCAGCGCCTTCTCCTGATGAACTGCTGATACAACAAAGAGGTGATTTAGCTTTATATTTATAGATATATATATGTGGTGTATACATGTAAAACACTTTGTTTTTTCTGTCTAAATATACTTTGGCATATTATATATGTAAGCTGTGCTAATTGAAGATATTTTTAGACAAACCATTCGCATTTTACATACTATATTTCAAGAATCAAATACTTTTGATACACTAAGCATATGAGTGAAGGATTTTTCATTAGTATCTTGTTGATTGTATAAATCAATAACCATATAATTTTATAGATCTGAATGCTATGCTCAATAATACCCAAAAAAATTCGAAATTAATCAATAAATAAATCTGACCGTATATGAAATAAGTTCAGTGACAAAAGTGCCTAAAGTTGTAATGTAGGCCATTATGTAGCCATTGTTACATATCTGAGGAATATTTATGGTAATTTTACTACTTTGTGTTACTACTTACTACTTACTTTACTACTGTGTGTTTGCGGTTACGGTTTGTTCAGATAAAAACCCGGAACATTAAGAGCGATCATCTCGTTCGGCTTTTATATACAGCGCTGGTCTGAAGCAAGCCGGAGGCTAGCGCGTGCGTGTGAAATCCACATGAATCGACTTATGAGCTAATACTTGAAAAAGTCCAGAAAACGCTTCTGTGGGCACTGTACAAACGAAATTATGGGTACCCTTTCAAGTACCCTACGGAATTGTTCTTGGGATGTCTTAATTTAAATTTCCTTGAGTCCAGAAGAGCTTATGAGTAGATCGTTACGGTTTGCAAAACAATGAGAGGTACGATAGATGCACCGGACTTACACAATGAATTGGCTCGTTTTTACACTTCAAAAAATTATCGCCGATGTCGCAAGTGCGCACTATTTGCCGTACCTCCTAGCTGCACTGTCGCTAGCACCAACTCTCCCATACCTCGAGCACTCTTGGCGTTGAATAAGCTTATAGAAACCAATCCTGAGGTCGGTCTATTTGCCGATCGGTGGAAGTAAATTTTGGCTGAATGCTTAAGATTCTCTGAGTGCCCCTAATTGTCTATTGTAATTTCTTATAATTTAATTGTTTACTTGGCAAGATTGTTATATATTGTTTTCTTTTCTTTTATTATTTAAATGTTTTTGCTTTAAAAAGAATTCTATTCTATATATCGAAATTAATTAGTGTAACTGATTTCGATGTAACCGTTCTAATTAATATAAATAAATAATATCGTCGTAATTTCTTTATTTCGATTTCAGGCAGAAAACGCCATCCTGCGACATGGTCTCCCGATATTGATGTAAAACGTAACTCATCTTTCCACTCAGTCGTACGCACTCCGCCCAAAAGTGTTCCCGGTCGCTTTACACCGCCAAAATTAGGGGTCACATTACGCTCCACTCCGAGAAAACGTCTCTTACTTGGCGACTCCGAACGTATACCGCTTACTCCAGAAAAAATTGACTTCAGCGACATCAGTACGCCCCAGAAGTTCAAAATAACCAGCCCGATCATAACCTCACCACCTCCTACCAAACGATCGAGAATCGAAATCTTGAATGCTGAATACAAGGGGCCAATAGACACAGCCCTCAAAGGTTTAAGTCCGACGCAGCTGATCAACATGATTAAGAATATAACGTACAAACATCCGGAAATCGAACAGGAGATAAGGCGAGAGATGCCCGTACCAGACTTATCTCCGCTCGAGGAGAGACTTAGCTATTTGAAGTCGAATATATTTAAAAGTTTGCCGACATCACGATTGACATCCAAGACCGACTCGCCGGCGTATTCACGCGTTGCGACACATCTCGCTGCTTTCAAGAAGTGCCTAGTTGAACAAGGAAAGTTGTTGATCGAATCTCAGCATTGGGAATCTATAGTGCAGTATGTTTTTCTCGCTTGGAGTTACGTCAGAGCTACTCCGATATGGGACAATCAGCCCCATAACGCTCAGCGAAAACAGTGCTTCAAAGCCCTTACCAATTTCTGTATGACTGCACTGAAAAAGGGAGGTTTCGACAAAGATTTTCTGCTAGATATCCAGGAAAAATTACTTGGCATGGTCGCCGATAGTGAGGAAATGCAGTCCTGTGCAAAGTTTGTGCAAGGACAACTCCAAGCGTACGTTCAAGATTTCTAATATTTAACGTGGCCGCAAACGTTCAATCTACGATTTTTGGATTAACACTCGTCGGCAGTGTGATAAGAGTAGACTGAGAATACTGTAGACGACAGAAGGCGTGGCCTGATACTAGACAAAAAAAAATATTTTTGGTAGAAAATTGTTATTTAAATCACTCATAAACTGTCTATGATCTCGACGCCAAATCAAAATTGTTTTTGAGATAATTGCCAAGTCGTTTCGATAATACCGGTTTTTTACTTTTTTACCGTTTTTCAAAGGTTGTAAAAGTTTATGTCATTTATTTATGCTTGAGTTGAGTTCAGAAAAGAAACTTTACAATTTGTTCATATAATATCATGTATAGTATTTTTAGCCTATCATATTACCACAGATAATATCGTAAATCATCTTAACTATCTCAGGAAACGTGACTTCTGCTATCATATCTCTCAATTTTAGGGCAGACTTTTCTCGAACTTAATTTCCTACATCAAAATTCGCCAAATTCTGACGAGAACAATATTGAAAATGTTTTAAATAAAAATACACATTTAATTTACTTATAATTAATTACAAAAAATGTGTGAGTATTTACATACGCGTATTAAAAGTTATTCTTCGGTGTAATTTCGAACGATCCCCTGACTTGAAATAGAATTTTGTTCGTTCGCGGCCAGAGCCTATAGACAATGTAACATTTTGCTATTAATGACGAAATATGAAAACTTCAAAATGAATGGGATCGTCATTGGTGACAGTTGATGACATATACAGTACTGATGGATGTTATCGTCATTTGTGACATTTGATGACATTTGACGTTTTCGAAGTTCGTCGTCGCTAACATTGTGTAAGCTCCCATTTCGGTTAATTTAACTGAACATTTTCCCGCGCATACTGTAGCGACAAGGGAATATAAAATTTCATTGCCATTTTGTCTGTCGACGGGTAAGCGATCGTGATACTGTAACTCATAAAATACTTCATGTGCCTTTACTTAGATGTATTTACCGTGTTAAGAATCTATACATTAAGTGCCTTTGTGTGTGAACTGACTACATACTTAATCTTAAAATTGCAATTAGAATTAATTTTACGAAGATGTTGCTCGTCTTGTTTTCTATTTTAAAATGTATAGGGTGTACTCGTTAAGTGTCGATTCGTTTGTTTTTTTATAGTTGTAGACCTAAGTTTTCTGGACCTGCTGTTAATCCCCTTAATTACCTTACAGGCATAAACCAGATATTCTACAGGGGTAATAAAAATTCTAAAAAGTAGATAATGAAAAGAAATATATTAATTAAAGTGATCAGTGGTATGCGGGGGTGAAATAAGTTTCCTTAATAGAACAGAGGGGTAATTTTTATCCATTGAAAAGGTAACCCACTGGTGCAGACTATTGAAAAGGTGTGGGTCATTCTCTACCCATGAGGAGTAAAACATGGTGAAGTGCAATCACAAATTTATACTTATTTTGCATATTGGCGATCTCAAAACGTAATTCATTTATTTTTCGTAAGATAAAAAAGACAAAGACGTCCGAATTCGCACGTATTCTAGCGATTTGTACGAAAATTTTCGAATCTTAAATTTAAAATCAAAATCATTTAACCATTTAGGTATTTAGGTATTTCGATATATGAAACGGTATATTTTCCTTCTACTATCTTTTCGAAAGTGTTGAAAGGAAATGTCAAATATGTTAGGCCTGATAAGTTGATTTATTAAAAACGCTATTGATTTATTTCCCTAATTATGCCACACGAAAATAATCAAGCACTTACAGCTCGGCTTGTGTAGATTTTAATTGATCAAGCTAGTTACACAATTTCAATGATCATTAGAAGGTAATCGTTAAGGCATGTTGAGGGGCTTTGAGCGGAAAAAATATTAGCTTGGCCAGTAGCTACACCAATGTATACCGAAGCAGCATAGTTAAATACGCCTTGAGAAGAGACCCGTATCTTTAGATCACTAGCAGTAACTCACTTGTGACAATTAACTATTACACCCTGTATATTGGTTTATGATCAATCTTGTATATTTACGTAAATGGATTCTACAAATTTTAACCGATTCGTAGTAATTTTGTATTCATTGTCTGATAAGTTGTTTGTCTTTGCTTTTGAATATTAAAATATCAATTTTCACTACTGTGCTTCGAAGATTATGCTTCAAAGCAAACTTATTTTTTACAATATTTTTTTTTATAATTTTAACAACAGAGGTTGAAGTAAATGATAAATTGAAATAAATATTCGTTTTATTATTCAAACATTATCACATTGTTATTGATAACGGCAATCAAATGGCTATTCACTTAACTGGGCCGCTGGTATCTGTAGAAGATTCTAAACTATTCATCAAAGTCCCATAATTACCCATAGTGTCCCACTGCTGGGCTCGCGTCTCCACTCACAATGGGAGGGTTTCAGGCCATAGTCCACCACTGGGCAAGTGCGAGTTGGCAGATTTCACATATCTTTGAGAACATTATGAAGAACTCTCAGATTATGCAGGCTTCCTCACGATGTTTAACTTCACCGAAGCAAGTGATCATTCATTTAGTTAATGATGATCATGAATTTCTAAAATACAATGTATGAAGACGACAATAATTTGATGATTTATAGAACTACATTTTGACGTATTGGAATTTAATCATCGTCAAAAATGTGCATCGTATTGAAGCCTCAAGGCACAGATTGTTTCATTTGTATTCGCTAATATCCTGAAACAAAAAAATTACACTTTTGAACGATAACATTACACACGCAGAGATCTCGTAAAGAAAGTGAAGCAAGACTTGGTGTGTGACCCGAAACGATCGTTTAACAACGTATTTGTTTTGACGGAATCGGATTGTTATTAATTTTAAATAATCGATTGACTTTTTAAATAGACAATTTATAAGTAAAAAATCGATAATTTCACGAAGTCATGTTTTATTAAATGTTAAATTCTTGAGTGCAAGGTGACCTTCCTTACCGATAGAGTGCCCTACCGTGCAATGGAAGAAGCTGTGGCGAACATTCCGTCCTGGAGATCGCTGGGCTTTAATTACCCAGGTTAATCTGAATCGTACTGGTAGGGTCCTTTACCACCCTGGTGAGCAGCGGCCCTCCATAAATCAATTGTAAAATATTTTTACGTGTATCGATTGAATGTCGGAGAGCCTAATATAACTAATAGAGTAACTAGAATACTCCCCCAATCCCATGCTGGTAACAAGGGATGTCGTAAGAGGCGACAAAAGCCAGCCTGCTTGGTGGTAGGGCTTTGAGTATGGATTATATTATCAGTATTATTATTAAGTCATTAATATTATTAGTGGTAATATTATCTTTCCGTGAAGCCTGCCTGGCTAGCTACCACCCTCTTATTTGAGTCAGCCGCCAAACGACTCGTCGTGTTCCGGCTGGGGACTTGGAGCCAGTACATTCTTTCTTACCTTCTCTTTTCCAGGCCGACCACGTATCAGTGATACCTTTAGTCTTGTTGATGGCCATGGGCAATGGTGACCACTTACCATCAGGTGGCTCGTCTGCTCGTTTGTCGGCTTTTAACATAAAAAAAGAGATCAGGTGGCGCCACCGGTAGTTTAATTGGTTACTCTCAAGAATATTACACGATAGATCGTGAGTTTAATCTTGCTGATTCTGAGATTCCTCAAGCTTAATGATAGGACATTATCATAATAAAAGGAATGACAATTAATTTAACATTAGGTACTTTGATTATACTAAATCGCTAATGAAAACCATATCTATTAGATTTCATTAAATGTGATGGTTTAACAATATTAACAAAGATTTATTAAATTTAATTCTTGTTCTATAAAATAATCGGTTATTCGATATCCTAGTCGTAAGGTGTTAAAAAAATTGTCAAATATATAATAAAAAAATCAAGTGCTCGTATTTCTATTACGGCTTATATCAATTTTATTGAGTTGCAAAGTTTAGGGCGGTTGAAAGGGGAAAGGCCATTACTGGTAGCTATTTCAGTGAGCAGTTACGTGTTTTGAAAGATATGTTAAGATGTTGTTCCTCTCCCTTGTCGTTTGGTCCTAAAGTTATGTGATGTTGTGCTATGATTATAGATTTACTTGCGGCATAAGAACACCTTTCACTTTGGTCATTACCTCCTCTAACAATCTATTCTAGTAGTAGGGTAAATTACCTATACTACAGCACTTTTTATTAATGCCGTTTAAGCTAAATATTCTTATTCTTTAGACACGATTTCTACAACATTAATACAATAAAATTTTTCACTGACTTTCAAAGTTATGTCTATCTGTTTGTCTGTATGTCATTTTATAATTCAAAAACGTTTCGACCGATCTTCATAAAAATTAGTATTAGTAGTAATAGAAATTACGTATTCCTTCGGCATTCTAGCGACTCTTCATTACTAGCGGCTCCATCTGACTTCGTTCGGGTTGGATTATTAATTATTTTATACATGATTATTAAAAAGCTCATATTTTTTGCTTCGATAAGACACCTTTAGGTTTACTGATATTTAATATAGCTTACCATCTGCGCAATCACATGTTTTCACTACATACCAATTTTCATTAAGATCGGTGAAGCTGTTTTTCAGTTATCTTGAGTCATACAGAGAAGCTCAAAAGGTTTACATAGGAGTATAGATATAAATTTGTTTCTTTCCATGTGCGAATATGTGTTTGTGTGTCTGTCATATTATAACTACAGTTTTCTATAATTTATATGTTATATGAACCAGTCAGTAAATTTGTTTTCATTTGTTTCAATATTAATAAATAGATTACGTAATTTTATTTTCTTAATTGGTTGGCATTTATTTGTAACATATAAAGATTATATATGTAGTTATCTTATTATTTATTATTCTTGACTGTTCTGTTAAATCATACAAATGCCACAAAACACAATAAAAATCCTTAAAAACAATTACTTCATTTATAATTATGATCACAACTGAAAGCAAATTTGCAAATTGTGTGAGCCTCATTAGCTAATTGTTACAAGAATGCTCCTATAAACTAACAACATTGATACACACTTTAATGGCCTTTTTGTAATGATTGATATTAATTGATCAGTTTACTAAGTATTCTCCCCACCCTGAAGTGTCGTATAAAATAGAGATCAGTAAATGTTTTAATATCAGTTCAAATGTATTTGTGTATATCGAGACAAGATTTTGTCAGAGATGAATTTATCCGAAATTTGTGAATTGCTCGGCGAACGCATCGAACGTTACAAGGCGATGAGACAAGTAAAAAGTAAGAAAAGTGATAATTTTATTGTTTCTGAAGTTTTTTGTCTGTTTCTGTGTCCAGAAGAGATTATTTTTTATTATACTTTTAGCGATAAAACCAAGCGATAAATTCTTTGTGTACGCCATAATCATATAAAACAATCATATATTCTACAATGTATTTGTCCATATTATTTTAAAAATGTATTGTATTGCAACAATATATACATACTGTTGCATTTTATTGCAACAATATATACATATATATTGTATCAATATGTATCAATATGTATATATTGTTGCAATACAATACATTTTTAAAATAATATACACAAATACATTGTAGAATATATGATTCTTTTATGTGATTATGGCGTATACAAAGAGTTTAACGCATACGTCTGTATCTACGGTATGGAGGGAAAAAGTGAAATTAGTAAGTTTTAACTTCTTATTAACATATTCTATTTTACTCTCTCCTTAGTTATATTTAAACTAAGGTCCAGTAAAGTATAATGATCCATTCTGGGTTGCCATCGGATCCGGAGTTACGAACACGTAAATGTTTCTTTGGGGTGTTTATTGTGTGTGATGTCTTAGGTGTTCTTCTATGATACAAACCTAGTGCGAACGTTATTGTTATTTATTGAATAATTTACTTCCGTAATAAATATTGATAATTTAAGCAACGCTATTACTTTCCAGAACGAAAGATTCTGAAAGCATTTAGCGCTAAAAAGACAGTCGACCTTCCCGGTACTCTATCGTCTAGTCCATCAGCAACCAGTTCTTCGGGCTCCAGTAGCGATGAACGCCCACCTGTTTTATTAACTCCACGAAAGTACAGAGTGAAAAAAGTAGCTATAACTAAAAGTAGAAGGTTGGTTTTCGATGAACCGGAGGATTCCGAAGACGAGTCTGAAACTACGAAAAGATTGAAGATTGAATGACAACTCATAGTTGAGCTCGTGTGGGCTCCAGAAATTAAAACTAAACGTATCTCCTTGAAAGAGAAGCAGTGAACACAACTGAGTGTCTTCCTTTCATGAACATGTCTTTGAATTTCCTTTATTACACACATTTCATATTTAAGCAACTTGAATAGTTTGTCGAAATGAAAGTGAAGGATAATCCAGGAGTTACAAATTTGTACAATTTAATTGGTGAAGTGCCATTGCCTTAGCAATTATTTTTTCGTAAAATAGCATTTGCATCTTAATTTAAAAGCTGCAGTGAATAGTGAAGGTTGGAATATTGCTGTGGACCAACGCCTTGTGATAGGTTGTGGAATATGTATGGGTGTAAAGTCAACTACTTTGTTAAAAAGTGGACTGATGCCGATATCTATATGATAAACAATGTTCTATCAATATTTTGTTCTTCGATTACAATATATCAACACACGGTATAAATTGGTAAAAGGCTAGGCGGGGAATAAATAAAAACAAAAAATAGGTAAAAATTTTAATTATATTTTATTATAGTGTTATAGTTAATTATAGTGTTATATTTAATTTATTTTGTGTTCATTAATTATGTACGAAGTTACGTTATCTGTAAATTTTAATTCAATGTAAATTTTACACAATTATTATGAACAGGGTCGGGTAGTGCTACAATAAAGAAAATTACCAAATTTTTATTTTTTTATTTAGTTTTGTTAATAGTAATCTCATCATTGTCATTAAGCTCATATGCAATTGAAATATTTTTATATTAAGAAGTTGCTACTTAAAGATTGATATAGGGTTACATAGACCCATATTTATGCCAAACATAAGTAGTGAAATTATAAGCAAGTAGGTCTCTTATATTTCAAGGCAATTTCTGTGCATCGTCCC
>PDGT01000003.1:2944047-2991535 GCA_003671415.1 Megathymus violae | reverse complement strand
TTATAAGCAAGTAGGTCTCTTATATTTTATGTTAGACGCATCTCTTATCCGTTGCGGTGTGAAAGCAATTTACGCAAATACAGTACTCTGTGGAGCTACTTCTGGGTGGTCCCGCGGGGAAACAGCGCGTTTGTTTTCCAAAAATTTGTATGGAAGCTGTATATAAAACTTATGCCTTTGGAGTAGTTACGAAACAAGCAGAAATAATGGGTTAGTCCAGTTTTGCCTTGTAAATGTATTCTTAATTCTAATTTGAAATACAGATTAGCGATTTGATACTGCCCTTAATGCCTTGTGTAATCATTTTAAAAAATAACCATATTTTCAAAAAGTTTTTGTTTTATTTACATTAATATACATTATTGTACATTAATCGATAAAAAACAAAACATATCGCCATAATTTTTTTTCGCAACATAAGCTTTACGAAAAACTCCCATTCAGGCGACCCGAACGCCGAGACAAAAAAACGGGTAAGTTTCGACGTCAATTCCAAGAACACTGTGAGTCAAGTGGGTTAGGTGATTAATTTATAGTTTAGTATGAACCACATACTTTTCATATGCAGAGTTTCAACCGTTACAAGTGTTTAGTTTATTAGAAATCGAACACTTAAGTGTTAATGATTAATCAAGCACTGAAAATAAGCGCAAAAAAAGTCCTCTCAAACATTGTAACATAGGGTAAATTCTGATGCATTTAATTTAAATACAACTTAACATTCTGTAACTTCTTTAAATTTATAAATTGATCATAATAATAAATAGGCATGCTGCCACACAAATATATTTCAAATATCAACAATCAAAGTTACCAATTTCATAACAAAACCGATCTATAAATAGACCAAGGATAAATAACATGTTATGGGTGGATATAATTACAACCAACACTCTCACACGTGAACTCGAAATATGAACTTATAATGAGAACAAACTACATAATGACATAATAAAATAAATCTAATTTCAGTTAATAATTATTAATTTAAATTAAAATGAAATGACAATAAAATAAAAATAGCAAAAAAAACCTCCAGACCCCGTCCGTCCGAAAGCTCCACCACGTCGGCAGCTCCACCACGTCGCGGTACTCAAGTCTATAATTCAAAAAGACGTTTTTATGCAAAACTATTTTGATTAGAATACATTTGGTAGTGGCAGTGACCCTGCCTGCCGTGCGACAGGTCCCGGGTTAGATTTCCGACCGGGGCATACATTTATGTGACAGACAAATAAGAATCAGAAAAAAAGCCTTAATCAATAGTAACAAAGCTACAATACACGAACGTTAAACCAGTTGTTCGAAACATGCTGATTTTTTTTTACGAATGATGACCCTTGTTTTTTAAATGGTATGCAATAATCATAACAAACAAAAGCGCACATGGTTCAAAATCTGTTGGAATTTTTAAAGTTTTGTGAACTGCTTCAGAAAAACGCTTACTATATATAACGTAACAACACAGATTATTTTGATAAAAATAATCTGCAAAAGAGCGATTCAAGTATTTATAAGATATCGTTCAAAGATAGATATAGTTTTTGCCCATATTGGGCGGCGTAGATTACTACCCCAAAAACTCAAAGAACAGGGTGTTGTAAGAAGCGACAGAAGCCAGCCTGCTTGGTGGTTAGGGTTTCGCGTGAGGATTATATTATCTGTATTATCATTAAGGCATTAATATTATTACTGGTGTCTTTTTGTACAACTTGTCTAGCTAGTTTTCACCTTTCTGCTTGAGTCAGCCGCTAAACGACTCGTCGTGTTCCGGCTGGGGGTCTGAGAGCCAGTAGTTGCTTTCCAACCTTCTTCTCATTTCCTGGCCGACAACGCATCAGTGATACCTTTGGTCTTGCTGATGTCCATGGGCGACGGTGCTCGTTTGTCGAGTATTAGAAAAAGATAACGAGAATCGAGAAGCACGCGCAAGATAAAAATAGTAAGATAACGACATGATCATACTTTTTACGTATTACAATAAATATTATAATTAGTTTTAACGTTGGTTCCTTACTTCATGCTATACACTATACACTAGCTAGCTTATATGTAAAGCTTAGAAACATTCAAAAACAGTTAGCCATTCCGGACGTTACTGCAGTGGGTAGAACTTGGTTTTCTTGAGTTAACGATCTTGATCGAATACTTGTAATGTGATTGATTATAAAATAATTCATCACAGCCACAGTCGTTTTACAGCGTTACCTGTTCTATAAAGATGAAGTATTGAGTTAAATTGCAGAAGCTATATCGAAGGATGGTTATTACGACGCATTTCACGTGCCATAGAGGATTATTTAAGGGTTTGTCAATTTATATAATTATGATCCATATACATCAAAAAACATCTGAATTAAATACTCTCTTGTGTTTCTGTGTTCCTGGTACTTCTTGCGGGGTTGCATATGTTATCGTGGCGCTGCTGGTTGAATGAATTATTTTAGATGTCTATAATTTATTTTCACACATTGCACTCGTTTATGTCTCTCAATATATATTTATAATATAATAAATAAATTGTAATATGGAAATATTATAAAATGCCAATATTAATTGTATAAATATTAACGTTGCAAATATTATGGGTTCATGTTTATTTCATAGATTTTCCTACTCTCTAATAGATGTCGCTACGCCAATGTAACCACATTACCAAGGACGTTTTTAGAATGTCGTGGCATGTATTTACTAACAAACCAAAATATATGACGGTAAAAATTGAGGAGTTTTCGAATTTGATTTGTAAATTTTATATGCTTAAGAATTTATAGAATTTTAAAATATTTTTCCTTGCATTGAGTTAAAATTTGTGCGTACTATTTCATAAATGGAGATTATGCAATGTAAATCAACTTGCGCACAAATAAAATCATAATAACATCAAAAAAACCAAATCAGCTAGCAGTGCCACGCAAGTATGTTCAACCGCGCCAGAAGTACTAGGATCACAGAAACACAAGAGAGTAGTTGAATCAGGGTTGAGGATGGAATATTATATCAACAAGTGTCAACAGCTGATAGATAAATATGCACGCGCACCGTTGTTCTAAGGGTGGAAGGGAGATATTTTGAACCGCTTGCACTTATTGTTTCCGCCTGTTGAATCTAGATTACACAACTTTAATAATTAGTCTGCTTTATTATTTTGACATGCTGTACTTGTGCTACGTTTGTTTTATACGAACGGCACTTATTCTTGAACCAGTCATCGAACAAACCTTTTCATTAATCTATATATTAGAAGAAACCTTATTCACCTTTAAGGATTCGTTTTAAAAATCATGCCAAGTCTGTAATACAAGAGATGTCTATTGTTATGCTACCTCTTTGTTTTTTTATACACAATTTAAAAGATTATCAAAATCTCGAGATTTTTAGTGAGCAAAAACTATTTTGATTAAATATAATAATGTAAATTAATTATCACTCGCTTCAATGAAGGAAATCATCATGAGGATACCGGTATATGATTCTGATAGTTTTTCATAATGTTCTCAAAGGTATGTGAAGGGCTTCAAACCCGCACTTGGCCAGCGTGGCGGACTATGGCTTTAATGCCTTTTCGGGTGAGTGAGATCCGAGCACAGTATTGGGACAATATAGGTTGAAATTATGACACATATGCTACGCAGTAATATAGACATACAAAAGACAATAAAGCAATAGGCGATCTTATTGCTAAAAACAATTTCGTAACCATAATAATAAAATTTAGCAGGTACGGTGTACAATACGCAATAACAATTTTATATAAATTTATTTATTGATCAATTTATAAGATGGAAGAAGTAGCAAAAAACAAGAGGATATTTAATTGATCAGGAGCGTTCAGAGTCAAAAGTAATTTAAGAAAATTAGACTCTAAGAAAGACACGTCTAATATCAATAGATTTTTGGAGGAGTTGTCTAGAGAAGACTTTCTTTTTTGTTCCTGGCAGGTTTGTTCGAATTGGTTAGCTAGCGATTTGAATGCAAGTAATTTTTTTACTAGTGATGCCAACAAACATGACTGTGTGATCATAGCTGTAGTACTAGGATATAAGGAATTGATGATAGTAACAAGGAAAATCAGCTGTGCTTATATTTGTACATGCGCATTGCAATCACATCGCAAAGGGGGTGTTCCTCTGTTTAGAATGAAACAGTGCATACGTTGTATCTACTCTAACCGTATCGGACACTGACATGACACCATAAACAACAGATTTCGTTCTACCGACACGTGTGCACAAAAGGCGTCCAAAATGAATGAAAAATATTTTAATTTCTTTGGGAAAAAATAATTCTTTAAACATTTTCTTGTTACGGCTCATACCACATACGCCAACGCCATCCCTTAAGACGTGATCATGACGTGATCATTTGACTCCCGAGAGCCTACACTACCAGGAGAACAGAAATCTTGATGGCTTTGTTCGACCAAAATACGTGACGTCAGGTAAGAACGGAACGCTATTATGTTGCGTTTCCTTTCACGTTTGCTACGCATGCGTCGCGAGTCCTTATCATAGATATGAATGATAGTTATGAATATGAATAGCTATGAATTAGTCTCTTAGATTAACGTTTTATGGGGTCGGGCGATTTAAACTTTGTTTTGTTACATTATAGGGATGTATTAGTACATACTTCTGCCGATACGATATCGATATTTACAATAAAATATCGACGATAGGGTATGGGACCCATGCAGACAGTAAAGATTTAGAAAGTGAAAAAGCAGTGGATTAAGGCAGAGAACCAAAATTAAATGATATACTTCCCAAAATTTTTAATGTAACCAATTATTTTTGAAACAATGCTTTTTATGCTTTGGTATGGTTGCAAAAACAAGATTAATTAGTGAAAAATAATAAAAAATATCGATCTTTATAGTGTTCTTGTAGTCCTATAAACCTATAAAGTCATATAAACTCGAAAAATAAATATAGTAAATTGATACGAGTTTTTTTATGTATCGTCTTAAAAATCTAACTTTTTCTAAAAGAATCGCTACCTGCTAAGGCCTACTGCACCGTTCACTGCCGGCATCACGCCGCGCGTCCGTAGTCAAAGTATTGAGTATCAACTATGGAGTAATTAAATTGTGAGTACTATGTGGGCCATTAATGAACTTGATAACATTTTAAAATTGATTTAAATTTCTAGAGTCATTCTGCCTGCGAAATGCGAAATAGACCTGCGAGTGATGAAATAATTTCCCGGAAGGATATGAATGGCAGTATTATAAGCGTTTTTCTTATGTTTAAAATATAAATATTGCTGGTACTTTTAGTATAACTAATAATATAATCAATAACAGACTGATTTAGTAGTTATACTGGTTCTAACAGTAAAACGGTAAACTTATAAATCGTGGGTATTCCACGAGCATAGATACGAGAAATTACGCGCGGCGTGCGACCTATACTGGGACGCGGCCTATGCGTGAGATATTCGGGACTCGAGGAATTCCTCTTTGCCCGGGGATTTTACTCGAGGGAGTCAACGACCTGCTCACGCAACTACCGCTCTTGAGCTGGGGGAGGATGGGGGGTGATCGTCAACTGAATTTCATCGATTCTTATATATCTACGATAAATCTACGATATTGCCGATATATCAGCATCACTAGTTAATTTCCACTTGTCCCAGTGATCATTTGACTCGCGAGAGCTTGGGGTACCAGGGTGTAAGAAGCATACGGAGATATACTTTGGTTATGTGACGGTAGAACGAGATGGCATTATAGTGTTTTCCCTGACTATCTCACCTTTTTCGTTCGGCGTCACTGTAGTGCCAGTACCCGTGGGTTTCATGTCGGACGTTTGCGTTATGTGACAACCGATTTACCAGTAAAATTGAATTTTGCGAATAAGATGTATTAAACTAGACAGTTGACATTATTAATTGCAGTTATAATCATAAAAAAATCCGTTTAATTTTTTTTTACGTGCCTAAGTCATTTAGTTGAAACATTACAACACTGAATTCGCATGTCTTAATAAAAGGGAGCGTCTAAAGCATAACCGCGGTAGTTTATGTCGTCCGCGTCTTTAATTATAATAAAGTAATTATTATTTACTTTTAAATTAAAACTTTATTTCACTTAGTCAAATTGGTTGCATCCGTGCAACCGTGTCATTCGATATTGTATTGCCGAAAAAATATGAAACAAATCATATATTTTGTCTTTTCTGTCCATCGTAACATTTTCGTCGTACCGTTTTTTTTTGACAGTCTTATGATGAGAATTCCATAAAAAATCTAACATGTGAGCTTTTAACCCTAAAGTGTCGTGTTAACAATATATAGATGTTATTTATAATTTCAAAGAAGTCAGTGGAAGTCCTTTCAAACGTTTCTAAGGAAGCCTGATCAAGCTGAGGCGTTTTAAACAAATTTGTCTGCAGACGTAACATATGCATTTCACGACGATCGTAAGGTTTCGTTTTAACTTTTACATCTGGCTTGTAAAATATTTTTCAATTGCAATAATTTATGTATCTGAATAGTAGATTTTAAAACAACCTTCGACCAACTTTGCTTAAGATGAGCTTTTTAGGATTCATGATTGCATTATTATACATGTATTTTAAATGTTGATTAAAAATATAAACATAACAATCTTTTTTGTGTTATTATTACATATTGAGGTTCTTTCGTCTTTTGACTATGACCTTTATAAGAAATAGTAATAGATTGTAAAAAATATGCCACTTTTCTAACTTTTTTTTATATTTCGATATTGTCATCCAAATTTGTGCTATGTCAAAACTTCAAGTCTCTAGCTCATCGAGATGGTGAGTATTAATTTAAAAATGGCACCCAAATATACAAAACCCAAAGTGAATTAATAAAAACATGTTAAAACAAGGCTAATATTATTTTTATACAGGTATATGCTAAAAGAGAAATCGTGTAACTGAAAAAGTTTGTAAATAGATTCATTGTTAAAAAAATACTTATGAAAAAAAAACGAGATTGAGCTCGCTCAGCAATCCACATCCTAAACAGATTAATTAAAGAGAAATATAACGTACGGTCGTATGCGGCACGGCGCGCGCGGACCGGTTACAGTTACACAGAGTAATCACACATACTAAACACGTCGTTACTCTCGTGGTTGTACAGAGTAGTATCGTTTGTACCCACTCTAATGGACCGATCATGTACGACATTCGAGATAGCATAATATACAACTAATAATAGATGGCGTTCGGCAATGTTCGTTTACGATAATGTATTGACAGTGCACAAAAGCGTTTCAATTTTATGCATGCAACTCTTCACTCGTCGTAAGGGCGAAGCGCGTGCGTGTTTTGTGGTGTCAGTAAAATTAGTTTTATTCCATTTGACCTACTTAAATCTAATTCTGATCTAGGTTATCAAGACTGAGAACGGATTCTAGAGTCAACATAATCTCATTGTTTTGGAATTAAGAGTGAGTATTTTGGGCATTATTATTAAGTATGTTAAGTGAACATCCGGATCGAAAATCGAGAGTACTTTAAATGGGACTGTCGATTATTTACGTATTACTGGGATTGCCATATGGGCTCGTTATTGTGTAATGTTCTGTGAAGGTAAACTACTTTGAATTTTATGCCCTTTTCCGTGATTACTATCTAATTATTTGTGTATTTATTATACTTTGTGACGTAGACTGTTTTTTTTTACACATTTTAAGAGCTTCCTTGTACTAGTACTTACTGTCTATACATTTTTATTTTAATAATAACAAATTTAGTGATAAGCGTTTGCGTATATATTATATACGATATAATTAATATTTATAACTTTATTAAATCTTTTTAGTATTATAATTTAATCACCTACGTCGTCGCTTACTATGGAATAACTACCCACAATTCACCTGTTAATAAGTATTTGAAATTTGATTTAATACAATGTATCATTAATCAAATTTCGAAACTCGGCAAAGTATAAATGTACATGCACATAGATGCATGCATGCATGTAGATGCAGATGTGCATGTGTACATACGTTTTTTGTTTTAATGACTCATCACAGTGACAAAATAATACCACAGAATATATACGAAGTTTACATAACTCTGCAGGGATATTTATTTAACTGAACGCTCTTGTTTATATATGTATTATGTAATAATTCAATTTGTATAAAATATATTTACTTTATGTACGAACTTGATTCTCTACCTTTTGTGAAACTTATGCTTATTGACAGAAATGTTATTAGAGATAACAAAAACATCATTTTGCGTTGCTACTTGATATAGGGTCGCCACTTTGCTTGAAATTATGAACAAATAAATAAATGACGCGTGGGATTGCAAAGATGTAGAATATAACTAAAAATACAATGTTATATACGAATTATTTTTGTCAAACAAATCAAATCTTTGATAAAGTTGTAATCATTGGTTCATTGTCGACTAAGCGCGATTGAATACGAGGTTTATATTTGAAATATATGAAAAAAAAAATTTTTCTTACAACTATTTATCGATATTGTTATTGAGAGAAACGTCTTATGCGTAATTCTCATAAGCGTAAATTTAAACGTATAAAATCAAAGGAAGTAATGAGTTACCAAATTTATTTTTTCAGCATTTGTTACCTACAATCTCGTATCTAAGATTTTCACTTAAAAATTTTTTTTCAAAAAGTATAAAACGTTTAACCCTTTGTGCAACGATACTTTGAGTAAATTTAATGTCGTTTAATGTTTTGCCGTGACCGCAAGTGGGCCATGCGATGTTGGGACGAAGGTGGGAATGAAACAAGTTGAGTTCCGAATAGCTACTGATTTATTAAGATAATATTGGTCCCTTATATAGGGGTTAAATACTACAAAGGTGTATGTTATAAGTAAAGCATAATAAACCATTTTTATAATAGGATCATCTTACAGGCTCTTATTCCATAAACATCTCCTTATCTCATAATAAGATGGTATATCATGTGCCTATGAACTTTAAATGGGTTACACGTGTTAGGTATTATTTATCATTTGGTTATGTACCTGGTACTTATAGATATGTACCTATATACGTATGTAACTACTATCACTACAACTGTGTAAAAAATGTATATATTGTGACCGTTGGTATCATATTAAAAGTGTACAATCCTCAATGATTGAAGTTTAAAATCGTGTTTTAAAACAGGCTACTTAATTAGGTATCCATTATTAAAATAATGGAATTTTAACACCTTCTCTGTTGCCACAGTTCCTAATTGATCGTTGTATTCTTCAGATGCCGGTAATGGTTATTCAGTACTGCAATTATTAAAATACTTTGAAAAGATAGGATACATTTAAAGTACGAGTGCCAACCCTAAGTTGGTGATTTGAATGGCAATACTTATCCTGTTTGCATGCATGTTGAAATAAGATTTAATGCAACGACATAAGCTTCAAATTCCATTGCTTTGGCTCATGTTTGGGCGTAAAATTCCAAGAGTTCCAAGAATAGCTTTGTTGATACTGCAAGATGTATGTACATGTATAGCTGTAAGTGGTTACACGTGAGACTGTTCGTTATTTTAAAATGACCGATGTAGCGACTTCAGAGCACGCATATCATATTTTAATAATATTCATAGTTATGCGACCGGAAATAAAAAAAAAAGAAAGAAAAATTCACGATCTACTTTAGGAATTGACGACGCCTTGCTCAGTGGGTAGTTGTAGGTGGTCTGTCGAACGAGGAGTCCCTGTTTCGACCCGGCCGGGACATTTATGTTACAGATAAACGTTTTAAACACTTTTAATATTTATAATTTACATTAACATTTAGTGGATAGTTACAAATGTTACGAATATAATGACAATAATAAAATTTATATAGGTCCGTATGCCGGTTGTCTGCTTGTCTGTGCGTTTGTTCGCGCTAATCTCTGAAACGGCTTAACCGATATCTTTCTGGTTTTCACTGATGTATTGCAGTAAGCATCACTTAATACTTGAAGTTTGTTTCATTGCAATCCGTCCATAAATAAAGAAGTTATAAATCAATTTAAAATAATGCGGGTACTATTTCTTAGCTTAAGGCATAGTTTTTTTTCCTATATCTACATATATTTTCGTTGATAGAAGAATAATAAATAAGTGTTATTGCATTGTTTCAATTTTTGTGTTTGTTTTAGAACCACAATGTGCTACAAGGGGAAATGTATGCACTGTCTCGAGGTCGAGACAGGCGCACTCATCTTCGCCATTCTCAATGTTGTGAGTTTACGTATACATATTATTTTTATAATATTATAAGCAGAAAGCTATCCTGCTTTAGAGATTTGAATGTAGGTGTGCATACGAAGGTCGTAGATAACATTTTCAAGATTACCTCTTGCATATAAGAAATTAATTATCACGTGTTTTCATGAATGAAAACATTGCGAGGAACAATACATATTAAAGAGTTCTCGACAATGTTTATGAAGGTGTTTGAATTCTGTTCTTTTGCACTTGGACTATTGATATGAACTTACAAAATTAAAAAAAAAACAGGACTAATAGTCATAAAAATTATTTTTCATTAAGCAACAAATACCATCGCGTACTCCACTTAATATTTATTATAAAGCCTTATCCTTCAGTGGTTTGCACCTGACGTCACTTTCTCACCACGGGTTTCCATGTTCGTTATAGAGTTCGACACGGTTTTGTCTCGTATTTTGATTTTCATTTACAATGGACTGAGTGAATGAATGAAATACTATTTATTCGAAGTTGGTTTTTACAAACACTTTTCGAACGTCAAACTACGCCATCGCTTCAACAAATCCCTACCGTGAGTGGTCCCGGAAGGAGAAGCGACAAGAAACTAACTAACATTTATGAATTTAAGTCGCATGTGAGATTATTTATAATGAACAATTTCAGATGTCTTCTGCATTGGCTAGTGTGGTCTCAATAGGCGGATTGGTGTATACCATGTTCATAACGGAAATGGCCATAAACAAAGCTGATGAACAAGAAGACGAAAACTTTATGGAAGGCGCATTAGTTTTCGGCCTGACTACAAACGTACTGTTCGCCGGGCTCGCCGTCGGATCCTGCATTGCATTCTCATTTGCAGTTGTCCTTATCGTTGGATTATGTAAGGTGAGTTTTATCATCGTTAGATCTAGAATGGAACGTGGAATAATTTTTTTTTTAAGTATTTTTGGAGCGCTATGTTGTGGGGTTCAATCAAAACAACGGTGTTGAAAATCTCTTCGGTGGCTGGTGTTCTGTGCTCTAACAGGGAACACGCTTGACACGACAACACTTATCTCAAGTTTTGTCATTTTCTCTCGGGATGACAAGTATGTCTCACTAAACTACATCTTCAATATCGCGCACTCTCCAAAGAACCGTAAAATATTGAATTACCCACTCAAGAAAATGGTTCATATTTGGATAGGGGTCACACGTGGTAATTTGGTTGCAAATGACCCTTACAACCCCTAACGGATTGCCAAATATTTCCAGTCACCCTGTTTGTACATATATTAGTGAGAGTGAAGGTGATATTATTCAGCCATGTCTCGAATGGTGTTAATTTAGATCTTGATTTTTAAACCTAATATACATATATATTCTTAGATAAATGGTATTAAGCTTAAACGCGTCGCTAGTACATAATATTTGTACTTCACAGACTTAAGTTAAAATCTTATCTAGATTTTTCATTATATTTAGTATTATCAAGACACGTGCGCACTGAAATATTAGACGCCGTGGTTCTTCTCCACTGCATGTTCTGAGTGCGACCCCTTTTCATGTTAACATCTCTGCAATAGCAACATCGAAAAAAGAAAATGTGTATGGTGTTAGCCCTATTTGAAGTAGTTACATTTTTGTAGAGGTTTTTTGTCTGCATAAATGTTTTTGTCTTCTTCATTTTCTTGCTTGATGGTAACTGACCTCCGATGTTTCATAAAATCATCCATCAGGCTGGCTACTGTGGAGGCGGCGATTAATAAATTAATAAATATTTAACGTTACGTGAGATAATGTCGTCAAACTGCGAGATAAGTCTTGTCGTGGCCTGCAGACGGCCAGTCTGCTTTTACCTTGAGGTTATTAATAAAATAACATTACATGTTTGTTTGTAATTTATTTGTGTAATTAAATTATGAAATAAATAAATAGACGATGGTTGCCATACATATCGACAGGTACTATGTATTTGTGAAAAATTAACATTGTATAATTTTTACTTAATGTTTGTTTTCGATATTATTGATTAAGCTATTTTACTAATGGAGATCTTTAAAACGACCTTTGTTAAGGCGAGAAACAATGTTCACTTGAATGTAACATACAGAGGTCAAACGATTCATGAAGATTAATGCGTGGGACGTCCCGCGACATTGTTTGTTTAGCTTTAGATTATTGTCCGTGATCCGTTACATCCATAAAATAAAATTGTAACTGCCCGCTTTCTGTACATGAACGATATATAAGAAAAAACATTATTAAGGGTATTTATTAACGCAATAGAACACAAAACAATAGTTGTTAGAATTTTTGTCTGCTTGTCTGTGCGTTTGTTCGCACTAATCTCTGAAACGGCTTAACCAATTTCTTTCTGGTTTTCACTAATGTATTGCAGTAAGCATCACTTAATACTTAGTTTGTTAATTACAATCCGTCCATAAATAAAAAAAAACATATAAATTAATTTAAAATAATGCGGGTACTATTTCTTAGCGTAAGGCGTAGTTTTTCCGAAGCGAAGCGAGGGTAGTTTGCTAGTAGTTCGTATATTTATTTTACATTGGACGGAAAGTAGCTCTGATGACATAAAAATATTGTTGGTTGTGCTTATTATAAGGTATTTTAATCGAATATGACTCGATTATATAAATCAGTAATGTAAATTGTTTATTTACAGAGAAAAGCTAACCTCGTAAAGTGCTACTTCGTGTTTGGCGTTTTGAAGCTTGTTGTTGGAGTCGTAACATTGATCTATTTGGCGTTGCAGTCAGCCATGGCTCCCGCTATGTTGTTCTTTGTTATATACTGTAAGTAATAATATAATTATGTTATAACAATCTAGGGGTGGGCTTGGAATACACACTGAAATGGAGATTGGTCAAAGTCTACCACGTTGGTAAAATGCTGATTGACGGATTTTACACATTATAATTTCCTATAATTCCTTCCCAGAGCGAATGATAGTAAATGTCTATTAAATATTGAATTGAACAATTATAAAATCAGACGTGTCTTCAGAATGACAGCTTTGGTTACTATCTATCTCTTACCAAAGACAAGTAGGAATCAGCAAGTTCAGTGGTAAGGTAAAACTCGCTATAAATAAATTAATTTCACAATAAAATCATCAATTCCATATATGTCGTGAATAGGTATATGAGTTCCGTCCGTCTTGTCGGTAGTGATAAGAGAGTTGGACCAACTGTATACACACCGATGCTTTGTTTACTTCAAACATAAATTAAATAATGCTGTGCGTCATTGTGATTCTTGTAACTTGGAATATATGTCGATTAACGTGGAGTAAAATTATAGCTAAATAGGTTGAAACTCAATATACCGTTCGTCTTTGTCCGAACTATTGTTTCTTATTCTTTCATTGTTAAGGGCACAGTAGGAAAATTATAACTATTTCTTGAACAAATATTAGTACATCGTCGTCCTACTTGTAGTAAAATATAGGACAAAGCTAAAGTTAACATTGAAGGAGTAACAACAGCTGTTAATGTTGTACAATCTAGTCAAGTGGGTCTGGCTTTTGAATTGGAATTGAATTTTGCCAGAGCTAGAAATTCTTAGTAGTAGTACCATTTAAAGAAAAAAATATCGCTTATTTTGAGTATGGAAGCAATGGTGATGATGGTACTAGAGGTCTTCATAAACTTTTCGTAGGTGTGTCTTTTGGATTCTGCTATAATGGTTCTGTTTATAAAACGAATATAAAATTGAATGAATTGGTAATAAAATTGAATATAAGTAAATACAACAACAGTTATTAACATCGAGTGGCATAAACAACAATAATAAAAATCTATTTCTGTTTCAGTTTTCTACGGACTCATCCTTATTATGGTCCGCATGACTTACATGAAATTTGAATCGGAGATTGCTTTCACTGCCTTCACCAATCCGATGTCTGGTGTTTCGAAGTTCTAAGACTTCTGGGCTAATTTTTTTTTATATTTTAAATTTATTAGTATTAAGGCCTACTAAGAATTAACTCTGTAACGGGTATTTAAGCTCTCTGATATCGTATTTGTAACGAAAATTATTCGTAGTTATTTTTTATATTTTTTTGTGTATGTTAAAAAAATATATGCGGAACGAAACTGAATTTATTGTAATTCGTTTATTTTTAGTTCTTTTTATAATTTCCTTTTTATTAGGTTAATTTTGTAACTCATTTTGTTTATTATATTTTTGTATTGAAGATATATTCAATACAATATGATACAAATATTATTGTACACACATTTACATTATATAAAACTAAAGAAATTAAAAAATGTATGTATTACGAAAGAAATTTTTATATAAACATAAAATATTTTCGAAGTAAACATACCTGTATTGTTACATAATTTTTGTTGACATTGAATTGCAACAAGCAAATTACAGAAATTGCATTTGGGCAATTATTGGATTGTATGAATAACTCTTTTTTGATGCTTAATTTGTGTCTTTATGCTTTATACTGTTTTCCTCCACAGACTATTTAAAATACTGCTAATCTTTAAACAAGTGAATAATTGTGAACTTTAAATTATTGTTTATCAATATTTGTATAATTTTATTTGAAAATGTTCAGTTGCATTGACGTTAATTTCAGTAGTTTCTTACTTATTTCCATTTGTATAATTTGATGATTTTTTGATAAAGCAATAGTTGCCGTTTTTTACTAAATTTTATATTCGAAATAAATAAAATAATTATTTGAAAATCGAGTTTTAATAACACAAGCGGCTATAGAGTTACTACTCCCATGGTCCATGGTAGTATATATCATCAACAACAGTACAACAATATAACAAATATAAATAAATATAATATAAATATAAATAGTAGTAACAGTATAACAGTAGAAAAGGTTGCATCTAAGTGCGTTGCTATTAAATTTTTGTCAGTCGTTAGGGGCCTAAACAAAGACATTTGATGATTTCTCTTAGACCTCGATTCAATTCCCTTGGATCATGCAGTAATGTATAGGATTTAGAATAAAATTGGTAGTTTAAATTCAAAATCATTTAATAATTTAGGTATTCTGTAAATACACTTATTCATATTAATTGCAGAAGCATGCATGTGTTGCATGGCGGTAAAGTTTTTTGCCTGTTTGGCTAGCCACCAACCTCTCTTTAAAACCGATCGAAATACTCGATACATGTGTCGGTCGCAGTGTCAGAGAGCTGGTAAAAGTACGGGCCCCCGCTTCTTCGAACGAGTACGTAAGGAATTCCAGTAATTAATCTATATGCCTTTAGTGTTCAAATTTCCATGACAAAAATTATAATTTTAATTCAAAATAGCTAAAGTTAATCGTATAGGTATTCATAAAAAAATTATATTTAACATATTAGTCTGGAAAAAAACCTCCTTTTGTGAGAAAAAGTAACTACCTACATAGCGTTACTAAGTATGATGGTCCAAGATGGGTAACCTAAGTATTAAAACTTCTTATGCTGCACAATTGTCCCCGCCTGACTGCGTATCTTGTTCATTGGAGCAAGAGATTTTGCCAATAACAACCACCGATCTTCTATAGATCGCATCCGAAGGTTAACCGAATTGACAACAGAATATAAAATACAGCAGATTAGAAAAAGCTCAATATTTAATAATTTATTATAATTCAGATCGCGTCGCTGGAAAGTAATATGATCCTGAAACACAAAAACCCTGGGTTTGCATTGGACATATTTGTCGTATTACACTGTTACAATCATTATAACAATCAGTACCTAAGTACTAAACACTTCAACGATTTCTTATCAAATATAAATAGTATTAAAAATGAGGTTGTAGTTATTCTACATAGCACATACACCGGTCCTTTCCTAATATTACTGACTCACCATCATGGCGTGCCCGTCGTCCGCTCGTTTGTCGGTTATCTACGTGAAAAATGTCTCAGCACACTCAGAATCATGAAATAACGATCAAAATAAATTCAAATTTGAAAATATTAACAGTAAAAATTTTACTCATACAACTTAATTTTTTAGTTTCGAAAATTTTTAGTAATAAAAATGATGGACCTATTTAGTCACGAAAAATTGTTTAATTTGGAAATTGAAATATTAAGATATCTTTTTAATTTAAATTGTACTTCTTTCCAATATATCACCGAGTATTTTAACGAGTTCCGAATAAAACATCTAAAGTCATCAAAACGATGGGTGCAAAGTAAAACGAGTTAACTCTAATAGTGGTGATTTTATACTACTACATACACTATACGGTTCACTTTTGTTAGCGAGTTGAAAAAATAATAAATACGTCTTCACCATATGATGCTTTATTTGTAACATGTGTCGTGCAATATCGACTTCAACATACCGCCCACCAAAAGGGGCTGTAAGAACCTTTTAACAATAAATTAACTACAATAAATATAAATAAAATCATCTAACTCCATTATCATGCAAATTTACAATTTTATCGCTATCAATAAAATTCAATTCCACCAATGAAAAAAAAAAGATAATCAGAGCTAAGGCACAAATATAAAACTACTACATATTTTAATATATCATCACCTCCAATAAATAACGTTGATAATTAAAGATAATAAATGTGATTTTCAATTTAGCCATCATAACTATCCATAGGAATTGAGCAGTTTTGTAATGCTTCGTTTTACGACATTATTTCCACTTTTAACACTATAGACCCTTGTGAGCCCATCAGGACCAGGATGTTTTTGAATTATTCGTCCCAGGTGCCATTTTCCTGGTGGTAACCCTTCAGTTTTTATAACGACTACTTCACCGATATTAAACTCATCTCTTTGTGTCATCCACTTTGGTCTCTGTTGTAGTCTGGTGAGGTATTCTTGTTGCCATCGTTCCCAGAATTCCGAGAGCAATTTTTGAGTAAATTGCCAACGGGATAACATGTTCATAGAAATGCCCTTCAGGCTTGGAGATGGGATGGTCTCTCCAATGAGGAAATGCCCTGGCGTGAGTACGCTCCCATTTACATCATCATTATCTATAGGACATAAGGGTCGGGAGTTTAGGCATGCCTCAATCTGACAGAGCAACGTTGTCATTTCTTCGTACGTCAAGTGGGTTTTCATTATTCGTTTTAGGTGAAACTTTACTGATTTTACACCTGCTTCCCAGAGCCCTCCCATACTGGGGCTATATGCAGGGATGAAGTGCCATTGGGTGCCGTCTTCGGCTAGTAGTTCGAATACTTCGATTTCAAAGTCGAGCTTTGCTTGGCTAAAAGCATCGGCTAGCTCCTTATTGGCGCCGATGAAATTTCGGCCTTGGTCACTCCATAGGTCGGTGCATCTGCCACGCCTAGCCACGAATCTCCGAAAAGCCCCTATAAAAGCCTCAGATGTTAAGTTTCCCACGAGTTCCAGGTGGATGGCCTTAGTAGACATGCACACAAATATTGAGATGTAAGATTTATTAGTTTTTGCGCCTCTACCTCTGGCCATCAAAATATCATAAGGACCAGCAAAATCTACACCACTGTGTATAAAAGGTCGTGCTGGTGTCACCCTCACCTTCGGTAACTCACCCATTAATTGCGATCGAGTTCTGGCGTTTATTCTCGCACATACGGTGCATCTATGTATGAAACCTTTAACGAGATTCTTAACTTTTAAAATCCAATATTTAGAGCGCATGTAATTTAACATTAGATCAACTCCACCGTGAAGTGTCTGTTTATAAGTCAGATATTATAAGTAAGGTAAGTGGGCCTTTATTATCTAATATGATGGGATGTTTTCTATCGTAATCTAAGTGTGAGTTTTTTAAGCGTCTGCCCACCCTGAGTATATTATTCGAATCTAAATATGGATTAAAACCCTTCAATCGACTTCTGTTTTTAATTGTACCACGACCTTGCATGTCTAGAATTTCTTCCTTAAACATTTTCTCTTGAGTTAGTTTTATGCATATTTGTAATGACTGTTCTAATTCTTCTACCTTAATTGCTGATTGTAAGACATCCTTTTCCTTTGATCTTTTGTAATTTAAAAATCTTTTCGTATATGCTATAGATCTTAATAATTCATGTAGGTTGTTAAATAGGGAAAGCTTATTGTAGATGGAAGTTTCTTCCTGTTGAACGTTAAGGTAAGTGTTTATTTTTTTTCTTTCTAAATCAGTATCCTCATTGATTAACCTTTCCATAATAATCCTTTCTTCTTTCAGGTGTTCGGGTCCATGCCACCACAGTGAGTAGTCTTTTAATTCAGACATTAACATTCCACGTGATGCAGCGTCTGCTGGATTATTTTGTGACTGTATATGGTACCATTTGTTTCCAATGCTGTCCAGGATTGTGATCACTCTATTTCTAACAAATATCTGCCATCTATTTGGATCTCCTTGAATCCATGATAACACAATCGTAGAATCAGTCCAACAAAAAACTTGGCTCACTGGAATCCGCATTGCGTCACTGATATTTTTCAGTAATCTGGAAAGCAGTACTGCACCACACAATTCTAGCCGTGGGAGTGACAACGCCTTAATAGGAGCAACCTTCGTTTTGGCAGCTATAAGGTAAGTATTATATTTATTTTTCTCAGTTTCAACTCTCAAATATGCTACGGCACCATAGGCCTTCATTGACGCATCACAATAGCCATGTACCGTTACTCCTTTCATAGTTTCCTTGGTGGTATGTAACCATCTGTTTATTTTTATGTGTGTTATATCTTTTAAACCTTCTCTTATACGTAACCATTCATTTTTAATTTCAATATTAAGTTCCTCATCCCAGTGGACGCCTTGAAGCCATAATTTCTGGATAATTATCTTCGCTGGTACAAGTGCAGGAGCCAACCAACCAAGAGGATCAAATAATGTTTGTACTTCGGCCAATATTTTCCGTTTTGTAATAGTGTCCGATAAAGTTGGCATTTTCAAATTATACTCTAACGTATCATCTCCCATATTCCAGGATAAACTGAGTGTTTTAATGAGTCCATTTAGTTTTATGTTGAAATTGACGTGAGCACTAATCTCTTCAGGTTTAAATTGGTTTAGAAATTCTACTTCATTTGAAGCCCATTTTTGTAGAGTGAAACCTCCTCTTTTAAGAATTGAGTTTAAACCCTTGGCTTCTGAGCTTGGGGAAGAGGGTTGCTGGCGGTGCCCCCAGGGAGAAATCAACGCTGAAGGTCTAGTCGGTTGGAGAGTAATGTCATCGTAACGTTGAGTACTAACGGAAGAGGCGGGAACTTCCGACTCTGTGTGCTGCCAACTAACATTCCAAGTCAGACGAGACGTGGTTGGGAGAATCCAAGAGGGCCTCGAGACTTGGTGATGGGTTGGAGGGGAGTGGTATAATCCGTTGCACCCTTAATTAGGAGATTGGAGTGCTACCCGTTGTCTTGTCTTGTAAGCCGCCTTATATAAGATGTGTCGGATGGCAGTGGGGTGTACCTGTTCCATGTGCTGCTTACAAATACAAGGGGGCGGTATATATATGTATATAAACTACAGAATGCTACAGAAGTAAAACTACAGTAGTAGCTTCATTAGTTTATTGTTGCGTCAATAAACAAAAATAATTAGCATATTCGTATTCAAAACAATTTAGGCCCTAATTCCATAATATAGGCTTAGATTTAGGCTTCCCAACGAAACATTAAAAATCACCATAAAAATAAATAAAATAATGTCAACCTATTCCTGAACAAAATAATATTAATAAATACTTATAATAAATTATCATTAGTCCTATACAACTTAAATTCGTTTACAAATACTAGGAAATAAAAAAAATCTTGTCTTAATGTAAAATATACATAGTCTATACACGATTATATCAACAGGTAAGTGTTATGCAAAAAAAGTGCAATACAAATGTCATTTTTTACCTATTACTAACAGTTTTACACGCGCGGGCTGGATCGACAAGCGACTATAGAGGACTAATTCACAGGGCTGGCACTATATCATACTAATTTAGTCGTTGGAAATTAAAACAAACATATAAAATATATCTTATAACAATTAATAGCATTATACAGCATTTAAAGGAAAATAATCAACCGAAGCCAAGGAGAATATTGCACCGAGTCTACATGCACGGTCAGAAAAAAGACTACCATCCAACCCTGCTAATTAACTACCAGGCGACCCGACTCTACCGCTGAAGCGTCGCACCCTACAGCCGACGGCGCCAGCAGTACCGGCACTATAATCACATATCCCAAAAGCCCGCTCGGCCGCGGCGGCCAATTGGTCGATCGTTACAAAGCTACACGAGCCACCGTTAAGAACTACTACTACGTCGCCGTCCCCCCTTCGATAGCCTCGCGTTCCTAAACCGAAATCGTAAAACGAATTCATACACCGTCCGGGCCCAAACGATGATTCAGTATAAAATTAGGTACTACGCAATATCAATAAGAGATAACCTAATAATATATGCAGTTTTAAAGGGATTTGCGTCACTTTGTCCTATGACGTAATGTCATTCATACAGAGTAGCCGGTAACGTCATCTTTGATATGATTACATAATTGTGAATTAATGTAACGTAAAATAAATAAACCAAGTAAACTAACAACGGCAACAAACGGTGCTGTTATTTGTAGTAACTTCAACGAGATTATAAATAAGGTATGATAATGACGAGGGGATTGAGAGCAACTTTGGAACGTCGGAAATGATTGTAAAATTAGTAAAGAAATTATGTTGATTAATTTGCTTTATAATTTTTATTAATCAATATTGTTCGGGTTGACTGCAGGACGGCAGGTATATTGGAATTCTGGATCTTAATATGTCTATCTATGGATATGAAATAACTTCAGATATTCGATAAAACCAGTAAAGGATCTTCTACGATACAAATTGGATTTAGACGGAAAATAGGTATTATTGGATGCAACACCCAAACTTCAATAAAATAACCTCATTTGACTTTGTCCCAATTCAATATTATTCGAATATTTTTTATTTCTATGTGTATTCTGTCGAATTTACTATAAAATAACAGTGCTTGCAATCATTATAAAACGTTAAAAAGTTTACTATACGGTCGATTAAAAAAATTATAATAATCGATGTAGGCGCCAATAATAAACATTAACTATCGATATAGTTACACAAGTGACAAATCCAATTATACAACACAGTACATTCGTCTATTAGTGGTGTGCTTTGTGTCACTTATACTTAATTATAAATGTATAATTGCTTGTAAGAAGGGTTAAAGAAAAAAATATATGGATTTTCTACGATTAGAAGTCATATAATACATTGTTAATGTAACCGACAGTTATGATTACTCCAAGATACGAAACGAAAACAACAAACACCTTATTCTAAATCCCGAGATTCGTTGCAGCTCTTAACGTTACACTCAGTCCATATCAGTTCGTCGTCTCACTACAATCCATAGATTAAGAATATCCTATTGATATTATACAATACATCTAACCCGACATTCAAGGTTTTCACCGGGTAAAGCATTGTTATCGGTTACCCTTCAGTAATTCACTAGTAAATCTATTTTATTTCAATAATCCAATTCAACTTAGAGAAACTTTAAATGACATAAGAAAACATTGGAACGCACCAAAAACAATGAAATCAGCGCACCATCGTTCGTGTTCAAGAACACGCGTCACGTTGACACAGCTGCGGCTGTACGTCTTAGCGCAGAGATTTGACTTATGTGGTCGTCGTAATTGCACATTAGGCTGACAAAATTTTACCAATTTTGCAACGCCAGAGCGGGAAAACTACCCGTTAAAGAGACTCGTTTTAACTCAATTTCTAACTACCCTCTAATACATCAATCAATCAAGCACGGATCGAGGACCAGCGACAAGGATGAACGATATCGCAACCGCGAGGTTTTATCGTAATTGATATGCGCTCGCAACTTGTACGGGCGTCGTCCTCCCTCTAGCGGTTACTTTCAGAACTAAATGAACGGTAAAGCTCGCGGGCGACGGTATGGTGTCGCATCTAACTAACTTTGCTAATTTTTAATCTATACGTTACCTGTGTAGTTATGTTTATCTTTGGAAAATCTAACTGTTGACTGGGAACTATGTCGTACAACACTACGCTACGTACTTCCCCTACATAGCAACAATTATACCCTGCACATATGTATATAGGATGGTCTCCGTTCAGTCAAAAAACTAGACGAGCAATTTCAATATACATACATATATATTTAAAAAAAAAAACAATGTTTCTCCGTGTTGCATTCATAGACTTAAACGGCAGACTGATTACCTAGAATTTAAAGGTAACACGAAAATAAAAGATTTAGACAGTAATTTAAGCAAATGCAGATTTTTTTTTTACAAAACCATGAAGGTTAGTTTCATCTAATCAATTTTTCAAAAACATTTTTTTTCATAACGAACGAAACGCGAAGTCTAAAATTAAACAGAAACACATACTTGTCGACTATGTAATAGAAATATATATGTATAGCAATCGTCGCAAATCCCACGACTGAACGAACCCCACGTGTATATAGCTACATATATTTAATTGGCGTTTTGGACTGCGTAGAAACGTACATATCTCATATACAAGTAGAAAAAAGCACTCGAACACTAAGTTAGCAACCGTTACAAATAATATTATTAAAACTATAATATAAGCCAATTATACAATACAATACAGGCTCGTCATCTGTTAGACGCTAAAAAATATGAGGTATATTGAGTCGTTACGATGTCCTAGTCGTGTCGGTTGGAATGGTAAGTTTTTATATAACTTCTTTATTGAGCGTCGAGTGAGTGTAACACGCACGGTGGCCTTGGATATTAAAATATTAATTAAATAGTGATATTATAATATTAGATGGATATTTTAAAGTGTATGTTACAATTCCATCGTTGTCCGTTTTAAGGGTTGGCGAAAAAACCATGACTAGGAAAAGAGATTGTGAGTTTACCGGAAATTTAAATTTGTGGTCATTTGAGAGATTTAATGATCCAGGGAAGAGAATGTAGGTGAAATGTTGTACACGGAATATCAAATATTAAAAAATGAAATTAAACTCATGTTAATTTGTCAAAATTATGAAATGGCCATTCAGCTATAATAGCCCGTTGCATCGGACAACCGTTTATGAATTTTGTTATAGAAATTTATAATGATATTTCTAAATTATTGTTGTGCGCGAACGTGTATTGTTAAATGTATGAAAATCGATACGAATCTTTAGATACCAACTATAATAAGTTTCATCGTTATTGATAATTTCGCCTCCCCTTAATTAGACTCAAGGCTAATGCAGTAATATTTCAGATTAGTTTATGAAGCTCGCCGTCGCAAACTTCATATCGTGTACCGCTGGACGACAATATCGTGTTTAACTATTGAAGCAAATTAAATGTTTACTGAATTTACGAACACGTTGGACATACCTGTAAAAAATTAGTTATATGTAGTTATTTGCAGCATATATAACTATTTTTTCTATAAACGCACCATCAGAAAACCCTAGATGTCAGTAAAAGCTTCAGAGACGATTCCACGTTGGTCGTAAACACGTTCCACTAACGCTAAGTTACTAAATCATAATCGATATGCTATCAATGTTCAATTATAATCGATACAAACATCGTTAAGTAAGATAAGTTTAAGTTAATTTTAACAAACGTCAATTTATATTTTAAATACGTATATTATATTGATATTCGCAGTAATCATATTAAGTTGAAAGAAAAGAAAAAAAGTACATAATTAAAATGAATATTTCAATGATACACTTGAAAATGGTACGAGAATACTACTACTACTTAGAAAATATTCACATTTAAACATATATTCACTACTAATATCACCGACGGACATGTTACATCACTCGCCGCCACGCACCTAAACGCGTTCTCACACCATCCGATACGTATTTACCGGACGTCGATTGATAATGATAAAATACAACTACGTCGCATACTTCCGATATCGGTACGATTTCGCTAATCGTTTTATATGCGATGGCTACTCGCTTCTAAACTAATCGATAATGTATACACATAATACACGAGCCGACACGGCCAGCGGTACACCAGTGTCAACTCCAATATTTTTCAATCCAAAAGACTAAATCATACAATTTACCTACATACATCGGATTGACTCACAATATCGTACCGGATAACATGAAAACGCCGTAATACTAGAGGCAATCACGCCACGCTGGTATCTTGAGCGTGACTGCGTTTCTTCTCGCTCCTGTGATGGTCAGGCGTGGATTTGAGAATGTCCGGTTGACCGAGAACCCTCGCTTCAGTGTGATGATTGAACGTGGACGAGGTGAGGGTCGCGTTGCGTTCCGACAGCGTCATGGTGGTCGTCGAGTTGAGGGTGTTGTGGCCGGTGGGCGGAGCGTGTGATGGCGTCACGTGGGGCAGCGTGGCGGCCGGTCGCCGCACGGAGCGATGGCTGTCGTTACGTGTGAGCGAGTTCATTTGTGGCGTGCCAGGACCGCCCGGGCGTAGTGCGTTCTTGTAGTCCGCGATTAGATGCGTTAGCTCTGCCATCTGGCGGTGGAAGTTTTAGTTATTACTATTCTATTACTGTGGCTGGGGTTACTATTTGAGAACTTAAGAGGATCGTGTTTCCCGAAGCAAAGTAAGAGCGGGTGATTAATATTCAAATAAGATGCGCTTACTTTTGGCTTGTTGAGACTGATTAACATCTTGTGCACTGGACTCGCGGCGTCTTCCGCGTCAATCAACATCATTAGATCGTCCTGGAAAAATTAACAAGTATTCAATTATTTGTTGCATCTTAATTACCAGATAAATGTACGTATTATAATTTTTTTTAATTTATATGCAGTAAGCAGAACATTTTATCTCGTCATTCGATCTAGCGTAAAAACTTAGCATAGATCCAAAACGACAGCCCGTATTTGTATTCGCACCAACACGCAAACACGGCCGATACATGCGTACGGTACGCACTGTGTTGCGTGATCCAAATGCAACACTACAATTTTAGTCTGCAACGTATTGTCTGCACGTAGAAAATAAGACGGAAATATACTTTAATCATTGAACGCTGTGTCTTGCACATTATTTTTAAAACACTGATTTTTACTCGGTGTCACATGAACGGGCCAATATGGTCGAACGCAAAGCAGTCTTCTTGCTCCCACACTACCCGTCTCGCCCGCTTACCTGGAGTCCTCCAAAGAGTCCGATGCAATTGAGCGCGTAACGACCGATGACCGCCATGGAAGCCAGCTCCAAAACCGTGACGCCCTCCTCGGACACCGCCAGCCAAACCATAGACAGATCTGGTTGTTTTATCTGTTAAGTGAAAATAAGAACACAATAAAGCCACAAGTTTCTTTGCACGCTATCTAATTGGTGATATGTGGCCACTGAAATCCTTGGACATCCATAACTAAAATAGGACTATAGTTCGTCACCTAAAGTAGTACTCCCAAAGAACTGAGTAAAGAAGTTTAGAATTGATTAGGTTTTCAATTAAATTTTGCTTTGACTGCTGCACGATTTCTTAAATGTTATTTTCAGCAATCATTAATTAACACATTTAAAATCTGTACCTATTAGTTCTCGATCCAAGTTAGTTCCCACTTGAGCCATTACTTGATAATGCGCTACCTTCAAAAGATATCATTCTCAACTCTGTTTTAGCAGATATAGATATTGCGAAGACCAATGTCAAGTACGCTATCTAGTTAATAATTTAAAACAAATATTTTCCTACACAAAGACAATTGTTAAATGTATAGGTAACGCGATACCACAAAAATTTTAACTACCCTTTATTTACTAAATATCATAACAACTACAACGGAACACCGACTTACAACAGGCTGGGATCAACCGAACCACAAAGTTAGTTTAACAAAGTATCTAATGTGAACCTGTCCTAGATGGGCTCTCCCATGATAGTACTACCACGTAACACATTATCACAACAATTTTTTAAAGACCCAGTCTTTTTACTGATATATGAAGTATTAAAAGCGTGGTAAGGATCGACTCACCCGCGCCTGGAACAGCGTGGCTCCAAAGAACGGCCATTTCCTAGTACAGTTGAGGTATATCCGCACGCAGTCCGCTGTACTGCGCCCCTTCAGCGACACCCACTTCGCACGTAATTTTTCTTCTACGTCCCTGAGATGTAATAAAATTCATAATTGTCATTATTTCAGAAAGTATGAGAGTAGAAATGCGATATTATTTGAACCCTTTTTTACAAAAAATATAATTGCCATTTTTTTAATTCCTAAGCTTTTTAAGCTCATTCTTTCGTCTATAATTAGAAGTCGCCCTTCACACTTTCTTTCACCGCTTAACTTATTTAACCTCCCTGTATCTCTGACTCCTAATAATTAGACAAATTTTACCATAATTATGATCGTTTTCTTTTAGCTCTTGCTTACCGTCTACAACAAGCCCTCACCATCACTACTTTTTGCTTTTCTCACTATCTTTATTCGTGACTAAATCTCATCTAAGTTATAGTTTCATGTTATCCCGTTCTCCCGGTCTCAGCTCCCTCTCTCTCTTCCACCGTTTCCCTATGCATACCTCAGTTCGTCGTTGCTGAGTCCGGCGCGGTACCGGTACGGATAGAACCGATGCGCCAGAGGTTGATTGTGCTGTGTGTTCGCCGGCGAGTAGTCACCCATGTCCAGTTGCGCCATCAACGCGCCCAGCTCGGCCGCCAGCTCGCGCGTCACCGGGAAACGACCGGCTACCACTGGAACGAGGGGATTTACAGGTACAGAACTGTATATTGGGTGAAAACGGGGCTATTACACTTAAATTAACTGTTCACTATAAGTTTGTTTTTTCTACTGTGAGTAGGAAAAATCTACAACACAAATCTCAATAATACTATAATCATACTAATATTAAAACTGTAACGGCCGAATCTGTCTATGAACCATTTTTTGCAATTTTTTGTCTATCTATCTGTACATGTACTTTAATGGAATTTTTCCAAAGTGAAGCGGGGGGGGACCACTGGTTTATCAGTAACACAAACTACAAACCTTGTTGGTTGACCTGATAGCAAAGCAACAGCCTCTCCTTATCGGTCTCCGTTCGTACGGAGCTCTTGAAGTACAGCCTGTTTCTGTACGTCAGTCGGATCACGCGGGAGTTTTCGAATTTCCCCGAGCCTTTCTCACGGAGCGCCGTCTCCCACTTCGATATCACGTCGCACAGCTGGAACATGGACCGGCGTTACGTTTCGTTTGAAAACCATAAGCGTTTGTATACTCTATGAGCTGCCTAGGTGTAACTTGAGAATATGTGTAGTTTTGTAATAAATTGCCGGCCGTAACGATTTGGGGAGGTGCGAAACGCTTGACAATTAAGTGATTTAATAATACTATACTATACTATAATAATATACTTGATAGATACTGTTTGTAATAGATATATATCAAATAACTGATAAATATTTTTAAACCACATGCGCTGTTTACATGTTATGACAAAGCACCTTCTTTTATTCCTTTTTTATATTTTTGACTTTGATCAACTGAACAGGGATTGGTTAATCTGTAACTGGGGAAATATTACAATTCAAGGACCAAAATATTAACCTACTACAAATTACACACTGACAAAACGTTCCATTTACTTCCATAGGAACACAACTCTGTACGTTCACCTGTGAGCTAAGTCATCAACATGTTGGAATTAATCAAAATTTATTAGTTAATCCAGCTTGGTTCTTCTACATATAAAGGTATCGAAAATTATTAATTTGTTATGATATTGAAGTTCTTTTATGAGACAAATTTTCATAATGTCACGAGCCTTTTTTTACCTTAGCATAGATAAATAAAATGTTTACAGGCGTCCATAAAATATCCGATTATTTTTGTTTTATAATTATCGGCAATTCTTAAAATGGAAATTATATTTCTTTATTCTAGGTACCAAATAATATATTGGAAAGTGATAATTTGTGACTGCGTACGCACACGCGTTTGCATCCTCATGCGTGCATGCAAGGTGTATTACCTTCTTATCGGGCTTAATGTGATGTTCTAGATCCTTCTCGATGGGGTCATCGCTGAATAACGCGAACCCAGACGACGCAGATTCGCGACATCCGAGCTCAGTGCTGAGCGTCGAGAGGAACTCTTCCACCGTTGTCGATCCGTCGAAACTTATCACCTAAGAAATATTAATTTATATTTTTAACATTTTATAGGACGTTGCTTCGATATGAGGAATTATACTGTAATTTCAAAATTATTCTACTTTGGACAGACTGATGTTCCCTGTCCACAGAGTAAGTAGGACATCACAAGTTAACTCTACGCACGCAACAACTTGCCGCGCTTAACTTTAAATTGAACATGCGAAGTCATTATGATTTTAACTATAACTCACATGGATGAGAATGTTTCTCAAGCCACGACCGTGATTCAAAAACCGTGAGTCAAATTCAAAATCATTTGACAATTTGAGTACTCTGTAAATACATGTAATTTTTCGCTTATATTACTGTTTCGAGAACGTGGTTTATCATCGAGGAGAAGATACTCTTCAACACATCTTTTACCCGTTACCGAGTAGCCGTTGTAGTTGAAATGTGTAATGTCCGCGAAGATATAACTGGCAAGTCTTGACTAATACTTAACCGCTACAAAGAAAAATTCTGAACCATCAGCCACATATGAACGAGAACGCACTAATACCGATTTCGAAGCCTCTCACCTGATACGTGTTATTGAGCATGTGTACAGGTATAGCGTGGGGTAGACAATGGTGGTAAGGATTCTTGAGCAGAATAGATAGCACTTCCATTCGCGAAGGCCGGTCCTCTCGGCCCCCATTGCGAATCGTACGCTCCAAAGCGCGCGCGCAGTACGCTGCGTACTTACCGCACTCCGTTCTGAAATGGGGTACTTGTTACATTTATTTTTGTGCGCAAAATGTAATGTAATTACCCGAGAATAATATGAAACTATAACAGGGTAAAACCCTGTGCTTATTATTCTTAGTAACAAGCACTGGTACTTTCGAATACTCGATCTGCTTATTGTCCAAATTGGAAAATATGTTCATCGACACTCTGCTGCATCTTCGTTGTCGTTGATGTCATCGTCGCGCGCGTGTGTGCGTGCGTACGTGTGCTCGATAGAGGCTTTTAGTATTCGCTACCTCTGAATCTTCATCTGAATGGGGTGAAAAATACCAGTCAGCCTTCTTCAGTAGTGGGGACGTACCCGTGTTTAAAATTAAACCGCTAATGGTTGTAGTAATACTATGTATGAAACGAAAATTCATTTTAAGTCGTTGGAGGCGTTGAATCATGTGTATGTTAAATCATAAAAGTCATCTGTGGTCATCAGTCGTATTGGGAACCAGTAATATTAAATAATCTGTCGTATTAAGGTTTTATTGCAACTGTTGTGATTATTAATGAATATTCTAATTGATTAATCCAGGGGAATTGTTGTTTCCGACTCAGGAATAGTCATAGTGATGTTCTACATTGATTTTGACGATTATTTTCAAATATCTTCACTGTAGATGCGAATCGAATTTTGTTCAAGTAGCACACAACATAAATTTCAAAAACTAAAGCTAAGTTCAATGTCGTGGGCGATATCGAAGGCCTTATAAGTGAGTCGAATTAGATATAAATCACAGTTCTCGATACTCACTTGGAATCCGAGTGCCTGCTTAAATGAAGTTTGAGGTACCACAGCAGACGGTTGTTCCTCGGCACGAACAGGCTGACGGCCAGCGCTAGGAGCTGCCAGCCCTGCACGAAACTGTATGTAGGAGGGTTGCTCTTGCAATCGACTGATAGGAGCGGCGCCTGAAACATCCTCGGGTTTTATTATATGCAGCCTATTTATTTTTTAATATTATTAAGGCTCCTACAGTTTATGTACTAGCAGATGCTGGATACTTTTAAGCGTGGGAGAAATCACGTTTTTACTTATTGGTTATTGTTACGTTGAAATATAGATTCGCTCTATGTTTACCATATTCTTAGTCGAAGGAGATAACTTACGATTAGCTGAGAACTCTTTTGTCTTTAACGTTAATTAAGTTAAACATTATATATTTTTCATACACATGCTTTGATTCCATAAGGTAAATAACAGATGCTTTGTACATACGTTGGATAATGTTAATACCAATTTTAAATTTTGCTTATTACGCTCTAGGCTTCTCAGATACGACGATAAATAGTTTTCTTCAGCTGACGAGTGGATTGAACTCAAACATATTAAGTAAAACTACCAGCAACTCAACTATATAACTTTGATAATGCCGAAATGACTAATGACTAATGCCGAAAATTTAGGGTAAATTGAAGCTATTTGTTCGACATACTTTTAGGAGACACGTTGTCGTACACGGCAAAACTGTAAATAACTTCGTTATAAAGCATGGGCAAAAATTTAGAACATATAGTGCATTTTTTATTTTATTTTCAAACAATTTATTTTCTTCACTTTAAACACGATTTTTTAACACAATGTAAATACACTATAACAAGTATAAATATTTAATATAAATCAATTGGAATCACTGATTTCTGTTAAAATTCGCGTGTTTAACAGGGATCAGTATTAGAAAAACAATTACCCTTACCAAAAACTATATGTATAAAAAAACTTATACTTTTTACTCACTTTTATCATATGATATTTTTTAATAAACAAAAATTTTATTAGCTTCATTACATATTTGCTTTACGTGATTAATGATTTTAGGAGAGCCATAGAAATATTTAACTTGTGGTGCGAGTATCTTTCTGGATATCAACGACAATTAAATTGCTTTGGATGAACTGAAAAAGTTTTAAGTTACAAATGAATACATAATTATAACTACAAAGATCACATTAAATGACTGCATAAAGATATTTAAAAAAAATATGTTTTCGTTTTCACACTAAATGTTTTTTATATACGTATATCGTAAACATATATTTAATATGTTACTCGAATAACGGCAGTTACAATCATAATCTAACGAATTCTCTTCTACCGTGAGCGTCAGAGAACACTAGACAAGTCAGTGTGCGGAACGCGCGGAGTCAAACGCGGTACAGAGTCTCTGAAAACTATACCCAATTATTTATCTATCCACGGTTTTCTTTATTTGAGATAATATTATTATTTTTTTATCCATCGAGAGCTTTTGTTTCTTTAAATAATCTACGGGAGAGTATATCGATAATCGAAGACGTGGTTATATGAAAATACTCTATAATGCGTTTCCATATTCTTAGGATTTGGAAATATGTCTTGAAGATATTCCTCAAACTAGATCGCTTTTCCCCGAGGCTGATAATTGATAACAATAGTAGGTAATACAGAAACCATTTAATTTGAAACCATTTGAATGCGTTTGTTTTTGGTCTTCTCGCACAAATAGAAAATTGTATCTTTACTGGTCAAAATTAGTTGCTTTGAATAAACAAACAACAACCAGAAGACGTTAGTTCTCCATTATAACATCGTACAATATGAATAAATCAAATATATTTTTTGTTATTTTTTTTAATGATACTTGAATCTAATTTATGTTCCAACATTCTAAACATTCGGATAGAGTTCTGTCTTTCGCGGGATAAGTTTGGATAGCTTTTATCGATGTTTGTTTATAAACTTTACAAATAGATAGATAGACATCAAATAGATTTGTTTTTTTTTCCAATCTTTAGATTGATTATCAAAAACTAAACACAAACTTATATGCGTGCCAAAACGTGGAACATTACCGCGTTGTAAAATCACTTACTATGTTAACGCACACTACGGCGAACTAGTTTGACAAATTGTTTATGGTTTGACGATAATAGCGATGGATCATACAATTTTATCGAAGTAATTAATTAATTAATTTTAACGAAGTGAACTATGGTAGTATGATTAACACGAGGTTTTTTTTTTAAAAACAAAAAACTGCTTAACAATACTACAACGGCACGTGTTATGGAAATGATTCAGTTAAAATATTTTAAGTTTCATAATCAGTTTGTGACTCGAAATAAATCATATCAAGTGTCCCTTCCAGGCGAACTGGGACGGGAATAGTTGTCTGCGCCTACGCGCCTGCAAAGAATCCTTTGATTTTTGCACTATTCTGTGATGAGTCTCCGCGAACGATCCAACGGTTACCTGCACAGAGCTGGGCGAGCCGGCGTGCGGCGCGCCGTCCCCCGCGCCGCCGGCCACCGACGCGCCCGTGTCGCACGTGAACAGCGACTGAGTCGCGCACAGCAACAGTTGCTGCACAAATGAAATGTTGGTGCCTTGGTGCCGCGGAAATGCAACGGGATAGGGGGTCACTGCGGGGTTGCTGAGGTTTTGTGTTGTGAACCGAATATGGTTGAAGTTGTGCGTTTCGAGTCTCATTGGGTTTTTAATGACGCCGCGGACATGTTTACCGATCGGAATGGAGTTTGCTGTGGTTTTGTGTTCGGAAAAGTGTGTTGTGGTTGACGTTTAAATTGATAAAACTTATGTTTGTAATGCTTGGGGTATCTATGATTTTGTACTAGAAGTCAAAGAAGAGTGACTGAGATTGTATATTGTGTTTTGTGTTTTGGAGTGTGATTGTGTCAGTGTAATAAGATTGAAATTGGGGGATGCTAAAATCTTGATGGATCTATTTTGCATCGTCAGTTACAAGATGATCGAGGATTTATCTATTAAACTCGTTGTAAGATTGCTAGGGTTGACTACTGGGTTTGTACTGCTCGGTGCCATATTAGTTTCGAGGAAACAAATTATGGAAAATATGTGAGATCATTTAATATATGAATTTTAATAGTACGTTCATATTATTAATAGCTTATACTCTGAGATGTTGAAACTAATATGGCTAATGGAATATATTCATAATACATCAGATAATTACTTGTTATCTGTGAAATATGCATTGTGTAACGTATTTTCTTGTGTAAAATTATAATTAAAATTATATAAATCTACATCTATGAAATTACATTACCATAGTCAATACATTTTATTTAATTTTGTATTAACGTGTGTTACACTGTAATAAAATAATAAATAGTTATACTGTAATATAATAAATTATAATGATTTTCTATTCAGATATCATGTTGCCTACATCATATCTATGACCTAAAAATATAAAAAGGAAAAAAAATAATGCCTTTTTAATTTTGGTCTAATAGTACTGGACATTTAAGTTACTCATATGCGTATGTACTCAATGACTACGATCTTTCTAAAAATGATTTATATTGTAATACACAATAAAAAAAAGAATCTGGCGACATGTTTCTCCTGCTCGTGCATATCTGTAACCAACTTCAAAAATACTTTCAATCTTAAAAATCAGTCACAATCATAATAATGACGCGAATAAAAAAAAAATCAAGCTACTTCGCACTTTGAGGCTTAACACACCATAATACAAAATTCGAAATTGGAAATGTACTACTAAAAACTCCCCCTTTATCCTTAATTTTTTATATTTTCATGGGCTGGATTGCTTCTCCCTAAGACTTGGGAGGTAAGAAGGTGTGCCCCAAAACTTTCCAAAAACGCCAATTTGCCAGAAGCGACCTGCTTCACAACTAAATTTTCCTTCGGTATTATTCATCACATTTTATGAATGTATGTCAGTTTATGTGTATATATATAACTCAACATCGTTATGTTAGTGCGTTCGTGTGTCGCCTGTAAAAAAACTACGTGTCGTGCGTTTGGTGTATTATGTTAAGTATTGCAATCGAAGGCATTAAGGAATGATAGCGAGAATTGCGTTTTGTACGTAACATTTTTCTCTATAAAGTTCAATTAAAAAAATACATATTACAATTTCTAGTATTTAATAATCCTCAAAAAGGCCCCGAGAAAATTACGGTAAGTATATACAATACAACTTATGTTATAGATAAGTGTATCACGTATCGAGTAGTAAGGGTCAGTAAGTTCATTCCAAGAGCGACCCGACGGGTAGTGTAACGAGGGAGGGGNNAGGTTAGATAGGAACTTCCATAATCGTACATATCAAATTCACAAACTTTATAAAATTGGACAATTAACGAATATTTAATAAATTAAATAACTCCCTTATTCAATTTTGTAATGCTACCGTCTAATAAAGTCTAATTTGTTCTACTTCTGTTATAATCAATAATATAGAACTAATAATATGACCCCCTGATTGACTGTGATCGCTTTTAGCTTAATTACTGTACCCTTGTGTGGTGTTTAGGTAGCTGCCTACCTTGCACCTGCCCGTTCAATTCCACCTTCATTGTGGAACCAACCGTGAAATGTCAACTTTTTCCGTTATTTATTGGAGAGTCAAAAACAACCGATTCCCTACTTTTTTCTTATTCCGCAATGCGTCAGTGATATCGTTGGTGACTCGCTATCAGATGACCTTTTACTCGATTGTCGGTTTTTTAAATGAAAAAAAAAAAAATATTGCCATGACCAAAATCAGTGAATATTTTTTAAATTACATACGAACCCTGACTTGAAGATTTATATCAAGATATAAAAATGCAAAGGTTTATAAATATAATTATACTGTAACGTTATAATCATCACTTAAATTTGACGTTATTTCTGATATCATTCCTCATTCCCTGATTTCCATGAGCAAATAATTAAATATAAAGATATCTATAGGCCCCTGCCCCGCTACATGTGTATATACAGAGTGTGATTCGCAGTGGTTTTATTTTTTATATATATTTATATAGTTATACATATTATATAGAGGTTTTAATACAGTACAGCTGCACGAAATTGGTTATAATATTAAGTTGTAATAAATTGTGTTACTTGTAAACAAAATATAAAGGTTTTTGCCAATGTCGTGTTTTAAAAAACGTGTTGAAGTGTGTTTAGAACGTCAATGATATTAAATAGCTTGGAAATGAATTGAAAGTAACCACGAGTCTGTAAATGTATTAACGTGTACAGCTGTACTGCGACTTAACCTAATTATGTAAACACTTACCTCACAAATAGAACAATCACGTACATAGGATATAGGAGAATCTAATACAAACTTGCATGTCAACCTTTCTATACAAAGGAGATTGGAGTGCGAAGAGTCTAGCTATATATATATGATAGAGTACGAATGATAATGGATACGAAACCAACAACATTCCCTAAATCTAGGGGTGGGGGTAAAACATTCCTGGATGAATATATCGTAAAATAAAAATATAACGGGGAAATTTACACCAACATTCCATTTGATAGTTCGCAACAATATATCAAAACGCTTTTTGTTGAGGCAACATTCGTTTTTGAACTAAAGGCATTCGAAGTTATTTTTAATATTATGTGGTATTAAGTATAAGTTGGTATTATTAAGTAGTGTTTTAACGCATTGTGCATTACGAATATAACACACGAGTCTCCCATTTTTTTGTATTAACCCGTCAATGTTGCCAGAACTGAACGATCAAGTTGGAATACGACCGTTTTAAATCACCGATCGAATCATTCGATTTTTTCGTATCGATATTAACTTTTACAAAATTTACTTATAAAAGAAAGCCAATGAACCGATGACCGCATACACAATTCCAAATTGATCAACCACGTGACAGGAAGCCTCTTCAAATCTCAACAGCGACACTCAAAGCTCTACACTTACAATGGGTTGTTAGTGTATATTTGTCGGAACAAAACAACTTAGCGTTGAAAGCAAAACAATGTTCACGGTTGTACACGTGTGCCGTTACACTTGTGAGTAACTACGGAGGCCAAATTCTACAATACCATCACCGGTACAGTATGCGCATATTGTCAAATGTTCAACAATGTCATCAGAGCCTAATTCTGTCTACTTGGGCGTCCACTTTATAAAAGAAAACTTGACAAATTTGTACATCAGTTCATATGTATCGTTATTAAGTTCTGTATAATTACTCTATATTCAGTTTCAGTTTATATACTTGACTTGAGCAATACTACATTTAGACTTTGACTTGTTTTGATTCGATTAAAAACTTCAGGAAATATGTCTATTATTTTCATTAATAACAACAACAATTATTGGTTATTCAAATGGCGGTTTTATTAATTACAAAAAAGGTAACAAATATCATGTGATATTAGATCGTTTTTGGATTAGTATATAATTGTGGTGTATGAAGTAAGTTAAGACGCACATACTACATAACTATAGCATTTGTTTTTTTTATTACATTATTTGTTGTAACTAATTTAATGGACGCAGTACTAGTATATCGTAAGTAAGTAAAAAGTGGACACCCTGTTCAGTCAATAATATACAGTGTGCTTCGCAAAACACGACACCCGTGTTCGATGGAGTGATGAGTCATAATAAAATGATGATACGATATGACATGAGAAAAGCACTAAAGCGTATCGCTGAGAAGCCGAGGCCGCATATAAAGCGTATATTTAGATATTTAGCCGAAATAAACACGATTTTGTGCAAAAGGAATTTGGCTTCCTCACCAAACTTCCGTACAAGTTTCCGCTGTATTTTTTCCCCGTGTTTTGTATAAAAAAACACCGAAAGCCATGCTTTTAAATTTAAAGAGACGGAACTAAGAACTGTATTATTTGTATTATACCATCTGTTCCAAGTTATTAGCAAATAAAAATAACTTTTTTTAAGAAACGCTTCCGTTACGAATACAATTTATTTGGTTACTCTTATTTTTCTTTAAATATTATTTCTGCTTAAGGGATTACACTAATCCTATCAATATTGATAAAATATTGAATTTTAATTGCATTTACAGTAATCCGAAGCGTTTTTTTTATTTGCTTGTTACATTATAATAGTACCGAATGGCGTTTGAGACGTTATTTCAATAATTATAACCTCTATACTAACTGAAGAAGAAAAAAAGAATTTAATTAAAAATTATCAACATAAGTAATCTTTAAATAGAAAACCTTTGAATTTAAAAATAATGGCTTTCACCCAGCACGAATAACTTTTACTTTTAGTAATATAAAAAGCTAAAAACACATCAAAGCACAAAAATTGAAACTCACAATCACATCCGCATCAATGAAGCTACCCCCCCCTCAAATTACAGAAAATTCAAATTAACCATCATCACAAATCCCAATCTACCCACATATATATAACAAAACCCACCGCGTACTAAACAAAACAACTAACCACCAACCGTCAAATTCACAAAAACGCATCAAACGCCACCGGCACGCCGGCGTAAACAAAAACGCACTTACATTTTTAAGCTTGCCGCTAACGTTTAGCTTATTGTGTCGGCGCGCGAGCGGTGTTACCTGCACGCCGTGCTTGGTGTGCGTGTGCGGCGCCGTCTGTTTAGCGAGGGCGGACACCAGCTCGTCTTGCAGCTCGATCACGTCGAGACACTGTTGCAGCGCGTTCTGCGCGAGCACCGCGTGGTAGTCGATGCCCGCGTGCTCCACCGCCACCGACATGAACAGTTGGACGCACTGCGGCAGAGGGGGTCGATTAGTGGCGGGCGGTCGTGATTGGGGAAGCGAGAGGGAGGGTGAGAGTGTGAGAGGAGGATGGTGATACAAGACCGGGGAATTGAAAATATCGACTGATGAGATATCGGTAAAAAATGCAAGTGTAGTTAAGGAGCGATTACAACAAATTGAGGGGAATAAGTGTGAGAAAAAAAAGTAGGTAGGAAAAATTAAAGTTGCGCAAAGGATATGTAAAAGATTGCGACACAGGGGAATACCGGTATAACGAAGAAGTATGGGAGAGAGATAAAGAGGGGGAGACAGTTGATAGACAGAACGAGAGTGGGGTATTGCATTCCAAGTTGGAAAGTGTGGGACAAGATATAGAGAAAAAAAGAAAGACAAAGCACGGGGATTTAAAAGAGGATTGTAGTGGGGGAAGGAATATTAGAAAGGAAAGGCTAGAAGAATAGCAATATACATCAAACATCTGTCATAGCATAAAAAAGGAAAGTGAAAATAACCAAGCATATATATAAAAGGTTAACCTTAAAGAGTTTTAACGCTTCAGCCTGCAGCGCCTCCGAGTTCAACGACGTTAGTGGAGAAGCAATATTTTCTTTGGAGTAAAGTAACATCGGATGCCTCCATAAGACACAATCTGCAACATAATAAATTATTATATTTGATTGATACTAAATACTAACTAATTATAAAAAAGAAAGTATATCTGTTTGTATGATACGCTATCACGGACAAACCGCTGAGCCGATTGTGATGTAGTTTAATACAGAAATAGTTAGTAGAAAGTATCTATGTCATCCCCCAGGCTAAGGCCTTACTTATTGCAAAGCTATTCGATTTTATGAAATTTCCAATATTTTATAATTAAGGCGTCACAAATTTTTGCACGTCTATATCTGCTTATATATATGGCTTGCTCTGGCTAAACTTTATGAAATACTTAAAAATATCGCAATTTCATTAATAGGTTGGGGAGAAAGTATTTTCGCATTTTAGTATGTATGAACTTGTAATAAACTGTCTTTAATTATACTACTTGCATCTGGCCGGTTTTGGTATCATTAAAAAGTTTAAATTTTAAATTCAAATTTGGAAAATGTGTGATTTTCATTTGTTTTGCTTACTGCCAAGATGAGTGAGTGTAATGAAGAAATTCGCTACATTTTAAAATTTTACTACAAAAGAGGCAAAATTTGTGATATTTATGGACTTAGTGCAGTGTCTGTGAGAGTAGCACAAAATTGGTTTAAGCGTTTTCAATCCGGAAATTTTAATGTCAAAGATGCACGTCGCTCTGGTCGCCCTGTCACGGATAAAATGGGTGCCATTTTTGAAAAAGTGGAGCAAAATCGGCATATCAGTAGTTACGACGTAGCTGAAGAACTGGAATTGGGTACACAAAAAAGCTTGATATTTGGGTGCCAAACGAACTCACTGAAAGAAACCTCATGAACCGTGTCCACATTTGCGATTCTTTATTACAACGTAATTAAACCGAACCATTTTTGAATGGTGACGAAAAGTGGATCACGTACGACAAGAACAGATCGTGGTCGTGGAAAAGGCCGGTCAGGCCTGACCGGCTTCACAAACTGTGGCGAAACTCGGGTTAACTCGCAACAAGGTGATGCTGTGCTATGGTGGGATTGGAAGGGCATCATTGATTATGAGCTGTTACCGCTAGGCAGGACCATCGATTCTGAACTCTACTGCGAACTACTGATGATACTAAAGCAAGAAGTTGAGAGAAAGCGGCCGGAATTAGTCAATAGAAGGGGTGTGACTTTTCATCATGATAACGCTAGACCTCATACGTCTTTGGCGACTCAGAAAAAACTAAGAGACTTTGGCTGGGAGATGATGATGCATCCACCGTATAGCCCGGACCTTGCACCTTCAGATTTCTACCTGTTTCGGTCTCTTCAGAATTCTTCAGGCAGTGTCAGGTTAAGATCACGTGAGGACTGCCAAAACTACTTGGACGCAGTTTTTTGATCAAAAACCCCAGAATTTCTATAGCGATGGGATCATGTCCCTACCTACAAGATGGCAAAAAGTTATCGAACAAAATGTTACTTATATACTTTTGTTAAATTAAAAAAAACTTTATTAAAAATGTTTTGAATTTTCATAAAAAATACGAAAAGACTTTCTCCCCAACTCAATATTTAAAAAACCTAAATCAATCATAGTATAGAAAAAAAATATTTTATAAATTATTTTTGTCATTAATCAGATTAATAATACACTCCGCATAGGCCCGGACGAAGTCTTGAGTAAAATCTACTATACAATAAACATTTATGATAATAAAACTCTTTGACTGACTATGGAATTCATATTCATATTTAAAATCGTACGGGCATCACTGACACACATACTTTTCAGTGTCCACCATCCTAACCTACCTAATTTATTGGTCATCTTGAATCCGATTTCAGGAGACATTCACCCATCTTCTCCATAAAACATGCTGATATTAGCTGATAATTATCAAGAACTAGATAGGATTTAAAGGTAACATCCTCAAGTACTATTATCATGTTGTTTGTTACAAATGAGATATTTCATTAACCCATTTCAAAAAAAAGGATGAGGTTCTCAATTTTGTTTATATATTTTTTATGTTTGTTACCTCAGAACTCAGTCATTTAACAGAAAAACCCTTTTTTGTTCAAGAGGCTCTGCTTCCCGTTGGGTCTCACTTGAATTTGAACAAAAATACCACGCCTAATGGTGAAAGATGAAAATGTGAATTTCTTCTACAAATTGAAGTTGGAGAGTTAAAAAGCTTGTTTCCCGTGACGGTACTCCGGCGATTTGAGTCAGTCACGGAACGGACTCATAGCTTCCTTCTGGATCGGCAACGAATCAACAACGCCTTGTGTGGCTCCATCCGCTGTGGAGCAGACGTAAATAGAGGCCAGACGCCAGTGATATTACGTACTGGGATCTCCGTCGGTTTCCATCAGCTTCTGTACGAGTTGCTCGAAGTGCGTCCCCTGGCTGAGTCCACCGCCGCTCACCACCGTCAGGTGGTACAACCAAGAGTCCTTATCGGCTTTGCTTTCGAACAGAAGGTACGTTGGGCCCTGAAAGGGTTGTAAACACACAAACCTTGACACAAAAGACAAAAAAGGAAATGACACGGTCATGTGAAAAAAACTATATAGAATTTATTGTCATTCACCAATTTTTTAACGCTTGGGAGTACGTAATGTCTAACATTGCATTTGTCCACAATAACATCGACATATGTATTATATCAATCTCCGTGCGAACTGTTCAGTACCTATTATGGAATATTTGTGAACGTAAAAGTTACGCAGGTACTACTAGGGACTGAAAAGAGTCCCATTTTTAAGTTTAGTGATTCGCGACTTTTATTAAAATTTAAAAATTATGATTTTATATAGTCTATGTCAATTAAAATTTCAACCTTAAACAACAAACAATTCAATTATATATAATTCTGTCCGTAGACAACACGCAAGAATTTAATGCGTAATGGAGTTACAGGATGTGTTATTAAAAGGTTACTTAGTAATATTGTATAAAACTGAAATATTGGCAGGTGAAGGAGGTACAAAAATACTGTATGATCTTAATTTTACACAAGAAGTTACATGCTTCATGTAAACAGAAATACGTTAAATGCAATTAATTTACTACAGTCTTTCAGCCAATGAAATTTTCAGACACACCTGTGCAGTGCAATATATCATTATAATATTTTAGCGTTTTCGGTTACGATTTCTTCAGATTGGATAATCTGAAAATTCGGATAAATGCTTCGGATACTTTCGGTTACGGATATTAGATGATTTAGGTCTTGTAAAAAAAAAAAATGTTTTTACAAGGTAACAGTTTGGACTTTATTTCTAGATATTATTTGGTATAATAATCTGTGCGTCGGCGCGGCCGGCCACTGTTATAACGTGTTTCATTCACACACAACTCCTGTGTCTGAAGCTCAAAAATAACTTAAAATAATTTTAATTTTAAATAATTTTATTAATACCATCGTATATTGTGCTTGCGGATTGTTGCAAAGTAAATTAATACTAATTTAATAACAATGAATTTCCGCGCAAGCAACGCCTGATACTATCAACTATATTAAATAATTTTCTTCACGTGTTGATTTCCACAATAAATACGATGGTTTATACTTAATGATTGAATGGTTTATTCACACTGTGGATTCTCAGGTAGTTTCTAGTGCATTACACTACTACATTCTACTAGCATGCGAGCAAATTGGATTCGACGGCGCATACATATTTATTTTGCGGGTCAATGGGTATGACATGTATACTTACAAAGAAGCTTGATTGATCACGAATACAGATTTAAAAATAGTTTCTATTCAAAACACTAATAAAGGCTGAATTACCAGGCGTTGTCATCAATTATGGAATGTTCGAATAAAAATATGTAATTACCCTCAAATTTGGAGAGTGCAATCTGAGGTGATGATTTCACTAACCCAGTTTACCTGGTGTCAGGAGTGGATGATAAATTGTACAAAACTCTTATATGTGATTTTGATATGATGTAAATTTTACATAAAATCAGTTTTTAATATCAATTAATTAAATATAAAGTGTTCACACGCACACCTCGCACCTCCGCACTAGGATTCCCCGAGTCGCAGGTGACATTAACGTACAAAAATATGACATTAAAAACACCCATGACGCCAGAACAAACATTTATGTATCACATAAATATCTTCCCCGGCCGGGAATTAAACCCATCCCGGGACGCTCAGCAATCGTAGTCACTACCTACTCACTACAACTACAGAGCCGTGAATTCATTTTGAACGAATCCATTTTTCCATAGTGTTTTTATGCATGCGTTGTCTAGTTCACTGACAATTTTATCATGTACAGCGCATTCTTATAGCGTAATCTCACTAACCCCAGTTACCTGGTGTTGCGGGTAGATGGCGACGGTGAGGTGGTTGCGCGTGTCGTCATTCTTTTCTTCCGAGTCAGAGTCGGACACATGTTCGACGTCCTCGACACGTGCGTCGCGCATGTTGATCTGTCCTGTTGGGTTCTGAAAGCATGGACACATGACAGTGCGTAATTCTCGTCCGCATTTTAACTTTCTTTGCCTTACGAAAACGCTATAAGAAAACAATATGCTTTACTATACAATATTATATATATATATATAATGGTTCCCCATAACCTGTATAAAACTTACACAACTTTTGCATTTGGTTACTGTAAACAGCCTTCAAGTTGTGTCATTCTAAGAGGAGATTTGGGAATAATGAGAGATCTCACAACAAGAGATATTAACGTTACATACAGTAAACTGGCTACGTCCAGATTGGCAGACTTCAGCCATATTTCTAAGCATCATAGAGAACATTTAGGTATGTAGGTTCCCTTCCGATGTCGTCCTTCACCGAAGGAGGTGATAAAAAATTCGTAATACGCACAACATTTGAAAAATTACACGTTCGGGCAGGGTTTTAAGTCGGTTCTCGCGTGCGGGAAACCTATCCTCAAGTCACTGAGCTGCCACCGCTTATGTAGAAATATGTTTTACCATACAAAACTCTTACGACCCATATAAACTCCAGAGTTGGTAACGCACCTGGTCTCCCGGAGATTTGAAGTACAGGAACATCTTCCCCAACAAAACGCACCAGCTCTTTTTAGCGTGACCGTTCTTGACCTTCGTCAACCAGCCCTGGATGGTCGGCTTGTTGTCTTCCTTGCTCAGGAGGAGTTTCGTAGCGTTCCGTCGTTGGACATTCTGGAAAAGTCCGAATAGTGTTGTGCATGAAGGACTGGAATTGGTTGTATGGTTCAATTAGATAATATATTGAAATTGATCGAAAGACAAATACTGCGAGAAAATTCGTCATTAAGCGATTCACTTTAGTCTGACATGATTACTCATCCAAAATTTGCAAAGGTGCATTTAGGATTTCTGTTACTGGTAGGTTTTCAAAACAAAGTATCCGTTTAAAATAGGACAATACTAAAAGTAAACGTTAATTTCAACACTGCGGTAGGCGCAATCCGAGTTTTATTTATTAAAATGTATTTAGTTGTTTGTACACATATGAAAATATTGTAATACCACAAAAAAAGTTAGTACAAAGGCACTGCTAATTGCAAAATGAAATATCATCCAGTCCTGAAATCTTTACAATAAATGTGGCCACCTGCAGTACTCGTATCCAGTCCTCCATGGTAGCGATGCTGTCGGCGGTGAGGTAGTAAGTGCGGCTGCCGGTGTAGATCTCGAAGGTGGCGGCGCCTTCGTTGCGCGATATCTTGCACGCCTCGCCCAGCCCGATCTGTCCCTGTGGCTTGCGGCTCACCTCGGACTGCGATTTCCAGTAGGATAACGTGCCGTTCTTTAAAACGAACCTGGAATTGATGTTAAATTTTTTAAAATAACAAATTACTGGTTGACTGCATTCCCACCTGATGGTAAGTGGCAGTGTAACCTTAGATGTAGAACGCATTAACTTAGCAAAAGCTTATTCACTCTTGACTTACTATTGTTCACACTGTATGATGGAAACACCGACGCGCGCAGTTTGTTTATTCAAGGTCACGTGTGTACATGATTGTTCTTCTTATAGCTAAGTATTAATATAATTGAGTTTATATCATTTGCAGTTGCCTACACTCTACCTTGAACTAAGATTCCCTGTGTTGTGGTAGTCTTTTACAATTTACGAATGCAAAAACGGCTTTAAATTCAGCTGCACATTTGTTACATGAAAACTTTCTTAGTGAACATTAAAATTGAAAAAGATAAATAATATTAAAAACAACACATACTACAACTATACAAATAATACAAATAAACTCACCATCTCTTCCTCCAGGTCTTCAACTTTCCACCTAATTTAGCGAGATGACCGCTTTTCTCCAAAGCGTCGTGTCTTCGCGGGGAATCCCTGGCTCCGCTGCCCTCACAAGACACCGCGTCCGGTGGGATCGCATAGTCATCCGACATGCCGGATTCGAATGACGTATCTGGAAATTATTCCCTCCAGAGTGTTCCAATACTCATCACAGTCTCACTTAATAGCCGAGAACGAGGTCTCTTGAACGAATTTTAATGCCTAACATCTCTTTGCTAATCTAGCTATTTTTTTTAATTTTAATTTTATTTACTTGTACAGATCACACTCACAGAACTTCTGGCATACTGACAATATATTCGTCCAGTCATCCGCAAAAGATTGCACTCAGGGCATGCGTCCAGGAGAGCGTTAAAAGCGCCGAGGACACCGGGAATAGATGCGTCAGCGCGCGTGACAATGCTCCTTGATGGTACTGTAAAGAGCTTGTTTTCGGCTCATACTCACGAGGCACACGCAACCTACACAGCTATTAAGATCAGGGGCATCGATTGGACTGTGGAATAAGTAGTATGATGGTGAGGTTGTCACTTGAGCATATGAGTTATCCATCGGACTTACGTCTAAGGCTAACGTATATCTCAAATGCTCTGATACAAATCTGCGAGTACCTACTCTTGAAGACCCCAGGACAGATCGTCCGCTATAAGCGAACTTTCACAACACTATACAGAACTCTCAGATCGCTCTCATCCCCATAAACCTCCGTTAGGACACCCGTGCCTCAAAGTAAGCTACTAATGACTCGAGGCCAACAAAAATTTGTGCTGCGTTTTATTGAACTCAATTCGTCGAATTTGACAAAAACATTGACATTTTTTCAGAGAGAGAGAGAAACGTCGCTTATTTATAGACATTTTCATAGAAAAGTACCAATGAAATTTCAGCCATTTCCGGAAGATTTTCCAATGTCCAATGATCCCACACGAACCTCATCATGACAACTACGAATACAACAAATAAAAGATCAACCAATTCGTTGTAGCCGTTCTCAATTGTTCATATATTATTTTAATTTTCATTACGCGATAACTAACCTCTAGTTTTGCTCTGCTTGCTAGGCGAGCCCGAGCTGGATCTCTTGGCAGGACTCAGGCTGGAGCTGGTCTTCACGCTCTTGGACGGGCTGCTGGCGCTGAGGCTGGTGTCGGACGAGCTGCACTGGCCGTTGGTGTTGGTCAGCACCAGGCCCTGGCTCGAGGTCTGCTGCATGGACGGCGGGAGTGCGCTGGTCATGTTCACGTTGTTTATTGGTACTTGGGATGGGTGCCCTGTCGGTAAAAAGTAAGCGCTTAAACACATAAAACTTTGTCGTGGATCTAGCCCTGGTGTGCATAAGAATATCAAAGTTCTGTTCCGACTACAATGTAAACGTTTTCAAAGCTCCAGCAAATAAGTTTTCTCTAAGTGAACTGTACTACCAAGAATATCGTCACTTACCATCTAATAAAATATACAAATAACATGTTGGTTATTCTTAATGACGGAGTATGAATAGAATAACATTCAGACATAGCAATTGCATCCAAAACAATCGTCTCTTTTTTATCAGGCGATTTTTAAACGTTTGAAGCTTACCACTTACACCTTTCTCGTAAATCAATCTATTTATTGATAAAAACCTCATGAAAATCCGTGCAGTAGTCTTTAAAAATTATCGTGTTAAGACACACAGACAAATACTGTGTTCAACCGTGTCGTGATTATTATTAATTTCAATTTTGAACCCAAACCACTCACCATAAGCAGGATTGTGATGTGATGGTGTGTTGTGGATGGTGACTCCCATGGATTCCTCACCATCCGAAGAGTCATCAGAGGAATCTCCGGTGAACGGCATCGACCGGATTTGGCTGGCGCGCTGGTAAATAAATATTTTGGGCCAATTAAATAGCTATTACAGCATTTATAGTGTTGTGTGAACTTTATTTTTTAACAGATTTCAAAAAAGGACGATCTACTGAGTTCGTATACAGATGAGATCGTATCGTATCGATACAGATGAGATCGGATCGTATCGATCCGACAACTAATATTTATCTTTCAGATTACAGTCCGCCGGTAATCGAAACCCCTTGTGATTATTAGACAGGATTATTCAAACAGTCAATTAAGCTACAAGGTCATCACATTCATAAATAAAAATAATAAGAACTTCTTCGTTTAACTATCCAATACTTTTTTGATAGAGTAGAGAAAGAGTAAAGAAGACAGTTATATTTAGTTACCCCCTTAACAGTAGCGTAGACAGGGACAGATATATCCTGGTAGCTCGTCGACTCGTGCATAGGGCGCGGACACGGCGGCGGACTGAGCTCCTCCTCCACAGACTGCTGGAGACCGTCGTCTGCCACCTGAAAATACGAGGGTATTATAGCTGACAATTCCCTCAAATGGACAAACAGTTCCGACAGTCGATAACACATATATGATGTAAGACAGGCACGGTTTGTTCGATAAATATTATGAAAATATCCTACATATGGTGGCGTCACCTTAGGGTTTTAATGATCTGCACTACATTAAAACGGAAATCAGTTTTTAGAATTTATGACGGTACAATTTGGCATATTTATGTTTTGAACGTATTGACTTGTCTAAAATAGAGCAAGGTATGTTGGTGCCTGGCACCAATTTCGAAACCCCTGGGTCGTTCGGCATACGGTAACGACCTATCTTCTATATATTCTATCCTCCACCATATCTGTGGGGCAGCTCCTCGGTCAGCATAAAAGAATACGTATCTACAGAGGATGGTCTGCAATGTTCAGATCCATCTCTAAGAATGAGAGACAGAACGAATGATACACGCTAAGTATGTGAAGTTTTACAGCACTTAACGACAGTTTGTTTTACTCTTATGTTTAATCCATCCAATCTAAGCCCGTGAAATCTACTATAAGTTCAATTCTGAAATCCTATAATCCCCACCTGGTATATCTTAGCCTCCCAGCTCGGGAACCGGTGCAGCGGCGGGGTGGGCGGTCGTGGCTGTTCAGAGG
>PDGT01000003.1:2866526-2943942 GCA_003671415.1 Megathymus violae | reverse complement strand
CCCGCCCCGACTGGGCCCACCCTGCACTATCACGTTCACGTTGCCCTGCCACGCTGGCGTCCGTTCTGCAATGGACAAATTGAAAATAATTTATTCACACAGGTATTTTATTAATACACTTAATTATGCACATATATACATTATAAATATATTTTATTATAGAGAAAATGGCGAAAGAAACTCCTCAGCCCATCTGTTGATAATGAAAATTGTGTTATATTTTTCAATCAGAAATCTAACAAAAAAATTTGGGTATACCTACTACACATTTTCACAAACGAGACGAGTTTTAATATCGAACAAGCAGATGAACTTATTATTAAATCATGATCACACCAGATCATTCAACGATAGAAGCTTCAGTATAATGAGATATCATAACTTTTCTCAGTTTTACACACTCATTGGAGAAACATTGTTCACAAAACAATTTTACTTCTCCTCCCATTACAATCATACAAAAATACAAAGGTTTCCTCTTTGATATATTAGTATAGAAGTATAGATGATGGCGACAGAACCTCCTCAATGCATATTTCCAATCAATATACAGCAGTTACGGATAAAGCTTCGAACAAGCCGGGAACTGGTTACGGCGCTGTAGTCTACTGGCTAACCTGTCTTTGGTGTATTCATCTAGACTACGAACATTATGTCTTTTATCTATAACCAAGTGCGACCAACCTCTGCTCGGAGTGTATATCTCTGCATAGTCGTGGGTCGTGTCGCCGTCGGTCGAGGTGTTCGGCGTCGTTGGTAGCACCACAAGATTTTCCACAGCGGCCTATAAATAAAAAAATACAATCTTATGAAGTCGTACGTACATTTTATTTATATATCAGTGGTATTAATTAGGCAATGTAGCACAGAAATATGTGATAAATCTGAAGCAATTGTATTAATTAATTTTTTATAGGATTAATGATACACATACCGAGTTGATCGGAAGGATGTAATGTCAAAACACTTACTAAAGTGGTATTTCTAGTAGATATTTCTAGTTGTATACATTTTTCAACTACAGTACCTAAATTAACACCACTTTATATTCTTAATTCTGTATCAATAAAAAAACATTACGTGCACCCCCCTTAATGAAAATAAAGGATATCAACCCCTTACCGCCAAATCGTCAGTCAATAAGCTGGCCGTGGTCTTCTCATCCATAGTCCGGTTCATGGTGGTCAGACTGGGGCCACTGGTCTGCACCAGATTAGTAGTACCGATAGATAGGTTCCGTCTGTGGCGCACGGGGGTGCTGTAGTGGGGCTCTGATGAGTTAGGCAGCTGTGGATGTGCATAGTTGTATGGTGTTAATATTTCTACGGGAATTTAGTTACGACTCATTCAGATAACTCATCACATTCAGAAGGTAGGGTAGGGTAACGTGAATTCTGTGAAACAAGCAAAAATATCTGGCACTACTGTCATTGTTTCGCAAATTTTTACCGTAACTACAGGGTCTTTCTATGTCTTTAATAATAAGCCGTCCAGTTTTAATATATTTTTATATGAACTCCTTAACAAGATTGGAAGGTATGTAAATGCTTTTTATATAGAATAAAGATAATACTTTTGTAATCCTAACATTACAAATGTGTACAAACACAATACTGAATAATAATGATTGTAGTGGTTCCTGATTGAAATAATTTTCTTTGACAAACATAATTTTTATAAATAGCCATAAATAGTACCCACACAAAAACATTTTTGTCTGGCCGTTTCATGTTTACCTCATTATATTGTATTAGATTTTCAGTGGGCTTTAAATTACAAACATATTTATTTACTGAAATAACCGCAAGAACACCTACATTTTATTTTTAAACAACTTGATCTATTTTCGAGATACAAAACAAATTTAAACTTAATCTGTTCGGCGATTTTCGCGTGACAGACAGACATCCGAAACAAGCTCAATCCACATTAATATTGACAATAAATTATTTGATACATAGATTTCATGTTTAGGAATATTTTTTTAATTTTAAATTTGTATTATTATATTTATATAGTAATTATGAAATACAAAAAAAATACACTTGTATTTATGAAATTCAAAAGTATGACCACGTAAATTACACAATAAAAATATAGTAAATAAAAAATTTCAGTGTAATTACATCTAGATCACATTCACAGTCAACAAGCAGTGAAACACAATGAGTGTATTTGATCAGAACTGGCAACTGAAGAAGATAATAATTGTGTTGATTTATACAAGGAACTTGTCTCATCAAGCTTTGCCTCAAAATAAATTTGGCCTCAAACATCTGTGCAACTATGTATATTGGAATCACAATTCACATTGGAAAAGAGTTTGTGATTTAAAAAATTTCAACATAAATAAGCTGGAAACAATAAATTCGTTTGATGTACAGTGCGGTAGCAAAATAAATGATAATAACAGGGAAAACATTTTTATATGTTGCAAAAGATCTCATAACTTTCACAGATATCAAATCATTACCCACCTATTTAATTAGAAACTGACCATCCTAATAGTTTTGTAAATGTTCATGTTGATGAAATATACAGTATATCAAGCAATTGTGACAAAAAATATCTGAGAGGATTATTATATATTGACAAAGACTAAGCTTTTATCCATGTATACTCATAAATATATATGAAACTTTCATATTATTATACATTTCTGTAATAATTTAAATGCACTCATCAAGAAATACAAATTTTTGACTTATAGTCTTAACAGTAGGTAAGCGCTATAAATGAAAATGTTAATAAAAAGGTTATTTGCTTATTTCTTTGCTCATAACATACCTAAAATTACTGTGTGCATAAGTGCATGAGTAGCAATGACCTCCTAACATTATGTCACCAGTCAGCTTGTTCGCTAGCTATTTCCATAAACAATCTAGATGCAATGACCAGTTGTTGCCACAATAAGTGAGTAATGAAGTTTCTATGAACACTTAAAATAAACAATATTGTGTGCTAGCAAATAAACATAGCCAGTCTAACATCAAGACATTCAGTGCCTAGGGTACATCTAGGCTACCTGGGGCCCTTCTAGGCTCTCTGACCGTCGCCTATTGGAGGCTAATAGGCTGGAAGAGGCACGGGTAGAGTCGTCACTCCTTACTTCAAGGGATAAACTCCCACGACTGGGCAGAAACTGGGGAGGTGATAGTTTATGTTACAATCTAAAACATCTACTACCTATTCTAGAGCATCTAGCAAATAAATTTATGTTCTATTATCTAATTTTATTGCAAGACAATAGGAATTTACAAAAATAATAATTATCATTTCAAATGCTCACTGCAGCTTGTAGATTTTTACAAAGAAACTTCTTGTCTTATTTTGTTCAATAATATTTTGATAGATGCACTAAAGTTAAAGACAATGAATAACTATATTAACATAAAGCTACATTTCATATATGGAAAAGTATGAAATATGTTTCATGTATGGAAAATTAAGTTTAAACTATTCAACTATGGTCTGGAAAAGAAGTTTTACTTACAATTTTTACAAAACAATCTTTTGTAGTGTTACCATCATCAGTGTGATAACATACCAACAAATAATTTTTCATTGTTCAAATAATTAAGAGCAAGAAAATCTCTGATCTGCACTATTATTTTCTAGAAATTTTTATGTAATGTTAATATTAACCATGTATATTAAATAACCATGTAAAACAATATATAATAAAAAGTAGTAATATTAAGTAGGCTATTGACATGTTTTAGCATGGACATTTTTCATGACTTCAACAGTTCACATTCTTTTTCAACTTTATTATTAAATTATCCTTTGGTATATAGATTAATATTGATAGTAAAAATGATTTTTAGTGCCTACTTTAAAGATCTTATGTTTCAACACAATGATTGAACATTCTGCTCACTGAAACTTTACAGTACATGTAGTTTAGTAAGTGTTTTTTGATAACTTACAGTGCAATTCCTACTGCCCTGTGCAGCAATATGGTTTCTAAGGAGCTCCAACTGCTGGTTGCAGCGGTCGTTTTGTTCCCTCAGCAACTGGTTCTGCTGTTCCAGTTCCCGGAGCTTGTTGGTTACCCACTCTTTGATGCGGGCCGCCTTCGCCTCTACCTGTTTCGCGTCTTGGAGTCGCAGCTGTTTCTAGGGACAGAGAGAACAATTGTATTAATTGTTTTTTTTTAAATTCAATAATTGGTTATAATATAAAGCAAAATTTAAGTTTTTGGAAAATTTTGGTGATTAAGTTTTTTGAATAAAATTAATTTGTAATCATCACTTCAAAAAACCTATTAGGACAGGTAAAGCTGAAATGCAAAAATATACAATAAGGAGATTGTATATTATATACATCATAGACTTAATAGACAGATTAAGATCAATAATTTTACTTTTGTTATTACTTTTCGTATAAGAATTGAATAATATCGAGAATGTTGGGTCAGAAATGGATACGAATTACATAAAAATTTTAATATATAGTTTAAGTGGCCGTAAGCTAGGTGGATAATAGTAGCAGCGTCAGTACCTTGTTTTAAGTTAAGTAATCTGACAAACTCGTTTTACACCCACCTGTGGCTTGTTTGTTTGAGCCATCGTTAACCAAGCAACGCTTTTGTACTCATGTATTAGAAATTCTCGTCGAAGTTATATTACTGTTTAACTTAACATCTATTTGTCCTGCACACATGCGTGTAGAACAAAATTTAAGAACAATGTAATTCAGAAATTCCATTTTACATGAAAAATTGATTCATTATTGGATACAAAACAACTTCAAATTTTCAAGCATAAACACAGTCTGATTATTTGGTACTGACTTGACAGCAAGTGACGTATCGTAGTGATGTCCGTTTTGTACATATTTGACCCTTGCTATTGTAACGTTAACTGGTTACGATATTTACGATACTGTTAAATTCAAAATGATTTACAATCAATTACGTATTTTGTAAATACACTTATGCACTACATTTTTTGGTTTTACCGAGAAAACTGCTTCAAAAAATATTATGAAGAACTATAAGGGTAATATACGCAGGAATTACAATGATACTTTACGAGGAAATATTGACCATTGGAGCCACAATATATTCCGTCCATATATATGTATTCGTACTACAATCATAGTAGTACTACAAAATTGTTCGTAACATAGTAATGTATCTAGCTAACGTTGAGATTGAAATTTAAAATTATATCTTAATAAATTTGAAGTGAAGCCTGTATAAGCCAGAATTTATTGGTTCAATTGTTACAGCTAGTATGGGTCTTGGATATTCGAAATACTTTTGCAGTGAAAGCTTGGAGCTATTTTGTGAAATACTATTCTATTGCAAGATTTTTATAATAATGGCATTCATTTGAATTTATATATTTTTTTTAATTAGGTAATAAAATAAAATTATATTGCCATTAAATCACACCTAGCTGTTTGGTTTCAAAGGGTTTTAAATTTATTATAGAATAATATTCATTATATTTAATGAATGTGATGTAATATTCGTTCCCAATTATAAATATCTCGTTGTAAACTCTGTAATACATACTTGTTCTTCAATTTGGCCCTCTAGTCGCGAGATGGCTCTAGGGGCGCCCTCAGCGCCCGCCGGCCATTCGCACAGCCGCTGCTCCATGGCGCGGACCTGAAAACAATAGACATTAACTTTATCTTCTAAGCTTCGAGAAACAATAATGTTACGTGTCAGGGTCCGTAGGCTCGTAAAAATGCCACAATAGTTCCGCAGAGACTTTATTTTACTTCACACACACACTTCACAATCACAGTTACACTCGTAGATCGCAGGTATTCGCTTCGTAGGGAGAGAACTCTTCACTTCGTATCCGGAGACCGAATGCCTAGTGGCCGACCCTGCCCGCTATTTATATCGATTTCCGGGCTTCCAGATCCTTCCATGCCCTTTGTTGAAGTAGACAACAACAACAGGAATTCCCGGAAATCGACATAACAAGAGCGGGTCAGGTAACAACCCCATTCCGGCCCTCGTCTATGCTAATCTCGCCCCTTTTGCTTGAGGCATACGGGCCAGATTGGCCTGGAGTGATCCAGGTAGTTTTTTATTACTACCTGGGTTTCTCTTTTATTGCCTCTATTGTTTGCCTCTCCGTAACGGTCGGCCACCCTTCTAGACTTCGCAAGCCTGCCGACATCGAGAAGCTTCGTAACACCTCGTAACCCTCTAATTATGTTCGTCCCGAACATTGTTTGCTTCATGACACGGTGCCAGCCTGTCTATGTGGACGATCTTGGGTTTTCTCCTATCTCCCTGCTTAATCCGGTAGGTCACGTCGTTAATCCTTGTGACTACTGTATACGGCCCTTCCCACCGTGCTTGTAGTTTCGGAGACTTTCTCCTAAGTGGGTTGTGTAACCATACGAAGTCTCCTTCCTTGAAACCGTGTGCCCGTGCGTCGCGATCGTAACGGGTTTTCACTTTCTCGCTGGCTTTCAAGCAGTGTTCCCGCACGAGTTCATGTGTCTCGTCCAATTTCTTTTGTAAATCTGCGACGTATTCAACAGTTAGTTTGGGGGCATCAGGCGGAGTACCAGTCAGTAGGTCTAAAGGCAGACGCATTTCTCTGCCGAAGTAAACCCAGTGGATTCATGGACTGCAGAGCGATATGACATGAGGAATAGTGGTATGTACCGATCCCAATCTCGCTGATGATCCTCAACGACCTTGGCCAAGTGATTCTCCAATGTTTGGTTGAATCTCTCGAACATTACGTCTGATTGAGGATGTGCAGGTGTGGTACGGGTCTTGTTAATTCCTAGGAGGGTACATATCTCCTGGAATAATGTGGACTCGAAGTTCCTGTCTTGATCGCTGTGCAACTCCAACGGTACCCCGAATCAGCAAACAACCTCGTCGACGAGCTTTTTGGCCACTGTCTTCGCCTCTTGATTTGGGGTTGTAAATACTTCTGGCCATTTACTAAAGTAGTCTTGAACTACTACGATGAATCAATTTCCATCTTCAGTTTTGGGAAATGGACCAGCGACGTCTATGGCAATCCTTTCCCAGGGGGCTCCAACATTGTATAACTGCAGCTTTCCTTTGGATCTAGTCCGAGGCCCTTTTACGGATACACAAGCTGCACATCTCCGGCACCAATCTTCGACGTCCTCCCGGCATCGCGCCCAATAGAAACGCTCCCGTAATTTCACAAGAGTTTTCTTGACGCCGAGATGTCCACCAGATGTACCGTCGTGCACCAGTCGCAGTAACGTGGCCACCTTACTCCTGGGGATAACCATCTGTAGGGTTTGCTCCTTCCCGTTCGGTGACTCCCATCTTCTGTATAACACTTCATCCTCTAAGATGAGACTGTCCCATTGAGCCCAGTAAGCTTTGGTGATTGCACTTGCTGCTGAAATGTCACTCCACAGTGGTCTCTGTCCTCTAATTTTCCACTGCATGATGAGGTTGAGATCTTTGTCTTCCTTCTGAGCTTGGCGTATTTCTTCCTTACTCCAAGACTCATCCAGCTCTTGTGTCCTTATGACCTTGACCTCGTCTTTCGCATCCTTCAATTCATGCTTCAAGCTGTGTCGGCACTCTTCGGAACATGGTCGTCGTGATAGAGCGTCTGCATTTGAGTGAACTCTTCCGTTGCGATGCTCTATTACGAAGTTGAACTCTTGAAGTTGTTCAATCCATCTCGCAACCTGGCCTTCAGGGTTCTTAAATTGTAGCAGCCATCTCAGAGCGGCATGGTCGGTGCGGATCGTGAACTCGCGACCCAGCAAGTACTTCTTGAAGTGCTGAAGACTCTTCACTGCAGCTAATAGTTCACGTCGAGTGACACAATAATTCCTTTCAGGCTTCGATAAGGACTTGCTGAAGTATACGATAACCACTTGTTTACCGTCTTGCTCCTGCGACAATACCCCTCCAATTCCGGTATTGCTAGCATCCGTGTCCACTATAAAGCGTCCTTCTCTTCTGGGAAAACCCAGAATCAGAGCCGAGCATAGAAGTTCCTTAAGGTGAACAAACGCGCGTTCACAATCTGAATCCCAACTGAAGATTCTCTTATCCTCCGTGAGGCGATGCAATGGCCTGGCTATCTCTGAGAAGTTCTTCACAAACCGCCGGTAGTAAGCACACAAGCCTAAGAACGCTCTCACGTCTGTTTTCTTCTTCGGTGTCGGCCATTCTTGAACAGCTTTTATCTTATCCGGATCAGTTCGAACACCTTCATCCGATATTACGTGTCCCAGGAATGCTACTTCCTTCTTGAAAAACTCACATTTCTTCGGATTAAGCTTCAGGTTCGCCTCACGGAATCTTTTGAATACCTTCTCCAGATTTCGTTGGTGTTCCTTGAAGTTGAGTCCCATAACTATCACGTCATCGAGATACACTAGACATGCATCTCCTAGAAGTCCTACCAATACTCGCTCCATGAGGCGCTCAAAAGTGGCAGGAGCGTTGCACAGTCCGAAAGGCATAACGCAGAACTGCCATAGACCATGTAGTGTAGCTTTTACCAGTGGTAAAAGCGGTCTTCTCCTTATCTTCTGGCCGAAGTTCCACCTGCCAGTAACCACTCTTCAGGTCTATCGTCGAAAACCATTTCATGCCTCCAAGCATGTCCAGTGTGTCGTCAATCCGGGGCAAAGGGTAGCTATCCTTTTTAGTCACATCATTGAGCATTCTGTAGTCCACAGAATCTGGTGCTGCCGTCTTTCTTTTTCACGAGTACCACAGGTGAACACCATGGGCTAGTCGATGGTTCTATAACCTTACTGCGCGCCATATCCTGGATCATCTCAGATACTTCCTTTTCCTTTGCCAATGGTACACGTCTTGGTCTCTGCTTGATCGGTACGGTAGCACCAGTATCAATTGGGTGAGTGACAAGATTCGTTCTTCCTAGGTTGCTATCTCCTGGGGTGAAGATGTCCTTATAATTTTTCAACAGCCTTGTTGTTTCTGTGTATTCCTCAGTAGTCAAGTTTTGCTTCATTGCTTCCAGCAACGAGGTGATATGGTCCGTTGATTCGATTTTACCAGTGCCCTCTTGTATCTTCCGAATGCTGTCAACAGGTTCACAACGTGAAAGGTTCACAATCGTGTTTATTGAGAGATGTATCGGTGTGCTACTGAGGTTGATGATGTTCACTTTGGCATCTGGCTTGGTCATTAGGAATGCCCTTGCCGTGATCCAACTGGTGTGATCTCCATAGTCTTCCACTATAACACATCGATTTGGTGTCATCTTCTCTGGAAACTTAACGCTGACTAGCGTTTCTGATCTGGGTGCTAGCTTCACTGATCTTAAGCAGTGCACTACCATTGCAGACGCACTCACCAGAAAGACTTCTTGATCCGGGAAGCTCAAAACTCCTCGCGCAACATCAACCAAGCATTGATGTGTCCGTAGAAAATCCAGTCCGATGATGCAGTCGTCCGTTATATTGGCTACCAAAACGGGCTGCGTGTAGATGTTATCTCCTAATTTCAGCGTGACTTCTGTAACTCCTAGGACGGTCACTGGCTGGCCTGTCGCAGTTTGAAGGTTACAGAACGGACGTGTATTTTCCCACATGATGGTTCGCTTCAACAGTTCCGGTCGCACGATGCATTTCGATGCTCCTGTATCGATGGTAAAGCGGCAGGATTTACCATTTATCTGTCCAGTGGTTACAAGACTGTTTTCATCACAAGCCTGTGATACTTGTAAGGTGGGAGCTCGACGAAATCCAGCTAATGCTCGCCTCACAGCCCTTGAGTCTTTTAACGATTTTGTGTCCGGCAGTTGATTCTAATATGACCCCGTTCACCACATCCGTAGCAGATAGGTCCAGTACGAGGTTGGATCGTTGCCACCACTTCGCGCACTTTATAATTTCTGTAGTCACCACGGACTGCCTCCACCTCCAGGGCATGTGCTAAAGCGGCCTCTGTGGTTGTATGATGGCCCAGGCGCACCGTTGCTCTCACTTCCGGGTCCCTTATGCCGCTAACAAATGCCTCCAGCACTTTGTCCTCTACGGGTGTAGAACTCGATGCGTAGGCTCGGCGTACTAGGCGTTCAATTTCCGTCGCCCATTGCTGTAGGCTTTCACTCGACTGCTGGACGCGGTCTTTGAGCTGCGCACGATATACGTGCTCAAGATGTTTGTCTCCATAGCGAGCTTCCAATGCTTTAAATAGTGTTTCCAAAGTACGTCGATCGTCTGGTAAATCCTCCAGGACCAGTAGGGCTTCTCCTCGAAGAGATAAGTCAACGCCGCGAGCGAGTGCTCGTCTTCCCAAGCATTTCCTTTAGCTACCACCTCAAACTGGTGCCATGAGGTAGTGCCGTCGAAGACTGGGACTTAAAATTTCGGTGCTCCAACAGTTACAGAAGTAACCGTGCCCAAAGCCTTGACTTTCTGCAGCTTGTTGTCCAAGTCCTCAAGCTTTTTTTCGTGGGCATTTATCGATGCGTCGTGGGCGTTTATTGATGCGTCATGGGCTTTCAGAGTTAAATCATGCTCGGTCGTTCTCGTCTTAACCCATTCCACCTCTTCCTTTACGGTATTTAGGGCTCCCTGGAACACTTCCAGCTTCGCATCGATTGCTCCCAGGCCCATCTGTATGGTTTCGCGCTGGCTCTCCATCGCTTCGCGCTGGCTCTTCATAATAGCGTCACGTTGGCTCTCCATCGCTTCGCGCTGGCTTTCCATTTTATTCTCCAACTTCCTCTCCAGCATGGCCTCAATGGCTGTTAATAAATTGGCCATGTCAATTCCACTTGAAGTAGCCGGCATTGATGCAGCAAGCGTCGGCGTGCTGGTTTCAGTGGGCGTAGCCGCCGGTCCAACGGTGACCTCTTTTTTCCGGCGCGGTCACGTCCAGGCGACTCCATACGCGTAGCATCCACTGCTGTCTGCCGTCGCGTACGTACCCCGTCTTCACTCTGCGGTACAACAGGCATTCCGCTTCTGTCACCAATTGTTACGTGTCAGGGTCCGTAGGCTCGTAAAAATGCCACAATAGTTCCGCAGAGACTTTATTTTACTTCACAATCACAGTTACACTCGTAGATCGCAGGTATTCGCTTCGTAGGGAGAGAACTCTTCACTTCGTATCCGGAGACCGAATGCCTAGTGGCCGACCCTGCCCGCTATTTATATCGATTTCCGGGCTTCCAGATCCTTCCATGCCCTTTGTTGAAGTAGACAACAACAACAGGAATTCCCGGAAATCGACATAACAAGAGCGGGTCAGGTAACAACCCCATTCCGGCCCTCGTCTATGCTAATCTCGCCCCTTTTGCTTGAGGCATACGGGCCAGATTGACCTGGAGTGACCCAGGTAGATTTTTATTACTACCTGGGTTTCTCTTTTATTGCCTCTATTGTTTGCCTCTCCGTAACGGTCGGCCACCCTTCTAGAGACTTCGCAAGCCTGCCGACTTCGAGAAGCTACGTAACAATAATATAAGTATTGTTTCATTACTTCTATTATAATTTATTTTTTAACATGACATATTTTATTATCCAAACATAGCCAATCGTTACAGTTACAGTCGTAAAAACATCAGTTATAATGAATATTAAAATAAATAACAACTAATTAATTAACGACTTAAGGAACGACTAAAATAATTAAAACATTGAATTACACGATCTTGAAATTTTCATCGAGTTCAATTTGAACTTGATGTTATAGTTCGGCTGATAGTCGTACGTCAATGTTGTTACGTTGAATTATTTTTCTTTACAACAACGAATAAATAACGTATCCGTATATATGTACGTGATACGTACAGAAACATAATTTTTTCTGCGTTGGTTCTTCTGATGTGCCTCAACTACCGTAACTATAATCCGTATCAAAGGAGAACTTAACAAACGAACACTACTTGTAAGATTCTCTGACATTACTGGTATTACAGTTGACTCGTGAAACCGCGAGGATTATTATCTTATACACCACAAATCTTGCAATAATAACAATAATATCTACATTGCTATCAGAACAGAATGTGGATGCGGTCGCGGTGGCAGTTTCGTAACCAGGAATGTATGAATGCGGCTAACCGCGTATACTGGCGACATAAAAAAATAAAATATATTGTTACGTAGCAGTTAATAAAACAAGAATAAATGATGAAAGAAAATAATTGGGAAATCTAACTTCAAAAACTATACGGATACATAATTTAATCGTTTATATTATAGATCATTCATTAACCTAGTAATGATAATAACCAAGTTGAGTTTTGAGATCCTTTCATAATAAAATGTCTTAATGTTCAGTACCTTTCAACTGAAACAAACGCAATAAGTGACATTTTTATCTACTAGCCTTTCATAAGTCACTGCTGGACATACGAGTAGAACATAGGTCTTTCCTAATTGGTGCATCTCCGATCGGCCCTGGAACCTCTGAATCCAACGGCACCCTGCCGTTTTCTTCAAGACATCAATCCGTAAGAGACGTTTACCTCCAAAGAACTTGCAATACGCAGCTAATAGACACATGACAACGTAATAAATATCATGTTTAAACCACGTCGAACAAGTTCGTGGGACGTATTAATTCATCTATTCGTTTACATTATTCGAAAGCTTTATTTACTCACCGAATTGTCCATCTGCAATATATCTGCGTCGAAGCACGCTCCATCACGAATTTCGTTCGTTGGAAGGATTAGACCAATCGCGTTATAGCGTCCAGGGATTATCGAATGGTCGGACGAATTGAAACAACGGGAGTTCCATTTCCATGGGATTAATGCCGTCCCCTTTTTGTAAAACCAGTCTAGTATATGGAGCTATGGCTTTGTACGGCTTTGCATATTATTTTAGGGTTAAGTTACCCTAATCTGTTGTAATATTACAACTACTTATATTACTTATGATATTGCAACACTCTTAGGGTTTTCTAGTTTTTAACTGCGATATAAATATAAAATTGTGGTTTTATATTTAAACGTCTCAATTATTATATGTAATTCAACGTGCTCTTGACAAAGTAATTGTAAAAGTAAGTGTAACAAAAGTAACATCAATGTCAATATCAAAATACTGAGTATCATTGATGTCTGGTTCTGTAAACAGCATTTGAATGGCTTCACGTCTTAAACGAGTAACGTAACGAGTCGAAACAACGAAACTGCTTCCTAGCAGTTTCGTTGTTATCGACCCGACTTCAATTTATAGTACGTAATCCTTAATCCTTACAATACACAACATTATGAAGACATGCAAGAAAACTTTTATTGACCAATGAAAGAAGATTTTAGAATGAATCAAATTAATAATACAGTAAAGCTATATAGTGTTTTAGTAAATATAAGAAAATAATTGAGAAGGTCAGAAAAGTACTTTTCTACGCAGTTTTAGTATGAAAGTGTTAACGGCATCAGATTCACATGCGTTCCGGGAAGCATGGAAACGTTAAAAATTCCCCTAAATTGTTGAATTACGATCGAAATGAATCAGCCTATGATTGATTCAAAATTATTAACATTGAAAATCGAATATGAATTTTGAAGATGACTTGGACGTGTTGTGTTGACGTCTGAGATGTAAACAAATTACCGTTAACTCAGGGGAAGGGAACAAAAGAAAGTCTGCGAAGGATATACTTAGGAATAGAGAGCATTAATCACAAACGCCGTAATTTGCCTGACTCACGACACGAGGGGACGCCACGAATATCGGGAACATTCTAAATCGGGCGCTAGACGGCTAACATGGGAAAACACGCTGCAAAACGATGATACATGGCGATAAATAAAGTGAGGTCTGATATTTCATGCCTATTTCACGGTAGTATTTAGTAATGCTTTATTGATCCAAATCACATGACTGCCATTTTGGGCGTAACGCAAGTGTTGCCTAAGGTTAATTAAAAGTTACATTCAATCAATATTTTAAATTACTATGTGTATAGATATAAATCGCTTTAGTTCTAAAAAGGATTTATGATTATTTAAATTCTTGACATAATCTAATTTAGGATGAATCCATTAAAACTTATAAGGAATTTTTGTAAACAAACATAATGGTAAAATATTGTCGAAAAGTATATGTGCAAATTTAAGGTAAAGCTTACGGCTTTAATTAAAAAAAATCCAACGTATAATTATTTAAAACTGGTATGTAGACTATTTGTAAACCTACACATGTAATTACAACGGGAATTTCATTGATTATGTTACCCGGAAAAAACTTTCAGTCCCAATGATGTTATTTCATATTATGATTAAACCTTTGAAATACGAGTAAGTTGTTTTTAAATCATAAAATGCTTAACACTTGAATATAAAAAAAACCGTTGTTTGAGTAACATGAAAATAACTCGTACCAGCTTGTTCATCATCTCTTCATCGGCTTCACATCGTACTTGTTTACAGTCAGTATTTTAATTTCATTTATTGCTTTTACCGAATCCAAAACAACAATAAATATGACGTTATATTTTTCGTTTAATTAAATTTCTAAAATATTAGGTAACAAATATATTCAAAAATAGAAATACACCAAATTCGTAATTCGAACGAGAATAATGTTCAGATTTGTAAATAGATTTTACAACCGCGGAATAAAAAACCGTTTTAACACGTGGCCAGTGTTTATTGAGCTAACCGTAGTGCAATCAATCTCAGTGTTTACAAGCGACAGACACCATTTGGATCCTTAAATAGATCAAAGTTCTACGTCGAATTGCAATTGGAAGTGTCTCGGATATGAGCCGGATGGTTTCTTTTTTGGGTCGACGAGTCAACGTCGCCTGTGTATAAATAGGGATGCGCTCGTAACAATGTATACCCGATAACCGTAACGAATAAACAACTTTATCAAAAAATTGCTTAATCATCAGTTCATATATTTTCTTTCGCAATCGTTTATTGGTGTGTTCACTTCAGTTCAGAAAATGTTATGTATATGCGCTATATGGCTGTTGAATGGGTTTTAGCTGGTGGAAATCGCAAATAACCGCCAGACAGACTGGGTTTCTGATGAAGATGTCCCCCGATAATAAATAAAAGGTGGTTACAACAGGTTTTAAGTTTTATTTTTGTTGTGTTGTCATGTAAATAGTTATGTGTCTTCGATCAAGATCTTACTTGTATTGTTTCCAACATCTTCGTACGATCTAAGATAGGAAGTCCTGAAACTTCGTTCCCTGAAACTTCTGCCGACATGTACCTGTATCTCAGCACATATAGGTAACTATCGTAACACTAGAGGCACAGTTGAGCGGCGTAATAGTACAAGTTTTAGGTAACCAGTGCGCGTCGGCGCCAACAGGGAACTTCGAAACTTACCTAGCAATCTGGAAACATTTTATGTGAACAAAATGAGAGGTTTCACGACAGAGTTTCGTCATGTACGTTTTATTTTGATACTTTTAATTTAATTAATATATAACTCTAAGTAATGTCGTGAGAACGTCTGCCGGTATAAGCAACTGGCGAAACGTGTTTTTTTTAAACAGATCTAGCATAGATATAGAAAGGAGGAGAAGCTAAAACTCACGTGCGTACGTGCGTAAGTATATCAGTGTTACCCGCATGAATAAATGGATTTTAATTTGAAATAAAAAAAATACATACAAAATACTTATTCAAGTTCTATTAAAAAAAAAAATATTCGAACATTTTGACGACCGCGTAGTCCAGTTGGTCGTGATAAGAGTTCGAGTCCCGACAGGGACATATATTTATATGACAGATAAATGTGTGTTTCTGATGTTATATTTGTGTTTGTCCATTGACACTAACTGTAAACACAAGGAATCCTAATGCGGGAGTGTGTGATCGTTTTACGCCATTTAATGCTAAGTAGAGCAAAGGCCACGCTTGTAAAGTGCAATATTGTATTGTAGTGTATAATGTAGTATGGTGAAGTGTAAGCAGTGGTAGTATATGCTTCCTACCATTTACAATGTCCAGCGGTGGGCGATTATGAGATATACTAATAGAATCCTTCGATTATAAACATATCTCGAGATTCATAACTGACTGACTACTACTAGTAAAGATTAGTAGTACAAATTCGTTACTAACGTTATTTTATTATGAAATTTATTACTAATCATAATCGATTATCAATATTTGTTATTAGTATATGTTTCGATTATGACAATCATTTATACTCACCCATCACTACCTATGACTGCAATATCTGTTCGATAACTGGTCTGTTCATTGCCAGATTTTACCTAAATAAGGTGCTAATAAGCTTAGACATTTATTAATTTTATTGTAATGAATTCAATCGAATATTTTAATCAATTGGTAATTTTCATACGTCCTATTAAAAATATTTTAAACAAAAATTTAAGTACTGTATGGTGTACTTTTGCCTATATTTATTCTCATTTCTTTTAAATAAGCCAAAAAAAATACGAATAATAGATATATATTCTCACAGATTACATAGTTTTATAAATACAGCTTTTTGGGACGTAACTAGTAAGTATCATGAAAATGCCTGTGGGAGGAGGCAGCGCTCCACCGCAACAACCACATGTTTGAACTGTGTGTGTATATATATATTTATCTGTCACTATTTATTTCACACGGCAAATCTCACTTTCGAATCTTTGAAATTGTACTCACTTTGAAAGCTACGTTATTGTTTACCTATTATTATTTGAATCATCATCATTTATATTTACAAAAGACCTCCTATTGGCGAAACACGCATAGATATAGTACCTAAATATCATGCCAGAAATGCCATACTGCAGCTGCACTGCAACATATAAAAGAAGCTATGCTTAGAATATAAGGGTGCTTATTATCCATTTTTATCTAAAAAAAATAATCTACTCTAAACATAAGCAATATTTACGTTACGATACTTAGTTTAGTATCGTAATTAAGAAATTTTAAGTTATATATAGTGTTGCCAGGTATCCCTACTTGGGTAGTACGATTTTATCGGTTTACAGACAAAATCTCGTGTTTTTACTTATCTTAGTCTGTACATTAACCGGAATTTCAACAAGAAAGACTAACAACAACTGTAGGCTGTTACTGCATAAAAATATTTATGCTTTGTTTGTTTAGTGTTCTCTTAATGAACTTTTATTTTTTTATGTTGTTTTTGCTGTCCCGATGTTTAAACCAAACCCCAATGATTTTAACTTTCCATTCCTAAATTGGAAACACTAAACCTGGCAACACTAACAGCACCAGTAGGTAAAAGTGTGAATAAACCCGCAAACAAACCCAAACACCTTAATCCCAAGTTCTTAATTAACTTTATCTAAGCAGAAACCGACCGCTGTATTCCCACAGATAACAAATTAAGAACGGACTCGCGTAACGCTACAAACGAGGATCTCTCATTAGAAAATTAGCTATAAATTTTTAACGCAAAAGTTTTAACGTCTTTTGTGCTACTTTTTTAAAAAGATAATTAAAATACAGACTAAATATAATTATACAGATACTCTGTTACTGATTGTGTGATATTCATCATCACGACACACAACACAATATTATGGTAGTAATCGGGTTCGATATTAGATTAAAAAAAACTAAGGCCATAGTTTTCCGCGCCTTTTGAACCATTCTTTAAATATTTTGAAATGATTATAAACTTACACTTAAAAGTTGGAGATCTTAAAGATTTGTCTGTCTATATCCATCGAAACTAGTTTGCTTGAAAAATAAATAGGTACATAATATAAATATGTATTAAAAAAAATTAAAAGCGCTTGCAGAATTGGAACCCGCTATCGCGAGCAAAGATTGCTCGGTTTATAAATGATAAAATCGTTAAGAAATGTATTCTAATCCAATTTAATTAAGTTTAAAGCTTTTCTCTATATCTACGTTAAGTGATAACTATCTCGATTTCCTATGTCTTATTTGTAATAAGTAATATAATACAGTTTTGTTTCTGAACTCAAATAAGTAAAAAAAATTTCAAACATTAATTGCCTCTCTTTGCTTTTCTGGCAACGGTTGCACAACACAAAATTATTATAAACAATTAAGGCACAACAATAATTAAATATTTATCGGTGACATGGCTGTCTCGGCCGAGGATCGAACACAGAAACCACAATGAAAGATATATAATGATTGGATTTTAAACTTATATATGTACATTTTAGCTGTAACTGGTACACACTGTTCGGTCGAAATATTGATTAAAACATTAAGATGCAGAGTACCGGCAACAGTTCTATTAAAAATTTAATGCTTTTTAAATTTACACGTACAAGTCGTCAATAAAAAATTTTAAGCAATGGAAACAGCCAACCCATTTAGAAATCAGTATACAGTACACGAGTAAACATCGGTATTTGTATGAATCGAGTGGTGTAAGCGAGGTGATTCTGTAATCTCACAAATAAAACTCACTGTTGATTTCACTTTAAGTTCATTATTACATATATAAAGTACTGTAATTAATTTAAGCGATTTAAACATAATTAATGATAATTACTGAAGTAATTTTAATAATAAAAAATTAGGGTAATTATAAATAATATTTTACGTTATAAATATATAATTATAATGAACGTGCAGCGGAATCAGCTGTAAATTTAATGTGTGAGATTACAGTATCACCGCGCAAGACAACTTTAAGTAAATATTTGTTTATATTTTTAATTTTAATCATTAAAATCTATATATGTATTAATGTAAGAAATCAACAGGCAATGTCATTGTGTTAAGCTTTATCCTATTTGCGATCTTGGAGCAACTAATCAATTTTGCGTTTCCTTTTACTTCATAATTTTTAAGTAGGTACTAAAATTTTCTAATAAATTTATATCACGAAATATAAAATGTATTCTTACCTTCCATTGTGTTAGGTAAGAGGAACGTACTGGCACGACGAAAACAGTTCGAAATCACTCTATAACACTAGAACAAACACCATCTCAACCTAACAAAGTTCATTCATAAACTATGCATAAAAAACTTCAACGAAAACTTTTAAATTTGGAACTCCATTCATAAGGCGGCATTCACATCGCACAAATTCTTCGACTCGGCGCGGTCTATTCCGTATTTCGAACACGGAATGCTACGTACGCGCACGGTGCGGTGTGGAAGCGAACTAACCGAGGCGACGATATCCTACAGGACGTGCCGCGTTACGCTATATGGATCGATATTTACATAGTGCTTTTAATATACCGTTGACTTATTTATTTTTATCTTTATGACAGAGATTGCACTTGGGTGTGTGATCCTCGTAGCCTTGCGTTCTCAGCAGAGATGCCGTGAAATAAAATCTGATTAAGACGGCAAATGTAACAGAAACAGCTTTTTAAGATCGTATCATGCAGTAACATGAAATCGGTGGTTTTTTTTTGTTATAATTAAATAAATAAAAACTCTTCAACACACCTAATCTTTAACATAAAATTGGCGCGTGATCCACATAATAGTCTAAACTGGTTATGAATTATGAAATGTTTGTGTGACATGAAAAGCTTTTTTAATTCTATTGGCCTTTTATTCTTATAAATCATAATATGCAAAAAAACACGAAACTAAAATGTTGTGTTGCAACTTTAATTGTTATTTGGTTTCCATCTGAGGGAGAACTAAAACATATGTATTTCAATAGTATTTGCTTTGTTAGTCTTGTTTCGTCCATTAATCTTACGGAGAACACAAATCCCTGAAGCCCGTATTAGTCAAGGAGTCATATTCTATGAATCACAATTTATAACAACAGACACGGTACAACTAAAGGTAACAACACAGCTTTCACAAAGGAAATCCAAGAGAAGAAAAGTACAGAAACGATCAATTATAGCCATCCTACTTTCTGAATATTTAAAAGTGAGCTGAATTAAGTTTCACAGTAACGATAAGCGACAAGGAACAAGAAAATTAAATAAAAACAGAAACGAACAGAAATAGCGATTCAACATTGAGTAACATGGCGACAATCTGAAAATTTAGACACACAAATCATAAGACCTTTAAAAGAGAGAATTTTATTGTTTTATTGGACTGCGTCGCGCCGGATCTTCTGAACCCATTTATAGGTTTAGGGCTATGACGCATCTTGGACTTGGTCCAGAATTAAACTTGCGGACATATTCTGCTAAGCCGTCGTGAAGGGTAAGTACATTTTTATTCACATCGATTTTATATTGCTGCAATTTTTTATGTTATTACCCGGCAAACATACGAGTGATGTCATACAATTTTTTCAACACCTTCCATGGATATCAAGAAAAAAGGGGGTGAATCCACATGTTGACTGACACTTGACTGGCGTCTATTTCAGACTGGGTATGGGGCCAGCAATATCTCAGATAAGGATACTGGCACCGTTTACCCATGCAGTGATTAACAGGAAGCACCACGAGCAGGACAGAATTAATCTCGAAAATGGAAGAAGAAGAAGTCCCTTGTAAATCAAATGAGAATAATATTATGAATGGTCTATTGGATTCCTAATAATAAATCTAGCTGCTTCAAGCTAATATCAATAATAAATAAGGATAACAATAGTTATGTAAAAATTTAATATTGTAAATGACGACAGTGTTTTCAATAATACCACTATAATCAACTATACTAACATTATAAAAAGAGAGTGCGAATTTTATGACTGTGTATATGCGAAAGATAATCTTTAGAACCATGGCATATATTTCATAAGTGTTTTACCATTTGAAAGATACATTAATCCGGCTGGACATAGGCATGGACATAGACGTATCATGTACATAAATTGACGAGTGTTATATAATTATTATATAATAATATTCATTTTGTTTTATAGAAAATATTCGGAAAGCAACTGGAATCTTATTACGAAATAAAATAAAAATAGGTATTTTAAAGTTCTATAACTAAGTACAGTGTCATAAGAGGCACACATTTCTAGGAAACTGGAGCACGCTCATTGTGCTTTTCAGTAAATGCAAAACTTATTGCGCTAGATGTTCCCGCTCTAATGAGCGTCCTTACCTCGCTGCAACTTGCGTCGTGACGTGAATTGAATTAAGTTTTAAAAATTTCAGTAAAGGTTCTCAAGTTATTACTGAACGGGAAATTCGTTTTAGTATTTTAGAGTCGTGCAGTTTTTTATCTAACTATTCAACAAACGATGAGACGAGTCACTTGATGATAAGTAATCAGCGTCGCCTACTTCAGTATCAAAAAAGACATCACCGAAGTGTTTTATCCGGTAGTAATACGACCATAGGGTATAAAATTAACAAAATGTTATCTATGAATAATCAGGTATCATACGAAATAGATTCGACGGATTAAGATTCATTTTCAGTCTTAGCAATTATTATCTGAAGAAGTTTGTATTTTTCTTTAAACATATAGTAATCTGCAGAAAGTAGAAATACGAAGTTTTAAACCAATAAATTACAGTATAAACACTAATAGAGTCCGTGACCTTAAGTTTCCTTGAACTAATGTTTAGTTTCCGTTAGCCCCTGAACATTTGCCAATTCCTATGTAGACTATTAAACTAACAAATAGACCTAGACTTAAAATAATTTAGCGCTTATATACATACCTAGTACTCGTTTTATCCTATTATAACTATAGTTTGGTTTATAGTTTAACATTGAATCATTAATAGTTAAGCAACCTTTAACAACATCGAATCTCGACGACCCTCGATCTATTCCGAAGTTCTGATTTAACTGAACCCTCCAATAATTTACATTGGAGTGACGTGGTCTGACGTCTCTGCAAAGCTAAGCTGGTAATAGAATTTGTCCTACAGTGGATTATTTATGGTATGCCATCAACAATAACTCACTGTCAATGATACAACACTACATCCGTCATCGACGTATTGAAAACTGCGAAGTTTTAATATGATTATTTTTGCCATTTGGTAAACATCGCCGCTAATTCATTTTACCGACCATTCAGTCGTCTTTGATACTGCGGGTATTTACTTTTCTTTTTATTTATTTTACTCAAAAGCGGACCTGGAGCAAGACAGATTGCTCTCATAGGATCAATAGAGTTGGAATGAATCCAGAATTGATGTTCTGTGAAATGCTATCAATGCGGTACAATTGAGGTTTTTTAGTTTAGTTTATTCTTTAATCTTCTTTTATAAATATGTATTTATATACATATTTAACAAGTCGCTAGCACTAAGCTTTTGAATATTATAAGTAGGCAATTATGTAATACTATTAATATTTTTTGAGCCTTACTAGCTGTCTTGTCAGTAGCTGGCCACAGCTTGTTATCTATGGACTTTAAGAATCAGAGTAACAAATGCGTTGCAGATCAAAAAGGAATCATTGATCCCAGGATCTTAACCGTCACTTAAAATTGCAATCAAAGCAGTGAAAATAATTTTTCACTGAATTCGGTTGGATTGTCAGGTACTTAAGTAAAAATTTTCAAAGAGTAGGTACCGTCAGGCTAATATTAGGCAGTACAAAGCCCCGATACATAATATCTTTACTTTATTTTAATCTTACTTTTTTCGTTGTTTAGTACAATTTACCACGAGTGAAATTAAGTTCGAATACAAGCATGAACAGAGCCTTACACCCCGTTGCCTGTGAATTTACAAATATGTAATGAAAAATTTAGTAACACTTATTACCAATACCAATTCACTGTTCAGAAGCCAAACATTACCTTTAACACGTTATTCTGACTCTCATCCACTGTATCTTTCATGTCATCTTTAAATGGGATTATAAGCCGCATTAAGATAATACTCTATGCTAGAACACACACAGATAACACTAGTCTACAAAATAAACCGCACCTCCGTCCACAATGGCATTTAATCACGTGTATTGGACAGCAGTGAACGTGTTGAATGCACTGATACCAGACCCGATAAGAAACAGTGGCGTCATTGGAACTTCTTCACGGTTTCGATTTAAACAATGTTTATTTCTCATAAGACTTTTGCATCGCTTAAAATGGGAAACATAAATTAATATAATACGTTTGTGTCTGGCATTCGTGCTCTGTCTCTCATTCTTTCGTCTTATTTTCGGCCAACAACGTATCAGTGATGCCTTTAGTAATGACTATGGGCGGCGGTGAACACTTACCATCGGGTGGTTCGTCTGCGCGTTTGACAGTAACAGTGACAGTAATAACCGTCGCCCATAAACTTAGTAGTAACATCAACAATCACCGAAATGTGCCGACCGAAAAAGAAGCGTTTTCTATTTATATTTCTCGTTTATATTTAATGCAACAATTATATCATGTCCAATTATCAAGTTCATATTATTTGGATATATGTATATTGCTAAGTAAAATGCTGCCTTATTAGTTTAGTTATTATTTAGTAGTTTATTAGCTTAGTTTAGTCGGGTACACTATTTTGTTCCAGCGTTGCAGACGGCTTTAGAGAAAAGACCTCGGATAGATCCTAAACTATACGTGCGAACCGGATAAACTATTCATAATATCATCCTAGACGGTGTTTACAGGAGAAACTGTTCGTTCCGACAGTTAATTACTTGCTGAAAATAACGTAGTCACGTGAAATGTTGTAAATCCCATGTACGAGTATTCAAGAGACCCTATCATTATTATGTTTTTATCTAAATAGGTGACGAGCACAAAGTTAATATACTAGCGTAAATTAAGTTTATGGTGACAAGGGAGTTCGACAGATTATACAACAAATAACTTGTATACGATCAATACATAAAACAAAGTGTCAAAGTTTGAACATGATAAACTCAAAAAATACTGAACGTATTTTCAAGAGTTTTCTATTCCATTCTAAAAATGATTCTTGAATAGTAGCATAGCGTGGTATCCGCAAAATACAATCTGTACTCAAAGCGTGGTAAACCTAAAGTTAATTTTTGTTAAAGTATTTACACTTCCGTTACTCTTGTACTTTACAGATTATGAAGAGTCGTACGTCCATTACAATCTTACGTCTGTCCAAAGTAGACGAAAATTAATTGACATGTCATTTTTGCACGAAATCTTTAATGGTTACATAGATTGTCCTGAATTACTATAAAAAATCTTACGTTACACTGTTCCAAAATCACGACCCAACCACACAGCTTTATTTGTATCCATGTTGTACATGCACCAATTATGCTCAAAAGCTTCATTCCAAATGCAAAGGTAAGTGTGTATTAATGGGAATATTTTACAATTAAATATATGAGTGTTGTATGGATTTGTAAATTGATGGAAATTTAAATAAGAGATTCCATAACATACAAGCACAAAAATAGTTAAATAGCGAATAATAAAGAGCGAAAAAATAATGACATATATTTGAACAATTCGTTGTATAATGCAGAGTTCTTTACTAATATCAACGATTTACAGAACAGTCGCTCTGTATTTGAAAAATAAACTATTCTAAAGTGAATGCTATGTCAGTGGAATTGCAGTGTCATTCAGAGCAATCAACGATGGTAAAAAGATAAGTGCAATCCTCAAACCGAGTACTGTAACGAGTGCTCTGTTAAAACTACAAAGGGTTACAATGGAGCCGAGCGCGGTGAAATAACGAGTCGAGTGTATTGAACTACGGTTCACGCCTAGCTGGATAGAAGCAGCATTCGTTAACAGCCGCTTGTGTTAAATTGCATTAGTGTTTTATTCTGTTTGAGGTGTTCATTGCTTGCCATTTGAAAGCAACAAATTTGCAAATACGGCCGTCAAATACGGCGGTCAAAATATTACGTAATTTTCCCTCTCCTATGATACTGTTGATTCTCAATACAGGCGATTTGAACTCACATATCAGGTGTTTGGTTACCAAATTGAAAATATTTTAAAAATTTACATTTCGAACATGGTTATTAATTAGACATGGTTTCTGTTCACTGTTATGGATATGTTAAAATATCGCGTATTAGCGAATATGGGTCTGTCTCGTTATGATATCAGCACTACATATGTATATTGTTCAAATATTCAATGATGTGTTTGAATCAGCCACTGTTATCGAATGAACGATGCATTTTAAGTACCAATGTTTCCGTTTTGGAAATTTTGATTTAAAGAATAAGCTCCATGTAAAGCCGAAACATACATTGACAACGAGGAATAAATAAGTGGCGAAACCATCACAAACCACAACAGATTTATCTGAGACCTTCGGTATGAGTGAAAAACAATGTTTGTTATTTTCATCACATTAAAAGAATAATCATAAACGGACAGGTACAGCATTAATTAGAGTGAGACCAATTGGTAAATACGAATCAAATGCTATGTTATATTAATGGAGAACCGGCCGAAACTTATCCCTAGTGAAAGTTGACTCTAAGGAATAAACTGCGGATAAGTATTTAGTGAACTTATAAGCATCTTCAAATCCCGACAGAAAATTATTGCCGATGTGTTTTATTAATAATTGCAAACAATGATGTAAAGACTCGGTTTTAAACAACCGATACAAATCAATTGTTCTAGACAGCTGGCTCTTCTGGATACGTTAGATTACACAACAACACACATGACGATTGAATTAAAGAGGTTGTTATTGTCACCAACAGTACTGCAGGTTTTACTTCAAGTAATTTCCACTACACAATTTAAAAGATAAGTTAAGTTTAATGTTAAGTAAAAACTTTGATATGACGAGGGACATATATGTTGTTATTATGCTGAAGATGATATTCCATTTTGTTCACTTAGGTGAACAGTATACTTCATATATTGCTACTTTCATATTTTGTAATAATAAATTAAAATTTTAAAAATGAGTTATGAAATGTGATTTCTGCAGAGACTAACAGCTGAAAAGGTGTTTCTCAGTGCCAAATTTCTTGTTATGAAACACTTCAAAAGTAAGGTTCTGCGCATACTATCAAGGTCAGTAACAGTCCTGGATATGCCCCAAATTTGTTTCGTAATATCACAGCAGTGAACAATCATACCGGCTGGTGCATAAACTGATGTACGATGCATCAGTTTCCGTCCAACTGCGTTCTTTTTTCACTGGAGGTTGACAATATGACAGATGTCAATTTCGACATGACGCTGGTATAATCTCTGATTGCGGAGTGAGTAGTTAGTTCCGAGTTCGGTTCACGGTTGGAGCAGTCATTTACAGGACAGATATGATTGTTCACGGGTCGAAGGCGTTTCTAAGCTCTCATTTGTCTATGTTTGTGTGTCCCACAGTAACAGAAGGTATACTAATGCGAGGGTGCAAATGTGTGAGCTGTTTTATTATTGTCATGTTTAATGTTTCACTTATTTTATTTTGGCTGTAAATAATAATAGTGTAAGTACCTAATGAACGACTTTGAAGTCCTGACTACTGTAAAATTAGATTCAACAAGAAGTTTTTATACTTGCTTTTCAAATATCATTCAATTTAGTATTTGTAACAAAAAAAAGCCTAAGTAATAAAAAAAATATGAATCTCCCGTTCAAATACATTTCAGTAGGTCACGACCTATATCTATAGCTTCTCTTATCAGATTAAAATATTTGGGGCAAAAATATCGATCAGTGACTCAAAACAGCCCCTCAACAAGGGGTCACATGTCTTTAGGGGACGTAAATATAAAATGGCCCTTCTTACCACACAATAAGACAGCTGTTGACGACGTGAGGGGAGTATGTTGGTGCTGCACTCAGTTTTATTATTATGGTATGGGCATTACACGGTTAAATATTTGACCATTAACTCGATGAAAGCCGCAGCTTCACGGCACAGATTTCAGAATATAGTTTATATTAAAAACTGCAACATAATACTAATATTATCAATCTTATTATTAAATATTCACTCAAGCATCACCTGTGATAGGAAACCCTGAGCGCTCACAACCAAAATGAACATGATATGTACAACATCGCAACCAATTAAGACCCAGGAATAATCACTTACCCGTGACATGAACAATTAACTAATTATTATACCCCGAACCCGATAGGTCGATATGGTCTAGAATGGTCTAGAAAAGATCACTTTCTACCATATAAATGCCCTGAATAACCATTAAACACGGAACTCGGCCAGTCTACGTCACTATAAACTACTACAGATTGAAGGTACTAGTAAATTATTATCATTTTTGTATTATAATAAAATAATGAATAGCATTCAATTTAAACTACAATTGGTCGGTTTACAGGATTAATAATATCATAAAAACCATTTAAGAGTAATGATATTATAACGTAAATAATTAAATAACGTAATCTCTTCATTGTAAGAGAAGTTCCGAGCTCAGGAGTGCAACAGTTATGGGTTATGACTATTGACCGTACTGATCCTTGAGATGTTCCGTACGCATTCGTTTTTTTATTATTTCTCATAAGTACGAAACGAAGCGGTTGATCCCCTGAAATTCTAAATGTAACAAACTATCGAGAACGAAATAGCGAACCAATGCCCCGTCGACCCAATATCTTGATCATTGATATTATTCCAGGGATCCGATTAAGTCTTCTCCACTCAGGCCATGTATAATTTTGTGCGTCTTGTAAAAATGTCGCTGAAACGGCTAGGAGTGTATGTAGAGTAATGCAGTGAAGCGGCTGAATATATTATGATCTTGAAATCATTATGCCGATAACCGATTTCTCTTTTATCATTGTCTTAACTGTATTAATACTTGACTTATTTTATTTTTATTCTTACATATTATTACAACCAAACACAACATATGTGAAAAGGACAGTTAATGGTCATTACCACCTATGGATTTTGGCAATAGTAGCGGACCAAAAGCAATGTCAACTGTTATTGTGATATTTTCAAGAATAAAAACGAGAGTTATTCATATACTATTTTTTAAAATAACTCTTTAAGGCGTAACTGGTTCTGCACTATTTAGTTTAGTCTACACGGTACTCGTGCAAGGTTACAGAGATTTTTACCTGCCGAGCTGGCTACTACGGTAATTCTAGAATTAAAAGTGAAAAGTTTTCAACGTATTTCGGTTGCAGCGTTGGATAATGAGAAATAAGTGGGTTATTGTTTATTCTGCGTCTACGGATAGGTTATGCCTTGAATGTTATGGATGCCGGTATGACTAAGTATTGGGTGGGGCTATCAATTATCAGTTGTCAGGTGACCGTATCAGTTATAAATTATTGTCCCAAAAAAACAAATGTGTGTGTTGAAGACCTTAATCGACCAAGATGTAGCAAAGATTATTTTATTTACATACGAGTAAAGTTATAAGTACGCGAGCGGGTCCAAGACAAAGTGGTCACGTTACTTATGAATATGAACAACCCCAAAAGATTCGATAAAATCAGTCTGTACTAACAGTGTTGGTGTGGAGTTGTGTGGTGGAAAGCCTCGAATCCAATCGTCTATTAATTAAATTGAAAAGCCTTATATTTGTTGATAATTTTTTTACAAAGAAAAGTCGTCTTTAATGCAACTAAATCCCTATATGTATTAGTAGGTGTAATACAAATCAATCGTCACGTGCGAAGGTTTATCGACACCCCTACGAGGCGCCGTGGTATGCGGGTGCCTTGCACGTGGTTTTAATTAAATTTACCGTTCGCTTCACCACTATTTATTTAAGTAAAGGTTATTGCAGAGGTGGAAACCCTACAACGGGAAACTCATTTCGCCTGAGAATTTATTTTCTATATTCTACTACTATTTCTATATCATTTTTATTAGGTCGTGTACTTTATTTTAAGAAACAGATTAGAATTTTTTTATTACTTTACTAGTAACCTATCGTCGCTTCGCTTCGGGAAATTTGATATTTAGTTTTCACAAGTAGTAATAAAACCCTCATTTTTAAAGTCTAGGTTATTATTATTATTAGGTTACACTCTCCCAATATTTATATATCTTTTTCAAATTTTCATTCGTTACCAAAATACTTTTTTATTCATCCACTCAAGTTCAAATCCATTTTTTAAACTTGTAATGGATGACACACGATGTTGATACAGTATTTTCAAACATTAATTAAATTTAATTAATTAATTTTACTATTGTATGTGAGTTTTTGAGATTATCGTATGCCGACAGAGAGATGGAGAATATATTTTATACTATATCCTATGACCATCCGGAATAATGTACCTTTCAAATGGAAAAAGAATTTTTCAAATAACTGCCATGGTTCCAACGATCCGTATCTGTGTATACCTACATAAAGTCACAAAAATCGCACTCTCTCTTTATAATCTAATTATGTTTGTCTGTATGTCCTTTATAGAATCGTAAACTATGCATTCGATCATGTGATGATCTTTAGCAAAGTTATTATGCATGAGCCCACGAAGGTTTCTGAGTTGATACGACCAATTTTCGACAGATGACGCCACTGTTTATTTTAATTGGTGGCATAGCAACGCGCGCCGGGTACAGTTAGTATTAGTATAGATACTACGATCGATTTTAATGTAACATTAAATTGAAATTAATCTATTATTTTCTTAATTACGTGGATGGGGATTCGTTATTTGATAACCGAGATGATTTGATTTTAATAATATAAAGTTTGTCAAACGATGTTGGCGAAGTACGGTGAACATTGATTCGACATGATGTTTTGGTGTTGATTAAGGACTGAATTAATATAGAATTTCTTTTATTGAAGACGTGCGAGTAGGGAGTGTGACGGAAAAATAAATTATCGAATAAATTACAAGCATCAACCTGGTCCTCTATGCCTCCATCTCTTTAGACATGCACTGTTAGGGTACGAATGTCCTCTTTTCATCAAGAGAATGTGGCGTATATTTCAACACACTGATCATCATGGGAAATCATAGGAAATCTAAGTGTATGCTTTATCCCCTCTCACCCCCTTCCGAAAGCCCCGGACATAGCTTAACGACTGCCCGAAAAGTAATTACTTAGAATAAAACTTTCTAAAATTTTCGTTTTAATGATTATAACAGCAATCTTTGGTGTTGTATCTTTTTTTATAAATAAAGCCTATGGTAAAAACAGCTCCATGATTGTATATAAAAACATTAAGGAAAGAATAACCGCGTAGCTTTTTATTCAAGTAAGTATATTTTGATAAGTTGGAAATCCCACTTCGTAAACACAATAAGGTTTAATTTACCGGCAGCGGTGTTATCTCGCCGCAGCGCCAGTAGCTTGCTCGCAAATCTAGATTAACTTAGAACCATTTTTCTGTCGTTGTTGTAACGACATGGAATCATTTCACAGACTACCATCTCGGTTGGAATAATGTCGATGTTTCCTTATATTTTACATTCAAGAAGTTATCTTTATGAATTGAATTTATTTGGGAATTTCAGAAGCATTTCTTTTAAACATTACTTTAAAAATATGAAAGATATTGGATTAGTTTCGAGGCTTATTCACAGGAAGATATATGTAATTAAATTTGAAAGCGCTTATAAGCTGGTAGTTTATGTTAATTGTAAGTAAAAGGTGCAAATGTGTCACTTGTAAATGTTGCACCGAATCAGTTAGGGCAACTTCAGGCTTGGTCGGCAGAAGGAAGAGTGGAAAATTTTTATGACTTCTGTAGGACACTTCTGTAGAGGACACGTTAAATCTTTCTTTCGGGTTGTTATTGAATGTTTCGTCAATTATGTGGAGAGACCCGAATCCAAGAATGGACAGATTATTCTTTTATTATTAAAATGTATTCTTTCATTTCTTTCACAAAAATTAATCGCGGATTCATCATATCTCTCATCTCTGCTTTCTTCTATTAGTAATTACGCGAATTTATCGTTTGTGGGTGTAGTGAGTCTCATGTTATGACTGCCTCGTGCTGAGGTTAGGATGCGTAACAGACCGATTAAGGACAGTTTGTCACGGCTCACAGGCTGTACCGACGATAACGCGTTCCTTCACCCGCACGCCGCGGCCCCACTGCCGCCCACTGCCGCCCACTGCCGGCGCCGGAGTGTCGTGTCGACTAAGTATAACCTAACAGTATTAGATTTCCAATATTGAGATTCATCAACAAAATTTAGGACAATCTGTTTCTGATGCAAATTTATTGATGTCATATTTTTTGTTTTTAACATTTTATACAGTTGTCATTTTTCAAGGTAAAGGATTTCTCTTTTTCCTGACAGTGACGGCCGGTAACGAGCAGACGTAGAACTGATTATTAACGACAACAAAATCTATCTGCATTCAAATTTCCTAAAAAAGTTAATGCACGTAATTTTATTACTAGGATGGATTTGTCACAGATTGAGGGAATGTACTCAATTCATACTAAACCTTATTCCAGAAATAAACGCTTTGGAAAATGTAGACGTACACGAAACAATTGCTGCAGCTTTGTTTTTTAATATTCTCTTTTTTACAATGAGATACCATTTTTTTGAAATATAGATAAATAATACTATAAATAGATATTAACTATTGTATATTTTAAACTGAAAATATATTCTTGGTCCAGCTGGTCACAGCCGTCATTACGAGCGATGGCGATGTAATCTAATATCTTGCATCGTGCAGTTATTAAAAGGTCATAATTTGAATACTCGGAACTAGTTATTCATGTTTTAAAATCGATAGCTCATCACTCAATTAATATTATAAATAATTCCGTCTTATAAATTCTAGTACATTTTTGTATATTGTGGATTCCTTTAATAATCCCATTCCTGCTCCTTGGGAATAACTCGAAACGGTATAAGTCAATGATGAAATCACTAGTACTTTCCACGATATGAGCGCAATTCCCAAGCCAAGCCAAGCTAAGCTACACCTACGCCTGGCGCCAGATCATTGTGGTGACTAAACATCAGACGGGGGCCAGTTTCTAGTTTTTATTAAAAAATGAAATAATTAATAAACGGGCGGGGGATGGTAAATGATCACCTTATAATACCCAATGGTAATAGTAAGTGTTATTTGATTTTTTTAATTTTATTTTTCTGTAGCACGTACCGCAACTTTTAACCTTCGCCAAGGTTGACTGGTGGAGAATGCCATCAGGCATTAAGTCTGCCCATTGTAACCTAATTTTAAGGTTTATAATAAATAATTAATGATCATCCTATAAATAACCGTAAAATCAGATGTTTTCACGGTTAATTTTAATATGAGGATTGTAGCCAACCAGAAATAGGATCTTATCATTATTCACGTCTATCTTGGGATTAAGTTGGATACTGAGCGCAGAGACTTACAAAGGAAGTAACCATTATCCGCTCGTTTGTCGGCACGGTGCACCACGACCACGAAAAGTTTTCTCAGACTCAAAGATAGATGTATCCTCGCACATCTGAAAACTTCTGCGTACAAATTAATATTTGCAGTAATACCTTTACGCTGAGAATTGAAGCCCCGAAGCGATATCGACAGTCTATAAAGAGTAGGTATTTGTATGTTCAATTAAACTGCATCGGTACTTTGTTCTGGTAAATGCGTTGCGTGGGCAATTTGACTTTGGTTTTGACATTTATGGTAATCGCGAATAAAATTTGAATCATACAAAGTTTCGTTATTTGGCACGAATAGCAAATGGAATGAATGATATCGTCTACATGACTGAGACATGGTCATTTGTAGCAAGGAGGTTAATATCTGGAAATTATATTCAGAGCATACTGTTCAACTTAAATTAGAAGTCGAAAGTAATTGGTATAAAGGTTATGATGATTTGATATGATATCGAAAAAGGCTAGCGCACCTCTCAACACAAAAATAAAAATGCAAAAGGACTATATCTGTACATTAAAATGGATATAGAGGTTAAAACATATTTTTTAGTATTTTTCGTCCGTCTGTCTGACGACATATCATATCGTCATATAGAAATGTCATATGCATGTCTCAGCATAATGTATGCATGTTATGTCTTAGCATAATTGTATATTAATATAAAAGGTTTATTTTCTATTAAAATAAACGATGAAGCTTGATATATAAATTGTGATGAAACTGTTATTTAAAATATAAATACCGTCGTCAGTATGTAGAAATGTAAAGACACAAAATCATATTCATAATTAAGTCCAATGCGAAAATAATTATTAGTAAAAAATCGATAAGATTGAATCGAGGAATCGATTAGGTATTATTTAACTCGACGGATCAATTGATTTGTGTGTCATGCACTGATTATTTGGTACTGGGGTAGGTACTTATAAAGCGTATTACTCTTAATAAGAGCAAAAATTTTTAATTCAAAATTTAAAATTGTACAACCGCAATTTTATTATTCTGAGAGCCTTTGCACGCAGGCCATCAGCACATCATACAGTTAACGGGAAATATTTAAAAAAAATTCTGTTCTTTCCTAATTTTTTTTTAAATGTCACACACTCTTAGTTCAATTATACAAATGTAAGAAGGTAAGAGTTGGTATAAGTTGCGATTGGTAAATTAATTCCAAGTGCAACACGACGTAATAAAATAGGCATTTTGCGCACGCCTAAATCACGGCTTCAAATGATAACTTTCATTTATTCTTTAAACAAACTACCTGTATTGGTCAATCAGACGATATATTTTTTTAATTTTGCTGTCCTACATCATGATTTTTTAATCCAACACCAATGGGGATTCCATTGAAGTCCATCAAGTAACTTACAAAATTTGTTCCTATTTTCCGAAGATGTATAATATATGTATAATAATTTTTACGTTCATCTCTCATCATTTAACGAGGTATTAATCTAAAACAACAAAACTATGACATCCACTGTCAGAAATCCAATCTAGATGAACTTGGGAAAAGCTTCTGAATACAATTCTTACACTTCAGTCTACTGGAAGCCGGCTTCCCTCTTTGCCACCGTGATCTCGAGATTCTCTCGAGTACCTAAGTGCTGTCGGAGAAACATTCAGGGATTGTAGATTGTGAAGTTCCTGTCTAACCAAGCACTTTAAAACTTTACACTAAGTTGCAACGGCTCTACGCTCAAGTAAATAATGAGTACTGGAAAGTAAAGGAACTAAAACCTTCGTAAAAATTGTTTATTTTTGTAGCAAAAGTATCTAAGAAATTTTTCATAAAAGCCATAGGTTGTATTTTCTGATTTTGCCAGTAAATACTAATAGGCTACAAACGAGCAGAGCAGCCACCTGATGGTAAGTGGTCACCGTCACCCATGGACATCAGCAAGACCAATGGTATCACTGATACGTTGTTGGCCTGGGAATGAGAAGAAAGAAAGTACTGATTGTCAAGCCACCCTATACTTATTTTATTCGGATAAAGTCGCAAGCAAAATTAGGTGTTTTTTATGCTGTCCATAAAATAAGTTGATGCGTCGACCAAAACTACTGCACTGTTCTTCTTGACCTAGTTGTTTATAATTTGTTTATGAGAATACTTCTAAAGTTGCCATAATCTGACATTAATTAAATTTTACCTGATTCAGACTGTAGGTTCTGTAAAAGAAACGGCGGAACGGAAATATATACGTATTGATATCTTCATTCTATCTTCAGCGAAGTGATGATCTTATAGTTCGCTTGATAGCTTTCGCTGATATTATATTAAATTATTACGTACCAAGCAAATCCCTCACAGTTATCATACGCACATGTAAGTTTTCAACGCGCCACTTCAAATTATTTCGTCACATGTTAAAACGACTGCTCATTAAACAACCGGCGCTAATGGTCGGTTACTCATCGAGCCCCGGCGGGCACCGCGCTGGGCCCTCCGGCAACTCGTCAGGTATTAATAAACGGATGGGGCGAGGGAATGATTCATTGATGGAATTATTAGAAATAATGTGCGCTAGGTTATGTTTTGGCCTCGGTGATGTTTGAGCTTAGAAGCTTATTTGTAGTGATAAGTTGAGCTCATTTCCAGCACGGATGATCCAACCGGTATATACTTTTACTTTCAAAACAAAAACATGATGTAATAGTTATACCTTACGAAATTGTTAGGAAAGAAAAATTTTGCAGCCATATTTTGCAGATTTTGGGTGATTCAGGATTTTCTGACAGTTCTCTGATCCAATTAGTGTAGGTGCAGTTTTATATTAAAAGAGGATTAACTTAAACATGAACAATAATACCTGGAGTCAGCGAATTCGGTTATTAATTTTATCTGCAAGCAACACAAAAACATTTTCTAGTACACTTTGTAAAATGAAATTATTAACTATTTCCGCCTTGGTTATGGCGAAAGCAACTGGAATAAAAAGTTAAAAAAAATCACAGCGACTTCTAAAAGAAAATGTTGGAATTGTACTGAAAAACTAAAATCAATTTAGATAAAATATTACCATATGCACTAAGTATCGAAATGTTTGAAATAGGCGCCAACGTCCTCGCCTCGCTTCAGAAAACCTACTCCTTACACTTAGATTATTCTTTATTAATGATATTAAGAACTAGTGAAAAAGCAGAAGGGCCACCTGATGTTAAGCTGTCATCGTCGCCTATGGACGATAAAATAAAATAGCACCAGCATTGTTTTAGGAATGAGTTGTTATGGAGTTATTAATGATTACTTTGTAATAATAACTGAAGCCAGGCAGTCAAAATTTTATTTACTACCCATAATATAAGTTACTTAAATGCTTAGTATCATCCAAATCTGTTCAGTGGTTTTTGTTCCGTTCTGTCAATCTGTTCACTGTGATACGTGGTCAGACAGACAGACAAAAAATCCCATAAAAAAAACAAAGAAAAAAAGTCTACCGACATTAAAATTTCCAAAAAAAAAAAATATTTAAAGTACAGATTCAGCCGCTTTACAATTGTATTATTGGTATCAATTATTTTACCTACACACTACAAGATCTAAACTGTGCCGGCATTTTTTCAGACGTCAAAGGTGATGGACACACTGACAGTTCTTATTAGCTTGCGGTAATACACGCTACAATATTAATTATTGAAATCACTGCGCATTCCAGTGAACGCCATTAGCAATTAACACGGCCTGAATATCCCAGCGGGCGAAATCCTTTGTACATCAAAGCTGATATGATAGTCAGTTTGCGGTGTATTAGAGCAGTTATATAATACATAAGATTACATCTTGGGTAATGTAGAATGTTCTGTCAATCTATACATATATAATATAATCTGTACAAATAATAAAATTCTTACTCATCCCTTTCTGTACATTAACGATATATGAGAAAAAACGTTATTAGGGGCCTTTATTAACAATATAGAACCCAAAACATTAGTTGTTAACATTTTTGTCTGTTTGTCTGTGCGTTTGTTCGCGCTAATCTCCGAAACGGCTAAACCGTTTTTGTTTTGGTTATCACTAATGTATTGCAGTGAGCGTCACTTAAAACTTAAAGTTTGTTTCATTGTATCCGTCCATAAATAAAAAAGTTATAAATTAATTTAAAATAATGTAGGTACTATTTCTTAGCGTAAGGCGTAGTTTTCTCGAAGCGAAGCGAGCGCGGTTTATTGGTTTATAATAAAATTCCTATAGTTTTCTAGCCAGAGATTTGTTATTTATGTTATGTTAGTTATGGCTTTATTATTGATATTGATAAATTTTATCTTATCTTATACAGGTTAAAATATATATTTTTGGAATGTTTACTTGTTTGTCATGCCTGGCTGATTACATGTACACTTTTTTTTAATCTTTGTTTAAGAGCTTATCAGTGAGTGAGTTTGTCAACCAACAGCCATAACATTACAAAAACGGTTTTTCATGCAGGCACATTTTGAATGCAAATTATAGATAAACAAACCAAAAGAATCAATCAAATTAATCCGAGAATCTCATAAAGTAAAGTTGAACCAACAGTTTAACGTTATTTGATTGAGGCTTTAATATTGTATTACAGTCAGCAAGTGTCTTAAAATATTTTTACATGTAATGGATCGAGAGGCTGCGTCACAAACACACTCCAACAGGACATGCACTGTGTCCTCTGGTACACCGCAGGGATGACAGTTTGGTAAAGGTACTTTTCCCATGAGGAAGGTAAATTTTTTGGTTGGAAGGTTGGAATGCGTCCGGAGTGAAGCCTCATTATCTCTTCTGCTTCACGTCTAGATATATTACATATATTTATCGATCTATGGAATTCTAGAGGGTTGTGGTTGGACCGTTTTGTACCAAATTTCTTTTTCCCTCGATCGTAAATCGAAATATTCCTTTCAAATCATATAACATTGTTTTTTAACTAAATAAATGCAATTGGAGTAATAAGGATAAATGTTGTAATGAACGCCATCAGTAGCACCTTGTCTTGCCAACATACCCACCCTGTCGTTATCTTCAATGCTACGGTATAACACTGAAACTAGTGAACATATTTGAATAAGCTTTGGATATTTACAATTTATGTCATGGGTCATAATTTAGAATACTTTTATGCCGGGACATTGATCTGTTTCCATGAAGTAAAAGATAAATGTTAAGTTTAACAATATTTTCGTAGGTAGTAAATAAAATGTTGACTACTTAGCTGCACCTACTATAATAAATGGATAGATTTTTCACTCATAGAACTAGAAAACACCATCCCTAAATAATGCAGGTGCTATTTGAAAACTTTAGGCATAGATTTTCTGAAGGAAAACGAAAGCAATCGAGTAACATATGCCTAAATATAAGTTTGTGTAACATTTATGACAAAATAAAAATGCGGTTTTAAATTATGTACGAAGTCCAGCATTGCGTTTTGTGTATCTTTACTAGTTGAGCGAACTAACTCTACACACGGCCCACTAGGTCTGTACATACAAAGCATTAGTTAACATGTAATCGCTATAAAATACATGATTGGCCGAGAGCCAGAGCGGAGGTGGACAGCCATAAGTTGTCAAAATGCGCCGCCGGTTGTTGAACGCTTGCACAAACGCCGCTAACAATACATGCTGCTTGTCTAACACGCAGCCTTGATATTGCGCTAATTTAGTCGCAAAATTGTAACCAATGCCGTAACAGTCCAGTTATGTACTATATGTCACGACGACTGTTTGTATCCTTAAGTCTTAAATAACTTTCGCTGCTCGTCGTGCAGTCTTTTCATCAATGAATGCAACAGTGAAGCCATTCATTCTGTAGATCAATACACTCTGTCATCCAGCATAATTCTGACAGTTTGTGTGTAAGGTGGTTAAGTTCTGTACCTGCTTAGCAACCACCTCCATCTAAAACCAACCGTGTCAATTTCAACGTATTTGATTTACGGTGTTGGAGAACCAGGTAACACGAGGGCTCATCGCAGCGTCTATGAAGCCTTACTTTGATTACGCACGGGAGAAGGTTGCCGATTTAATTCCCACCAGGTTACCTATTAGCTATATATTTTTAGATAAATTTAAACCTATATACAGCTTCAAGTTACGAGTGCTAGACAGTCATCTATAGTAGTTAAGTTCATCTGACGTCAATCTAAAACCGGTGTTGCATATTATCGTTATTGTAAGTTAGTAGCGTACAAACTATTAAAGCATTAAGATCTCTTTTATTTACTTATCATCGTAATCATGGGTAATAATAAAGTTTATTCTTGAACTTATATTGTCATGATTTTGTAAAAATTGTATGCGTTATTTGGACTTTCATATATCAGATATATATCAGATTAAATTATAAGATTTACTTAAAACCTTCGCAGACGACCCGACAGCATCATGCTGGGGAACATCCGTTTCTTTACGCTATAATACACCTTACCTTAGATAAGGTTGTTCTTATAAGTTTCAATTCTTTTTTTTGTTAAATTTTTTTTACCTCCATATAAAATGTAAAAAATTTCAACAAGATCCTTGAACGATGCATCAATGCACTGAATTGTCCAACTTACGTATAAAAGAATTTACTCCTTTTTTGTTGATTTCTTTTAATCTTTACCCACGACGCCAGCGCTGCCATTGGCTCGTGGCCAAAAACGGATATGCGGCGTGTAGTAGAAAGAGCGGGTATCATAAATGGATGCGTTATTTCTTTTATCTTCCCTCGTGGGAGGTAAAACACATAAACTTAGGTTTTTATTGATTTTTTAATGTTAATAGCTGGCAACCGACTATAGGGATCACAACTATAATTGATCAATGCCGTCCATGAGGATCAGTAACACGAGGATATCTTAGACGTTGCCAACCAAGAAGAAGAAACGCACGAGTACTGTCAGAAGTTAAATGAATGGTACAAAGCCCAGCGATCTCGAAAAGAAGAGATTTGTTTGAAAAGAATGGATTCCATTGATTGCTTGTCTTATCCGTTGTTTTGCATGATTCACCGCAGGTAGACAATGTTTACTTGAAGTCAAGATAGGATTGATTCTTTCACATTAAATTTTGTAAGACTCGCTTTTGGCGGGATAAACCCATTTTTGCAATACTTAAAAGATAACCGACGTCTTTAGGTAATCGAACGAGTTCGAGTTCGAATCGATCGATCGCTTTCGAACAAAAGCGCCGGTCCCTACGACCTTCGGGTTCTTCTTGAGAAGATTCGTATGGAACCAGTAACCGATATATGTGAATTGTTTCATCTCAGACTTCACTTGTATTAATATATTTGTAACTAATTTCTAAAACAATTGCAGTCCTAATAGAGATCGATTATACATGTACTACGCTGGCAATAAATTCGAAGTACCCGTTTGCTACTAGCATATCAATTATCTTAATATAGTCCACAATAAGCCTTTACGGCATTGTTTAAACAAGAATACGCTTTGTGTTACGGAAACCAAATCATTGAATCGATATCAGGTAAACAGCCCATTGAATTAGTCACTCTACAGAAAATACAAATATTTACAATAACGTGAATAGAAAATAAATGGTTATATATACATATAAAACTATAGTGTATTGGAATGAGGCACTCAAAGAACAATTTAGTGACGGCGCGGGATATCGAATGAGGCGTCTGTTCAGACATAATATAAGTGGCTGTTGTTTAGTATTAAAAGGCCATAATTTTAATCATATGGCCTACATTTTGTCACCCACAATCGCAGCCACAACGTCACTACAGACTGTTAAATATAACTGTTCCAACCAATTATAAAATTATTTTGACGACCTCATAACCCAGTTGGTAGTGGCTCTGCCTGCCGAGCGAGGGGTTCCAGGTTCGAATCCCAGCCGGGGCAGACATTTATGTTTCATCTCGGGTCATGGGTGTTTGTGATGTGATATTGTATACGTCCATGCCACGCGCAACACAGGAAAGCCTAGTGCTGTAAACGTTAAACGTTAAACGTGTAAACGTTTATTATATTATTATTATTAGATACTATTTACTCACTTTTTGTATTTGAATTGTTAATTTTATGTACGGATCGTCCTTTAAGTCATCAAGACATTAAGATCTGTCATCGAAGGTACAAATTCAAATTTATTAACTCGTATAGATTATCATTATCATTTATAGATAAATATATATTTAATACGTAATTTTTTACTTGCGTTACTGTTTCAAAAAGGTGCTTTAACATGAAAAAAAAAACGGCTAAGCCATTTGCAAACTCAAATCATTGAATTGTTATGTAAAACATTTCGAAGACTATAATATAGCTGGGTTTCAAATGCGCGCATTATGAAATATTATCGTATTAATTCTGAATAGAACTGTGAAGATAGTTTACATTAACAGATGGTCTTGTCTTAACCGAAGACACTATTGTCTATTAATCAAAATAAAGCCAGATCCTTGGAAATAAGAATCGAAAATTCTTTCAGCAATAACGAAGGGCTTTATTTCCCGAGAATTCTTTAAATACCACCGTAAATGGAATTGGAATTCTCCAAGATGCTCATAATTATAGGAACGGCCGGACAGCTGAGACATTGAACGAATATAGATAAGTTGTTGAGTTAATGTTATGGTGTGAGCGTGGTGTGGCTTCCTGGGACATTTTCGAACGTGATTTCCTGTCCCCGATCCTGGTGCTGTTCACTTATTCAACATGTCTTGATGTGTTTTGATGTATCACGTCAATTTATAAATATGTACATATTGTGGTTGTCAGACTTCATGACGTCTTTCAAAGGTTAATTAATTAATACCTATTGTGCCTGTCAGTCTTAATGACGGCTTTGAAAGCTGTCTAATAAATGCAAACTTAGGCTGGGAGACATTAGCGTAGATTTAATTAAATGTGCTGTATGTACTTTCAATCGTGTTATAGATTCATTTCATTTGTTCAAGTATCATTCCAGAGTTGTACAAGAGACTTTTAAACAGAAGATAGATAATCTGATTTTATTCGGATTATGTTCTAATGAATTACTTTATTGATCAGGTCTTAAGTCCAAAGATGAATTCTGAATAATGATTTGTTTATGAATATTTCAAATGACATTTCGTCATCTCAGTCGAGAAACTGGACTGAATAAGAATCAAGGATCTAAGAATAATACTTTTTTTAATTTGGATGTAAGTCAAATACAGTCAAATTAAGTAAACGAGGAAGTCAAATTTTAGTATAACTTTTTTATACGTGTATATAACTTACCTGTACTTGAGAATGTATTGTTTGTTAAATTACTTTTTTGTTTCTTTACTTTTTTATTTTCCCACTTATAAAATGGGAGTATTCAAGAGGAGGGTGGTTTTTATAAGTTAGTCTGTATATCATTTTTAACAAAACTGCGTCTGTACGAACAAACCTAGAATAGCGAAATCTTCACTACAATAGTGGGTATATGTTTCAAACATTCTCGGCCCTTTTTAATTGAGTGACTGAGCTATCTGAAAATTTTGGTTCAGCAATCTTAAATTGCATAGATTATAATGCGTGATTTCAGGTTCTCGCGAGAACAGCTTCGTCTTTCATGCAATGTCCACGTCGTAAAGAAACTTTTAAGTTTATCCTTACAATCGATCATTTTGGATCGATTTTTTTTTTCGTGATTCACTATACGCCTCGAAGCAATCGACCGCCTCTCACAAGGACGTCCAGGTCGTCTTTATTATCCAAATCTCTTAGTTCCTAGTACAAACTCCAATACTAATGCCAATATAATATTACCTTGCCATTTCCTTGGCGTTTCTGGACTTTTGCGGTATTGTTTTATCAATAAATATAGATTTATTCACTCGACAGCTGTAGTCGATGGCCAGGGTGGAGACCGCGGGGCGAGGGTTTGGGGCTCGGGGCGTATTCGCCAATCGTATGCAAATGCGCAACGCCATATAATACGCACTCATGAATTATGGAGCGTTTGCTTGCCGTTAGGGTTACCGTTCAAACGATTTATTGTAATGGAACGTGTTATTTATATCGGCAATATCTAAATTTCACATGAAATGACGCTTTGTATAAACTGTGAATAATTTGAATCCAAGTACGATATTGCATCGGTAGAATAATTATTCCACTGCTGAGGGAGGAAAGGTTTTTTAAGGTTATGTGCCAATGAAGCCTAAAGTAGGTGCTAGAGTAGTACACATATTGTTAGGGAACTTTCTGATAAGCATGTTTAACGAATTAAATAAGGTCTCAGTGTTAAATAAAAAGTTGTCCTTTACCTTTCAGGGAAAAATTCTGCAAGTGATAATACAGTTTTTGATAGGCAATAACCTTCGAAATTTTTTAATGCGTACATTATTGAAATCTAGACCACTCGACTGAAGTACTTTCATCGACTGAATTATTATACTTTGTAATGAACTCACTATGTGACAAAATATAGACTCAAATATAGTAAACTTTATTATAATTACGTACCATTATGAAATGTACACATAAAATAACTCCGAAATAGGAAGTTGGCGTGAGTAGGTCGCGTGAAAGTTTCATTGATAGATTACAAGTTAACTTTTATTTCTAGTCAAAATGGTCGTGTTATCCTTCTCAAAATCAGAGGTTATAAATCAAGTGTTGAAAACTACAACAGTCTCTGTTCGTAACATTGTGGCTACATTCAATATTTGTGTGTTCTTGTATATCGTTTAAATAAAAAGTAAAATAAATTAATTAAAGTGATTTGTGACAGTATGCGGTCTATAAAATCTAATAAAGAAATTTGTGTCAGGAGTCGGACGTAGGGCCGCGATAGCAAATAAACATCTATAGCGCTCCAATATTATATCAGTGTATGGGTGGCTATAAAACGATTAAATAGCTTTGACGTTAAGCTGATTAAGAACCAACATAGTATCAATCCGCTATGGAACTTTGCGGTGATGTAAACTCAAAATGTCATACTCCACATTGGGTGGCTAATGAGATGTAATCAAGTAATGGAAAAAAGAATCTTAAAATTTATAGGCTGACATTTTTTTTATAACAAAAACAGTCAAATGAGCCCTTGGTAAGTTGATCTACGGAATTTCAATGGAACCATCAAAGCATTTCCGGCACAGAAAAAACTAATCCGCTCGATTACTATTTCTTTACCTCTGCAGCAGAGAGAGAGTACTAACTGGCCAAAGAAATAATCCTAAAGTTACCGCCAAGACAAAATTAAGCAGCAGTAAGCGTAGAAACCTCTAATAGGAAGAGCATGATGCCTCGACTATTATTCTGTAGGGTACAAGACGAACAATGAAGTTTGGATAAGACTCAAGGATGAAGCTCCACAAACCCCTAAAATAATTTATATATGTGAGCTTTAAATACAGACTTAAGATATTTAATGTTTCAGAAACGTTTGGCAACCCTAGAAATTGAATTCCTAAAAATTCCGGAATAAATAAGAGAGAACCGTAGTGAAAAAAACACACATAAAGAAAGTAAATCTGTAAGTATTAATGATAACATTTTAAGTAAATCTGTAAGAAGAACTTACAGATGTTTAAAATGTAGCACAAGTGAATTTTGGAAAGTGAAATAATGTACTGATTTTAAGCTTTTCAGAATGCCCCTTTGTTTTCCAAAGCGAGCGTTGAAACCTTATCAGAGAACTATAGACATTTAAACCAAGCCGCCTGAAGATTTGTTGCATACAAAGTATTTTTATTTACAGACAAATCTTACTGATGTAACTATAACCAGTAAATCAGTGACAATATATTAGTTTGAAAGCTGAATTTACGCATGTGGGCCTGGGTTCGAATTCTACACACACCTCTAATTTTTCAGATCTATCGCTAGAGAATTAAAAATTTGTAAAAAAACGTGCAAGAGTCTCTAAAAAAACCTTCAAAAACGTCTAAGAGTTTCCTGTGATGTTTCCGAAGGTGTGTGCAATCTGTCAACCTGCACTTGTACAGCCTGTTGGACTGTGGTAAAAATTTGCCCTTCACATCGTGACAGGTAACTCGAATCCAGCTATGGGACAATAGTTTAAAATTATTATGACTAGAAAAGGAATTTAGAAGTAGTCAGACGGGTAATCTATTAGTACTTTCCAATTTACCAAGCTTTCGATAGTTTAGTAATTTGAAATTTACCAACCTACTGTCGACCCATCTAGCGGTCTACAGCGTATTAATTTGCTACTGACCCATCGCCTGATAGAACTTAGGATTCGAATACGGGTCGTATATCTAATTTTTCAAAGTAATATCATATAACAGGATGGTAAATGAATTTTAAAAACATGGGAGTTCCTCGTAATGTTTTCTAAAAGATTAGGAGCATTATAGACTTCAATGGCAAACCCCGTAGTGAGACAGTCTTTGTAATGAAGATGTGAGTTGAGTAATAGTTCGTATGGGTCGACCGATCTAGCGACTAATCAACCGATCCGTCTACTTACCTATCTGTCTAAGCGAGGTTATTGCCCCGTGACTCATTTCACCCATCGATCTATTGTTGCGCTAAAATATCCCCAAATCGTCCATTATTTCATAAAATTTATAGTAATATTCTATAAATAATTACAGACCAGTAACTTATTTCGAATCTTAGAACCAGCGCATTAAAATTCAAAATTGGAAAACAGAATATTTGTTGATCGAATTCTATTGGCTGTTGAATGAACTCTATACTGTGGCGTAAGCAAACGTTAGGAAATATTTCAGAGCAAAATTATTTTTGATCGACAAGTGTTTTCACCTAATTAAGTATTGTAAATTGTGTTATGATCATTTTCTATTTTTTCAAAATTTGCTTTAACAAACATTGTAAACAATAAATATTGTACAACCTCATAATAAAAACACATAAAATACGTGAAATTATGGCAAAAACTAGCTTTCATATTCTGATGTCTTCTGAGACCCCGTGTGACAAATCTTGTATGTAATAAGTATGCGACGGACAGAGGGTTAAAAGAACGATTTAAATTTCGTAATGAATATCATGATTCACAACTTCGTTCCGCTGATAATTGGGGCGGCCTAGAACACTGCCCTAATCCCACGTTGGCAGAACAGGGTGTGTATCAAGTTGCTCGTCTCCTCGTTTGTCGGCTATTAACATGAAAAAAAAATTAGTAGTCTTAGTAGTTTATTAAGAATCTATCCAGCATCACCATAAAAAAATGTTATAGCTTTAGTATATGTAGATGTCGCTTTGTCCGTGATGAGATCTTAAGTACTCTCCAACACGTTGTGCCACTTTGAAAATTAAAATCTATTATAAAAAATTATTATTCGGTTCGGTGACGAAAAACCTGCACACCACAGAATTCTCAATAATGTTTTCAAACGTGTGTACAGTCTGCCAATACGCACTTGGCCAGAGTGGTGGACTACAGCCTTGACTCCTCTCACCATATAGGAGACCGGAGCTCAACAGAGGGACAATTATGGTTTGTAATGAATGATAATGGATTACAATCCATGGATCAGTAAACTCATATTCAATTGCCGAAATATTTAAAAGTGTATTGCTACTTTTAAGCATACGATAGTCTGATAGATTTTGGAAACTAGGTCTGAAACCTGTTCACATACATTTTCACCTGCTGTTACTCAGTACCCATTTGCCATATGTACATTTGAATAAATAATAATGGGAATGTGTTGATTACGAGTTACAGCTGTCTATTATTATACACTGTTAAATTCAAAGCTTAAATTACACACTTGATTTTGATCAAACCGACTAAATGTGACTTAAATGTCTTTTGACTTTTATACGTTCATATTAAGTTACATAGTTTCGTCCGGAAAGTTTATATTAATATTTGAAACAAGTAAGGAATTGGAAAAAATAAACGTTATGTTATTTGATTATAATCAGCTTTTTAATTCCATTTCATTTCATGGAATTTTTATATAAATAAGTAAATAAGGGAGTAACATAGGTTTGTATAATACACAGGAGACAGCAGAAATAAATATATGATATATCATATCAATAAAACGTCAGACAATGTCAAAAATACGTGGCATATTTTAAATTTTGCATTAGTAAGCATGTCACGTGCTCCTGGCTGACACCGATAGCGATGTTTGGCAGACACGCGGGCGGCAGTGATTCCGGCGTATTGTGCTAAAATAAAGGCTAGAAATTTGTCTTTAATACATTTCAAAAATAACTCAAGGTGCAGCAGAGCAGTACCTGCACTATGTATAGGGTTGTCAAATTCTCTAAAAAGAATAGATATTATTATATTAAGAATGGACATTAGCTCGAGAGCTGCTAAATAAAAAGATTTTTAAAAATGCATTATTGTTGGACAAAATTGATTTTTATTGGAAATTATAATTACTTGAGCTTCGCTCACACTGGCTGGTATTACATCAAACTTTATTTCACGCTTGTATTTATTATTTTCTTCTGAAGGTTGAAGAGTATGTTTAAATTTTATTTTTATTTACCTAACAAAATTAGAATACAAATGGACATAGACGTTATTGAGCCCGGTCTTCGGCTCTGAATCAATTAACAGTCACAATTAATATATGTAATAAAACATTAATTTATATAATATAATAAAAACATTAATATATATAATATAATAAAAACAGTTATAACCGAGTAATAAGAGTTCATAAGAAATAAAATGTGTGTGTGTCTGTGGAATCTGTTGTGAATGAGTCGTTTTACCAACATTCTGATACTTTCTACGTCCGCAATGACGAATTCGAGCTTATCAATAATTCAACACATTTTTTCAGGACGTCTTCTGTATAATAGTCAAAATGGAGACAGAAAACATACTTATCGACATTGGAAAGCAATCACATATAAAATGCGAAGAAACTTTGTTTTGGTGAAAAATTAAAAACTCCGTAATTTTCTGACCGCCGGATCATAGGAATGTGTCGTTATTATTTAAATAAAATAATAATTCCAAAGCAATAATTTTGCTGGTGACGATATATTTTTTAATCTTTTATATATTACAGTAAATGTAATTAAATGTAACACGGTTTTTCCCAAAAAACCTACGAGGCCAAGTGAACTTTTTTTAGGCTGAAATCATTAAAACAGATTCGGAAATTTTTAAGTAATCCCATTAATTGCTAACGAGTAACTTTTAAAATTAATATCAGAAAATTTAAATAAAACATTAGAAGTTGTATATAATATAAATAAATTTCAACAAAAAAATATCGCGCAAGCAAATCAAAACACAAAAATTGGGTTGTTGCTGTAAACGAGATGCGAATCTCAATTTAAAAGAAAAAATTACTACTACGATATTACTCAACGAACTATTTGTGTTTCGTTTTACGGTAGCGTGCGTAGCGTAACGTCAAAGATGGCGCGAAATTATCGCGCATGCGTTCTAGACGTGCGAAACAGCTGTACAGCGGCCATGTTTGATACGGTACAGCTATGTAATTGTAAGCTTTGGTTTTGACTTTTAATGAATTTCAACTGAATACTATATGTTTTTAATGAATTGGACCTATAGCAAAATGATAAATATAAGCACATTAACTACATAAATTAAACTAAGATACACTGCAAGATATAGGTAAATGATAGAACAAAAACAGTTCATACAGATAAATAATCTAAACCTGTCAAATGTAAAAGTAATGAGACAAATACAGCAATAATGTCTTAAAAACGTGTTGTGATGTAGTTAATAAGATAAATGGTAATAAAAAAAAATCTTTATATTTAGCTGCCAAATATGCTGAAATATTTTATGTTACTTTGTTTATTTTTAACGTTATATTAAGTTATATATAAATTGTTATTATTAATGTACGAAATATCTATTATGTAAGTGTAAAGAAGCTGCAAGTGATTATAGATCAACTATTTCGAAATCTACTTAGCAACTTTGTAATATATATGTCACTCGTGTATTACTTAATTAATATCATGATTATAGTGTGTATTGATTATTTTTTGTCATGCAATAAAAATATCACTTACCCTGGCTTTTTTTTTAATTAACAATTACGTATCACTGACATTGAAGTCTTTTTCTACAGTCATTCACGACAAGAAGCTTAAAATTACAAGCAGGTGAAAGGTGCATTTTAGTGACTTAAAAGCATAACGTCTGCTCATGGCTCGCTGAGGAATAAAAAATTATTTTTTTTATATGCTCACTGGTGATTGCTATGGGTTCGCAGGATCCGTCTTCTTTAAAGCATGCCCTCTCTTCTCAGCGAACTCCGCGCTAAGCCTGTGCGCCTTCAGCGTATTGGGTTTCGACATATCACTCTCTAAACACACGAACACCTAGCGATTGACTCGAGTCCTACACAAAACACTAAACGCCAGACAAAACGTGTCTCGAAAGATTACACACGCGTTCGTTTTATTGAGGCTACAAGCGTTTATTGATAAACACGTTCACCGAACCGATACAGCCGAACAGAAACACAAATAATTAAAGAGATTCTATTGATCACTATAATTTGTAATGTTCTTTTGCGGCAATACACTTAAAACCGATATCTTATCGAGGTTACTACACCGGCACGGCACGCGAACTTTAAACTGACGTAGACGGAATGCGTTGGATGTATCTGATTGTATTTTACTGAATTCACTGTAAAAATAACACGGGAAATTTGTTATGTATATACAGTTTAGAGTGAAGTTGATGTGGACGGAGGCTTGGTCGTATCAGTTTGAAGTTGGGAGCGATTCTGAGCATGCGCGGAAGGGTGGCAGCCGCGCTTCAGCCAAGGGTGACTTCGTATTGTTGCCAGAACCAGACGTTTTATAAAAAAATAGAGATTTGGTTTTGTTTTTGCAGCTGGACCGAACCCTAGTTTTATTCGAGTAGGGGTTAAACTTGCTTGAATTTTTTTATATCGAATGCATGTAGGGCGCTTTGTATGGGGCTATATCAGTGGGGTTATTATGTCATCGATTATGTTTTATTATTAGCGACACGAGATGCTGCGATTGTGAACTCATGTTGTTTAATAATATTAGTAATGAAATTCGACTGAGGCATGTACATATTTGCATATGATGATGAATGATTTACAAAACCATATAAAAATTATCTTCTTACAATATAAATAAAATTACAATATTAATGAAGAATATAACGCAGGTCGTGGTTATCTAGGTGTAATCAAGACAAACTGAAGAACCTAGTAGGTTTTGAAAATTCAAAATTATTTTATAAATTTTATGCTATTGTTTATTTTCTTAAACTTATAAAACAATACACCTGTTTTTAGAACTGATTAGTTTAGTCATGAACTAGAGATGAAAATAATGAAAAATAAAAACGTTCATACACAACTTAACAACTACAACATACAAAAATGAGATAGCGACTGGGAAATCGAATCTGAGATCCGTCGTATGGTAGACACGGTCATTACCAAGTAGCCTTTTTATTGAGCTATTTGCTATCTATTTGAGTAATCTACGGTTTTGTCATTAAACTATCACTTTGATTTACATATAAGTTAATAAGCAAACACACCACCAACTAGTTGGCAATATATAAACATAGGCTTGTAGTTTATAGTTGTAATAGAGGTAAGCGAAATATATTGTTTTTCGTTGAAGCATTTTAGCGATCTATCGACCAAGTCTGAGTATAAAACGGTCATAAAACGCAACGAATCATTCCATTGATGCGTCGCCATCGTAACGTCAGCGCTCCACGCGTCCCAGACAATACAAGGAGAATACAATAGCAAACTTCTGAACAGTAGAGCACTACAACAATGCGGCTGGGTACGGCGCACCGGGCGTTTTAATGTATTCGTATTTTTAGAATAGCTATAGTATATTTATTTCACTGAATTAACGCGTAAAATCGCGTTCTGTTTGCAAACATTATCGAAGTTTAAATGAAAGAAACAGTGAATCAGAATTTGTAAATATTTGTCTAGATTGATTGTAAATATTTGTCTAGTGTCTTTGAAGAGGATTTTGCTGACATTTTTGTAAATAATTTTGTATGTTATTACCCGACCAAATAAGCACAAAGATCATTAATTATATCAATAGTTACTGTTAGCCTGGACGTTCGTAGTACCAAAAAAAATGTCCTGAGGAGTTTCTTCCACCGTTTCTTCTCCTCAATGATAAAGCATGTTTTCGAAACGGCAGCGGAAGAAAAAGATAACGTGCATAAGAGTATTTACAGAGTACCTAAATTATGAAAAATTTAGAATTTGAAAAACGAACTATCGATCTAGAAAGGAAACAAGAAAGCTATTCCTATTATATTAACTCTATGGTTATTACTCGATATGCGATAATGCAGTTGAAATCCAAATTTTTTTTACCAATAATCTAGACAAAAAATTCTATTATAAAACACGAATACCGTAGATATTAAACCCTGCGATGGTCTATCATTATCATTGAGAAAGAAAGACTTTTATTTAGCTAAACTTAAGACTGTGCGTCAAGCACTAAATTTTCCACTGTGTAATAAATTCTAATAATATCTTTAATTTTTTAGGATGTTTTTTCTCCGAATATATTTCACAGGTTTTAGAAAAAAACATTTTTATGTTTATGGTGTCACTGAAAGTGTATTTTGTTCAACTTTTTTCTTGAGTTAATTTTTTTTCTTGAACCTTAGAATAAATATTTTTTTTAATCAAAATTTAAGGGGAAATAAACGAGTAAGTTTAACATTGAAGATATACCTATTTATACTACTAATTGAGTTTAATTGAGTTTAAAATACAATTGGATTTAGTATCTATAACCGCTCTAGGACCCATGGAATTTAGTTAACAAACATACATAAATTTTTTCCATTGTTATGCTTTAGATATAAAGTTTCATTGTATTATTTAGAATAGTGTCAGGCCAAACCAAGCATGTGTATGAAGAGTCATTCAAAGTGATCTTGACTCAGATTCGGTCAGGGTTACGTCGGGAGATCTTTAGAGTACTTAACAACCTTACTGGTCATATAAATAACTTTCTTCAGATGCAACTGGTTTACAACTTATACATACATCCATACATCTTTATCTTTAATGTATAACCTAAGGTGTATGCTTTAGTGAAGTTGCCTGTGTAACTTTTCAATGATATGGCTGAACAAGACATATAATATTAACACATAAGCACACAGTTGCTTTGGCCAAATTCTTTTCAAACTAACCATTGGAAGGTCCGATCGTATTCTTATTGCTATCGGAGTTACATTGTAGAGTACAAACTACATGTGATGCACCCTCTGGACAACTTGTGACGTAATGGCATGAGGCGCCATCTGTACAACGCAGGTCAAACCTACAGACACTCGAAAGGTAATCGTACAGATACCCTTTTATAATCAACCACCAAATGTTTTAAATTTGATGCAGTTGCAGTGACTAAGAGCGAGCATCCAGCTTTTCATTTGCCCATTAAGTTATGGTGCAACCTTTAGCGTCGTGAACGTCTACGATCGCTGGTAATTATGTACCATCAAGTGGGCCCTCTGCTAACTCATTCACTAATGGCACACAGAAAATATCTGGGAGGATGTCGCCTAAAGACACCATTTCTTTTTATGGAACGATTGGGTTGCGTAACATTATTACCGTTTAAAACCACTTCGACGATCACCGCAGACATCATATCATCTCTTGAGTCTGCTGTAAAAGTACAAGGGTGGTGTTTTTATCACCAATCAATTTCTTTTCAATCTGTTATTATATTTGTAACTCTTGTCTTTGGAGATGAATCTTAATTATTCAATGCCTTACGTGAAGTATATTTATTGCACATGCAAGTTCAATCTTGTTCAGATGAGTCACGTAACACCTAGAGCAGAGTGAGTCACAGTTGTGCAATGCAAATCAATAACCGCTATTCCCATCTGCAAATGGCGTACTACTCTCGCGTGTGGAGCGTTCGCAAAAATTTATCGATGCAAATGCTAACAAACACACAGTTGCACAAGAATTTCAGGCGTCATGCGTGATATTTACATATAATGAAGTCATTAAAACTGACTATAATTCGAGAATAAAGAATCTGTAAATTTTATGACGCCGTTAATGGCACACGGGATGTGGTAGGCAGACTAACCACATATGATTAAACTAAAGGATTGTTCTATAGATGATCCCGTTAATGCTAAAGATAAGGCTATATATGTATGTTCTAAGAATTGTTACGTAAAATCTTCCTGTCTTGCCTGGATCAATTGCACTCACACTTACTTAATAATTTGTATATACATAATTTTCGAATTATTTTAAGTTGCTTTTAAAAGGCCATGGACAGGAGAAGCTAAAAAATAAAACTTGAAATTTCTTTCAGTGATTAACAGGTAATACCGATAAAACTTAGACTGACTGAACTGTGGATTCATTGAGGTGTATAACGTCATTTTCATAATTAAGAATAAGCTAAGCTGTCTTTTGTTTTTCGTGTAAAATGCTGTACAGCGGTGATAGCGTTAGACTTTTGCCTTTGGTGGTTGCTATTAATTTCGACGTACTTATTTGCCAGGTTCCTCAAACATCTTACTCAGTATTTTTCTACGTTACATGGCTAAAAAAAATTATCGTAAAATTTTTGACGATGCAGTTCCAGTTTTTGTCAATTAGAAGGAAGCAGAATTGTGTGCCGATATCGCATCGATGATTCTCTTGATAAGCGACGGTGACGATTTACCATCATCTGGTCAGACCGTTTATATTACAGAAAAAAACGCTGTATTAAATTTTTCCCCAATTCGGTAACAGGCCTTTCTTAACTTAATTTCATTTAAATTTAATTCCTTTAAATTAAAATATCACACGGAACTTTTTGGCGATCAGTACACCGTAGACCCTAAACTTCGTCCCCCTGTCGACAGTGTTTAAACAAGTACCCTACATACAGTGAGGGTCCTTTTATGACATGATGCCTGTAACGATACAATTTCAACTTACGGCTGGAACACTGTAAACAGGTTTATGTCTTGTTCCTTACAGAGCGGTGCAAACAACGTAAAGAGTTCATCTTGCTACAATTTTTAAACTCCCACTATTAGTTTAGAGTCTCCCTCTAACCTTATAGTGGCTGACATTAATATAGTTTTTTTCAAATATTAATTAAATAATTAAGTTTAATTAATTAATTTTATTTTTATATGGGAGAAATAAATTCTCTTATATTAATTTTTAGCAGGATATAAATGTGTATATATATTAATTGTTTGATAAAAAGTAAAATAAAACATTCCTTGTTGACCTAAGAAGGAATTGATTTTAATTTTTTTTTAATTACATGTTTATAATACGATTGTGTATAATGATCTTGTATTTTTATTATATGTACTTGTTTGTGGTAGTCCACGATATGGTTTTGTAAGAAGTCTATGTGTAAAAACTACTCTGTACGATGTACTCTGTCGATTCTATGCAGTGTGTGAAAAGAAATATTGCTTTTTATTTAAAAATAAATTTGTAATTAACGGAATCTAAATAAAAAAATGGTGAGTATAGAAATCAATGAAATCTCTTAATAAACTAATAGAGTACTGTCTGACTAATATACATAAATAATACTTGAGTAAATGAGGTTTTTCAATAACAATAAGTTAGCGGTTTACCTGATGTTCAAATGTTTTTTGATAATCTGTAAATGATTTTAGAAGCATAGGAGCCAACAAAATAACCACTTATGAATGTAATGATCAAGTTTCTTGCGTTTTCAAGGTTGTGAAGGTTCTAGAAGTAAACTTCTAACTTACTAAAGGGTCTAATAAAAAGCTTATTGGATCTAGAAACATACAGGATAACAATAAAGAAAATACAGGCATCACCAGAAAAATCGCGAAAACGCATTCCGGAACTTAAATAATCAACTCGAAAGGATATTAGTGAGGCCAGTAATAAAATCAGTTTTCAACACCCTTTTAAGGGGTAAACTTGATTAACTACAAGGTGTAACGCATAAATGAATTTGGAGTTTAACTCCACGTAATTAATTAACTTATTGTGTTTCATGTTAATTAAGCATACCTTGTTGAGAATTTCTCGAATTTTGCTTATGAGTATTTATTACGAAGGTTAATTGATTAACCAAAATTTTAAAATGGAATCGCATGTCAAGACGATTATATGCGCATTCACTTCTTTATTGTTGAAAACCAATTATTACTACATTGAGTATCTTAATACAATGCTGAAACGGCGGGGTCGATTCGAATCGTAATTTTAATTGATTATTTTCTAATCGGAACTTAACAGAACAGAAGTAGGATGGTGAAAATTGCTATCTACGTCTATATGAACACGTATTAAATCACTAAAAGATATTTACAATACATTACAAATATCCTTAATTGTGCACACACAGAAAATTACAATTTAAAAGCCACTTGAATTTATACAAAAGGTGACCTTAATGCTACAAGGCAACCTTTGAGTAGAAGCAGAACTAGAAACTTTTGGATTTGTAGACGGTGGCCCGAAGTCATGGGGTGCACGGCTAAAGGAGCCTTTCAGTATTTACATAAATAGAAAAAAATATACACTCTTACATATAAAAATACATCATCGCTACATACTGATGTACATATATATATTAAATAACCAAAAAATAAAACGTTAAAAAGTATTGCTAGTGTACAAGTTTTACGTAGTAGCGTCAATTATTGTATACAATATTGAAGAATCAAAGACGAAGGAAGCCAATGGCTTAAATATTTAATATGTTTTGGAGTATAACATGAGCTAAACTTTTATTATATCATTTTAAAAGAGCGTCGCGATACGCAGTTATGATGCAAGATTTTTATAAAAAAAAAATTGGTTTTACGAGTACATTCGGAAAAAAGTTGTGTAAGCCCCTAAAAAAGGCATTAATTAAATTTCCTCAACGATTAATCCCCTCGTGTGACAGGGGACGGTCTGTACACACAATCGAAGCCGTAACACCCTGGTCATTCTCGGGCGACCCAACGGCGTTTTTTACCAACCAAAGTGACTTGCATTTTTTTGTGATAAATAATTTGATATTTATTATATTATAATCTTGTGTCGTTTTGTATCTACAAACGATTACGTAATGTTGCCGATTACGTAATTAACAAATTTTCAACAATTCTATTTCCAATAATCTGATATACGAACCACGTGTTCATATAATCTTGTATTTCAAAATGCCATATTTTATACTTGTCACACATGTATATATAGTATTGAATGTAAATTAGTAGATAAAACACATAGATAAATGAGAGGATCTCAATAATATATTTAAGTTCTTTGGTTGTCTATCTATTAACCTATTTATATATAAAATAAAATAAAAATAACGTTTACACACTCACATCCCGCACTAGGATTCCCTGTGTTGCGGGTAGCATGGACATATACACATATGACATCACAAGCACCCATGACCTGAGAACAAACATTTACCTGTCACATAAATGTCTGCCCCGGCCGGGAATCGAACCCGGGACTCCTCGCACGGCAGGCAAGGTCACTACCAACTGGGCTATGGGATCATCAATATATAAATAGGCTAAGCCAATAGGTTTGTATCTTTTACTCTTTTTTTGTAGACCAATTTTCTTTTTGCTTGGTATCTATTGACGAGCTTACAAAAAAACAAACCAAACGGTATTATAAGTAATTGTGGTTGAATTTCGACCACAGGTGAACACTAGTAATTATAATCTGTCTACCTATCTAACTTTAAATAAAGGACAGTCGGTAAAAATGGCTAAACTTTTACGCCGTCAGAACTTTCTTTACCTTGTCCTCCGCTTCCTCTGCTCTTCCCTCGGCCTCCAGAACCCTCTGCTCGAGTTCGGAGAGCTGAAACAAGAGAACGATTTGTTATTTTTTTTTATTTCAGACAAGTCCACATTGTACTACTTATTTAGTAACTATATTATTAACAACGTAATCTAAAAAGTTAGACTAATTATTGTAGTATTAATTAACATTTAAAATTATGGCTTTTATTGGCACACATTTCAGTATATTACCATCGGGTAATCTACGTGCTTCAGTATTTAGATAGCTGTGGGTGTAAGTTGCACATGTTTTAGCACCGAAGCCACGCGTTTTCGTAAAACAGTCTGGAAACTGTCAATGCGAATCTCAGTGAACATGCACTGAAGAACCGGGGCAGCCCTAAGAATAAATGGTTGCCTATGGAAATTGAAAGCGTTAAAATCTATTTTGCAATGGGCAACTTCGGATTGAATTAAATATTGTTTAAAATTTGTATCATTAGTAGACATCCAAGGAATGCAATAGCCATACCCTTAACATAAATATGTACACATTTTCTTTTATTATTTTATTATTATTATATTTATTGTTCAAGAGATATAAGTTTAAATTAATCCCAGAAGGGATTTGACGAAATGAAAATGTTCATAACTTACAAAGTAACGATTTAACGAAATTCACAAAAAATCAACGAGTAATAGATGTAAAACTTGTGTCAAGACATTAAAATGGTACATACAACGCCATCTATCCATTATCTCAGAGTATTTTAATAGCAACTTCACAAAATGGGTATCCTTTGTACGTCCACCGGTCTCTAGTTTTCCACCTTAGCTCATAGCTCTGCAACCACCCGCTAGATGGCGCTGTGCTAAGTCGCACGAATTATTGAACCACGTGGTACCGTGTTGCTATATATAGGTAGCATATAACTATTTATCAGGGAGGTTGCAGAAAACATATATTATTGTTATGTAAGAGAGTATTCGTGCGGTTTCTGAGGCGCGTAGGGAGGGATGGGGAGGTGAAAGCTCGTGAAAGGGTGGATGGTACTTGCAAATGTAGCAGTGATATAACCGTGCGTATGTTAAGGCAGGAATTAGATTGTATTCCAAGGTTTATATCATCGGGCGCGGGGATTTTCTACGCAGTTGTGTAAATTAGTCGGTACTAAGAGATACACGTGATCTTTGAAATATAGATTGAAGGTACTTGTAAACTTGGAGATGAGATTGGGATTCAAACTAATAATAATAATAACATGACATGATAAAAGAACAGTTTAAACAACGTCTTATACAATAGGTGGTCTTATCGCTAAAAAGCTATTCCTTCCAACCTTTAGGTGAGAAATTATAGAAACATGATTTAGTGGCAGATAGTAGCAAGTAACATTAAATAACGAATTGGAATGAAGGGGATTGAGGAAGTAACGAGGACAGATAATCGAGTTGTTAATAATGTTCTTTGGCTTGTGATTTAAAAGAGTTCAGGGAAGCAGTGTGACGGATAATTTGAGGTAGAAAATTTCAAAGACGTACGATCACCGTAAAGGATTGTCGATTAAATGAGGTAGAATGTGTTGGAGTACTAAGAACAAAGGTTTTTGGGCAGCGGAGGGTTCGATCATGGGTTAAATGGAGAAATTTCAAGTTGTCTTTGAGGTATTCAGGGTATTTTGACATTGTAGAGACCACATTTATGAGACACTCGACTTTGTGTGCATAATTACCATGTACAATTAATTAGTTAGTTATTGCTTTTACAGTATGTAGTAGAGATTGCGGTTTTAGGGATTTCATTTGATATTTATATTATTTTAAAAATACGAAGAAATGTTCACCTAATGTCCTAACAAGATACATTCTAACTAAAAAGATATGACCTAAAACGAACTTGTTCGACTTACTTACTGTCTTGATAGTTTTCATTGTTTGTAAGGCTAGTTAATTTAGTTTTCTCAGACGAGAACGTGTGTCAAATAAAGAACAAAAGTAGCCAAGTTGTTCGGCTAGTTTTTCACCTTCAACGTTTAAAAAGTTTCGAAGTCAAATCATTGGGTTAAATTGGCAATTTTACGTTGGAAGTAAGAATTTTTTTAACAGTTCTTTGAATAAAACGGCCTTATAATGAATAAAAGGATTTAATCGATACGTATGCCGATTAGTACTTCGCATTGTGTTGAACAATGACCTTAACCCCTTTATCCCTTGGAGATTATAATGTTAATAATGGATCACTCATAGTTACAAATCAGTCATATCAGATCAGTCATGGATTCATAGTTACTCTTTAGATCGTAAGTCATCACTCGTGAGCTTTTAATTATTCATTTTGTTCATGACCGATGGTCGAAGATGCTTATTTAGCTTTCCATAAAAGCGTAGGGAGGCTTACCTGCGTTCATTAAAAACCCTTGTTTTCACCGTTCTAGCAAAATAATTGTCGAAGGGATTTTGATGGATAGGCGTACACCCAAAGTGGACAGAATTAAATCCGCCAAGAGATGCCGGATATCTTTTAAAGATTTTCATCGATAACAAAAGGAAGACATGTTAATAAATCGTCATCATCAGCCTAAGATGTTCGCCCGCGACGACCATTCAATGAGTTTACTCGCGAAGTTTCTCTCTGCGCTTAATTAAAAAAGGACATTTTCATGCAAGATTCAAGTAGGTTACTATTATTCCAGACGTTGCTTAAAAAATAATGTATACATCTCGATATAGCACAGCCGAACCTTAGTTACGAAGTAAACATTTCTCTTGTCAAATACACCGATGTACGGAATACAAAAAGTGCAACCGCATTGGATATTCGAATGCAGCGCGGATGTCAGGAGTGCAGTATTCCCGCAAATATGCGAAATATGCAATAAATCGAATAATTCAAAGGAAGCAGCCGCTGTCGGAACAGATTTAGTTTTCTCTTACGATTTAAAATAAAATAACTTTGTACGTTGTTTTTTCACGAATATTTGAAAAGTAAAAACAATGTCGCTGTTTATTAATTAATTTGTTCAAACGCAAAATACATTTTGAATGGTGACATTTTTTTAGTTTATATGTTTAATGTCAATACTCTTAAAGATAACATAAAATGCCAACGTCGAGCGCTCAAAAATACTAGGGACAGTCAATTCCATGAGTTTCTGGACAAACTCGTTCATATCTAACATAAGAACATGATTAAATGACTGCTATACTATAAATATTGACGACTTAGCGTGCCCTCAACGCCACAGAAGCGTTCAAATACAAAAGCAAAATTATTTAACTATTTAAGTAGTTTATAAATAAACTTGTGCGCATTTTTGTAACATGTCTAAAAGCAGTTACTTGTAGTAATATTAAAGCTGAGTTATTATTAAGTATTGTTATCGAAATGGCGAAAATTATCTTTCAGTATATCATTTATACCATTATAAAACCAAAATGCTGTGCGGGACTTGCTACTAATATTCTTCTTATAACAAAACTGTTTGCAACATGAGCTTTCAAACCTTATTGGCTTGAAAATTGTGTCAGATAAATCATTGATCAACTTTGATGTTCTGTTGTAGAAACGTCCACCGAGCTTGAAAAGATCTCTGCACCTTGCGTAGGCGGCGTGAAGACATACAACAAATTACGCCTATTTCTTGTATTCTAATTTTGTGTATAACTGTTCGTATATTGATTCAATACTTCACTGCAGTGACAGGCAAACTACAATCAGGCCGTAATCCAATTTAGTAAATAAATAGTAATACGGCGTACTGACTCATTTTAACGAGTAGTTTTTAGTGCTCCACACAGTTAATAAAATACTCGTGTAATTCTAATCCATTTTAAAAGCTTAGTATTTATATCAACTGTACTTTGAATTTTACTAAAGCCGCGTTGTTCAGTGTTAACTATGTTTTTGTACTGAAACAGTGAAGGATTTAATTCTATAAAAATTTTCGTAGAACCTACTGAGTGTCAGTAGAATCGAAACTGGTCTAAATTGTTAGCGTTTGATTTATTAACAGATTTTAAAAAAGTATAATTTTTCTATCTATACATATATCGCTTTCTGTACACCATAGAACGATGACGTAACAGAACCCAAAACAATAGTTGTTAAAACTTTTGTCTGTTTGTCTTTGCGTTTGTGCGCGCTTATCTTAGAAACGAATTAACCTATTCCGTTACGGTTTTCATTGATGTATTGCAGTAAGAATCACTTAATATTTCGTTAAAAATTAGTTTCATGCAATTTTTCCATAAACAAAAAGTTATAAATTAATATATATCTGGTTTATAGAACGAGAAAAAACTACCCCTAAAACAGGTGATATTTCTAAGCTGTTACCCGTAGTTTTTCGAAGCGAAGTGAAGGTAGTCTGATAGTATTTCATAAAACCAATCGATATTTAAGTTTCATATCATTATGAATTGAAGGAAATAATGGTTAAATATTTATTTATCATACAACATAATATATAATCTGTGTTTAATAACTCGAATTATAGCCAGATAGCTGAATTTATTATTTATTTATTAATTCATATCGACAAAGTAAATTCGAAATATTTTATTAAATTCACAGTATATGTATTATCGAAGATAACTTTATAAATGTACTATTTATGTTGATAATATCAGGCGTTACTTTGCGGAAATTCATTGTATTAAATTAGTATTAATTTACTTTGCAACAATCCGCAAACACAATGTATGATGGTATATATTTCACAATATAATATATTTCATAAGATATACCATCATACATTGTGTTTGCGGATTGTTGCAAAGTAAATTAATACTAATTTAATACCTATTTAATGTAGGAACAAAATTTTGCCAGTTGTAATCACTTATCCACCAACGACCGCGTCCATAGTTACTCGACTATCACATACAGTACCTCGGACTACCAACGATTTTATCTGTTCAATGATAAGCTGGATACAAATAAAACGAGCAACTCACTTGAAGTAGAGGCCCAGTTCTAATTAGCTATAATTTATCTAGTACGAGTAACAGCTATTATGACCGCTTTCCGGGTATTCTTGGATCCCAAGTAAACACACGTCGACGGTCATAAAGTGAATAAGAAATAGATATGACTCAGTACAATACAAAACACTTTCATTGAACAATATTTAAAAAGGAATCCATGTCCCTTTAATAATCTTTTTAATAATCGAGTTTACCGCTTGCATGTTGGTGTTATTATGGGCATATATGGTTTATTCCGTTTACCACTTACTATCACTAAAAATAAATACAAAACGAACACAACATTTAAGTCGAACTAGCTAGCTCTAGCTTACACGCGATGTTTTATATAACCTATTTTTGTTGAAGTTCAATTTGCTACAAATGAATAAACATTATTATTGTTATTATTTAGCGTAGACACCAAATTATATATCCTTGAAAGTGATCTCTATCATATTAACTAATGCAGTAAAGTTCTTGAAGCAGAAAGCAAAGTGTATACCTCCAGTATACAAAAAAAATCTTGTAAAATTTAAGAACTCGATGTATTTTAAGGGAAAATGAAAGAGGAAAAAATTAATACAAGTTTAACAAAAATCTTGAGATATTTTCAGTAAATAACCACTTCTACTTGTTTCGTACTCTGTAGTCACTTCCTATAAAATGGGACAGAATTTCCTCGCGAGCTCATAAACAGCCCCATACAAGATCTATTACGGAACAAATGCCAATAAAACTGACGTGCGCCGGACACCACTCGGCAGGGCGACCCAGATGTGTTATTGGGCTATAAATATGTTTCGACCAACCCAATCGGATTCCTTATTTGACGCACACGCGACCTGTATCTAACGAGATGTATCTCATAATATGTGACAAAGTATTAAGTACGGTTAAGTGCGAAATATCGCACCCTTAGAATGAAACGGACTTAACTCAAAAATTGCAATTTATGGGAAATGACGAAGAAAGTTTTCAAAAATGTATGGTCTTGAGTAAATTTAAAGAGACTGATGTATGGTTTTCCCTTTTTCCCTTTCTCACTCATAATTCGGGCTCTTTTTCACCATGGGGTTTTAGAGTAGGCTTTTTTAAGTAAATTTATAGTAAAATCTGGAATTTCAGGAATTTTGAGTCAAGTCACTTTCATTCTAAAGGTGCGATATGTAACCTGTAAGTAATTGCAAGAAATTTAAATAATTTCTACTCTATTTTACTTTACTGTTTTCGCGGTTCCGTAACAAATTTCTGTATAACATATATGTATAAGCAAATTATTGTTTGGGGGTTCATTTTTGATAGGTAAAGGGGAAAAATATTTTTTACTCATAATTGAATTATTTTGTTTTGTTTTTAGGCGTTGGAGACTAGGATTTAATCATAACACACCCGCCACTCGATACTTTTTATGCAGCAGTGCTATTATGATTAGTGCAAACCCTAGTTAAAATGTTCTTTACGTGGTCGAATAAGGTTCATTGGTTACGGTTAAGCGACATGCAATTTAGAACACATGGGTGTGTGATCCGGCTTTGTCTACAAGATGTAGTCGCGTAAACACGTGTTGACGACGGTAATTCGCGCCGGGGATCGGTGGCCGATTGGCTTAATCACGGTGTTGGAATGAACATCTTTAGAGCTAAACACGACCGTGTTACACAGACGGTTACAATATTTTGTTTCGTGCCTTTGTTACGTTTGTCGAACAAAATTAAATCCAATAATTGCATTTTACTAATATATGTATAAGTAATATTAAATTCTAGAATCAAAGAGCTATTTAATATTTCAAACAGTGAGCTGATAAAACTTTTATGGTGCGTAAAGGAAAAAATAGTTGGTTGAATTTATACAATTGCAAAGTTTTTTTTCTGGCATTAAAGAGCAAAAAGCACTTTATAATTTCCGCTATAATTTGCACTTTTTATTTTTGTAAAAAACTGACATGATGAAAATATTTCTGAGTGAAACTAGCTTCATGGAAATCTGCGAAGGCTTCTGGAATATCATCATTACTACCCGTATATGTGCCACTACTGGGCTTAGGTTGCCTCTTAGGGGTTAAGGCCGCTCCGTCACGCAGGCCAAGTGCCGATTGGCAGACTACAGTTGTCTCCAAGTACATTATGGAAAACGCACAAGTTTACGGGCTTTCTTAATATATGTATTGTTGTCTTTAGCCAAAGCAAGTCATAGTTAATTAATAACGTGCAGATCATTTGAATAATTGAAGGCGCGGCCTGGATTTGATTTCCGGTCTTCGTACTAGAGACCTACGTTCAAACCGCTACTAACAGTTTTACTACTGCTCAGAGTATGGACATTGATATAGGAAGCATACTTTCATGCAATTCACTCGTTTGGTTCAAAGACAAAATCACCGACATGACAACGAACTATCGCGTTTAAGAAATAATACCTACATAAAAAATTAGTTCCTTTTTTTTTTAAAACCTATGTTATTGTCACGAATGCTAAGAAAATTCCTAAAAGAGATATTAGTACCATGCAAGTACCGCGAACAAATATGGAATGTAACAAAGTGAAGATTTAATTGACCTGAGAGATATGCTCAGGTACAATAAACTGAAATACTCAGCATTATAATAGTATCCAATAACGAGACTAGAAGCCAGTGGAGGGTACTAATAGTGAGTACCCTAATATTTTGCGAGGCGAAGAAGCTAAAACCAAATATGATTCAATTTTCTGCATCGAAGATTGGGACTTCGAATCGTCGAATTTTCCTCCGGACTGAGTTTCTTCGGTGGCCCTTTCGCGCAGAATCAAGGCGCTACATCCACTACAGATCTAATAACAATTCATAATTGACTCATTGCGACACTATCTCCGGTATTCTCTTTCAATGTGAGTGGTTAAGGATCTCTCTTTAGTGATTTTGATAAATTGAAATGAAATACAATGCAATGATTATCTACTCACAATTGGTACACTTATTAGTACTGTTACATTACTACTCCATAAGAAGTAACAAGTATGCTTATCAACAATCAGTTATACGGCAAACTGGATATCATATCAAATTTATGTCCCTATTAAACTTAAGTTAACTTAAGAAGTCTTTAGAATAACTGGCCTCATCAATTTCGATAATATCGATACCTGAATTACTTTCAATCTATACAGCATAAATAAGTGAACCCCCGCTTCCATCTTGACTAAGTCTGTGATGGTGTTCCTGTCGTACACGAACGGTGGTAAACACTTATCAAACTTATGATCATAGCACACGACCTTATAACAGCATATCACGACATAATACACCATACCACAAAAAAACATAATATGACACCACAACACGATACAACACGAAATGACTCAACATAATATTCTATTTATAGCACCTTAATAATGGATATAAAAGGTAATACGTTGTGTATTATCCTACATTCAATTAAACATCAATGGAGATTAACCCTAACTTAAAAATAAACAGTATGGAGGTACAATTCGTTGTGTCAAACAAATACTGCTCTAATATACGAGGCCCTTAATGTAAGGTTCTTTCGCATGGAAGTAAGCAGCGTATTCCTTAGTGGAGCAGAACTAAAAGGGTGGTTGTCGATGTCCGCTGCTTTGAAGTGAATTTTACCGTAACGAGCTCAGTGAAATGGTATTAGTTATCAACCAACGAAACTTGCATATATATTTTTCAGGTTATCTATTTTAGAACGAGAGAGTGCGACTTTTGTGAGTTTATGTATGTATATGCGACCCTATATAGCCACAACAGCTATTTCAAACATTATTTAACCATTTGAAAAGTACATTATTCTGGATGTTTATAAGCTACATATTACATGTTTGTATTCAAATTCAAATTCAAAATCATTTAATCATATAGGTATTTAGTAAATACACTTATGAACGTCATTTTTTGCTTCTACCACCGTTTCGAAAAGGTGCTTTAACAATGAGGAGAAGAAACGGCGAAAGAAACTCCTCAGCACATCTTTTAAACAACATATGGTAATTACAAAAGTTTAAAGTTAAACCTGTGCGGAACTGGTTTCGACACTAATTTTGTCCAGGCATCCTTGTCATTCATGTACTCATCTATACTATAATATCCCTTGCCTATAAGTTGTGTTTTAATGCGACGCTTAAAAGTTCCAATGGGCAACTCGCGTAACGACTTAGGAATCTTATTGTAAAAACGAACTCCAAGCCCCATAAAGGGCTGTATATATATTAATCAATTATTGAACCCGAACAAAGTCCGGACCGACCGCTAGTAATACGTATGTGTATGTATCGAACTTCAAATTAGTTAACATTCGTTAAAATTATCAATAGGCTATGAACAGTATAAACGCAGAATACGGATAATTTTCGCTCACGATCGGACGACTTTTGTTGATAGTAAGTGACCGATTAAATATTTCTTGTAGTCTTCCGTGCTTCTTCCGACACTTGCATTGGTCATCAACTCCTATACCAACATACAATGAAGCAGTGCGGTGGTGTGACAAAGGCCAGAGACACGTGTCCTGCAGTTGGCCGCTAATGGATTTAAGTTACAGGTATTTAAGGCTGACAAATATACTGACTAGAACCGAGCTAACGACGGCCATATTTGGAAGTGTTCAGCCGGATATAACTTACAAGAAATGAAGTCTTCTGCTGTACAAGAACAAATAATAGTCTGCTCCAGGGCCCTCGGTATTTAATTTTAGTTATTAACATTTTGGAAATCAAAAATTCGAATCAATTCAACGTTATAAGTTAAATATATATTGAACAAAATTAATATGGTGAATTGCGGGTATATCGACCTTTCCCAAGCAGCAGGTAAGTTCAAGAGCATTTGCCTAGGTCTTTGCTATTCGAGTTGACATACATTTGAGACGAGAAGTCATGTTGGAGCGTTATTGAAATTTATACGTTATTTCTGCACAGTACAGTTTATTGCCGAAGATACACTAGCATATCAGTAGACTATATCACCAGCTGGCTACCAATGTTACTCGTATAGAATCAATACTGAAACGTTGTGCAATGTTAGACGCGAGTAAAAATTAGATGTCTGTAGATTTTGAATTCCGGCCACATACAATGACCAACGTTCAAGGAACTAAGCTTAAAGAATTAAATACATTGATTCTGTGTTAAATAACCGTCACTTTGAACTTTCTCTTTTTTATTTTATAACCTCACTTATGTAACCTTTTGCTTTCATTGCTTTTACTTTTGCAAGTTATGTTTTGCTACTTGGAACAAATACATTTTTGTATTGTTTTTAGTTCTTTATGCTTAGTTCTTTGAAAGTTGAGAAGCCCGGATTCATATTCTACAAGCTTCTCGTATATTTAAACGTTACATGTATTAAACATTATATAACACTGATTTTGATGAAAGAAAACATTGTAGAAAACATTGTATTTTCGAAGCTCATTAAAATGTGGCTCCTCGTCTAGCGAGCATGGTTTACACAATTAAATCTTCTCATTGCGAGTAAAGATCCCAGCTCGAAAGTGGGATAAATATGAGTTGTTATGATGAGCAGTTACCTAGAAACCTAGTGTTTAATTCATACGTCAGCTAACTTAATATTTTACATTTGATGTCAGTTTCTTAAAGGACGCTGGTGTGACGATAGAATCGTAACTATAAAGCCCTTTTACTCTTTTTCCTTTAAAAAAGAACTTGTACAAATTTAACTATACACAATATAATATATCACTGAACTACAACCACATAGGCATAACAAATTACATCATTATACTAAAAGCCACCAAACTCCAGCTTGTGCACACTATAAAACAATACACCTAAAATTAATCGAAATCAGTTATCCCTACCTCGACCATAACTATTGTACACCCAATACTTTGTGTTAATTAAATCGACCGTAATGATGGGTTCACGTTCATTCTCGTAATTATCTGACGTGTATATCACTACTGATGTAGTAATCGATTCTACCGTTGAGCATTCATAATCGAGAGCATTTAACATGTTTGATTCGTGAATTTTACCTTTATTAGGGCTGAGACAGACATCATCATGATGTGATCGACAGTAATATGAAAACGGTATATTTAATTAAAGTAGCAGTAATTAACAGTTGCAATAAAAATGTGTTTTAGCTATGGAGTTTTTCGCATCGCTTCTTTTTGATGCCAATAAAAATAAGTATAAACAAAAAATTTAAAATTATTATATTTGTGCTCTTTATATTATTTAACTTTGTCGATCTTCCGCACGGGTGATTTGAGTTCGAATCCTGTAAATATTTCAATTTCCTCAAATCTGATTGTGAGAGGTAATGTGAACCAGAAGAGACAAATTAATTATAGGTCGTGATAATGAAATTAATGATGTAGTTGGTAAAGTAATTAAAAATAAAGAAGTAGGAAGAATTTTTATTTCTTTGGATAATTTTACAGTACTTATAAAATATTTTATAAAAAATTAACAAATATGTTTTGCTCATTTTTACAATAGTACAAAAGTGTTCTCAAAAGTTGTTTGATATTATACACATACATAGCTATAATAAGTTTTTATTCAACACAATAGGATTGTCTATAAAGCAGGGCAATAATAATCTTTATCTGATTGTTCGTTTCAAGTCGTAATGTTATAGTCTTGTTTCAAGCAATAAACGTTTACGGCGGCACTCTCAAGACGTCCACTCGCCGCGGCGGTCGTACGATAAATGACCCGAGCGCTACGAGCCGACGTGCGCACTCAAATATTAACAAACTACCTTCCCTTATCGCGATTCAAATGTAGCGGTTTATTGCTGGAGCTCATGACTTCTCTTCTTCAGTGTTTATGTGATACGTTTAGATCCAAAACCGCGAGTTTATATTCGTAATAAACTGTTTCTTGGGATATTTTATTAGATTCAAGATTGTGTAATGTGAGCGTGGCACACTTTGATGGTTTAGCGGAGACACTGGTTGACGGTGAATTATTTATGTATACTAAGATTTGCATATAAGTCAAATTATTTACCTTTAATTACTGAAAATTGTACTTATTTCGTAATAACCTGTAACACTAAAGTAAAAAATAAGAAATAACAATCATTTAGCAAATTAAAATACTAATTTACATACAACACATGATATAAAACGATTGGCCATCGTGCTCTAAAAGTATATGACCACGTAAGCGTAAACTCGAGTATATTCTGAGATGTTTCCGACCGGAAAATCTTTAGTACACACCGATGGATATACAGTTAGTTATAATATATAAAATCCATGTTACGATTCAGCAATCATGATCCTTACAGACAGTAACAATAACCAAAACAATGTTCCTTGTTTTTATCAAGACGTTTTTTATTTTATTTATATTTGCTCCATACATATAAAACTTCTCCGCGAATCGTTCCACTCGTATACACTGCTAACAACCGCATGAAAATCCGAGCAGTGGTTTATAAGATTACCGCGGTTGAACAGATAGAGATTTTGTCTTATAAGTAGTGTTAGCTAGATGCTGTGAATTTATGTAAAAAGTTCCACACGCCTTATAAAAATGGGATATTTAGTTACAAAGGGTTAGTACTAACTCAATAGCAGCCGGGTCGGAAGTGCTAGTCTGGTTGAAAAGTTTTAAGTATAGTTCAGCTACCTCATTGTTCACGAGAATTCCCCAGACTGACCTAGCGGAACCGATTTCAACTTTAAATCCTATATGGGAGTAATGCAGTCGACAGATTTAAAAGAAGTTATCGAAGATTGTGGTAATTTACACTAATATTATCTATATCTGTACTAATATCACAAGGAGGGAGTGCGAATTTTGTGAGTTTGTGTATATGCGTAAAGTAATCTCCGGAACCATGGCACCTAACTCAAAAAATCTTTTACCGATTGAAAGGCACTTTATTTCGGATGGACACTGGCTATACATATATCATGCAAAAATAATTAATTTTTCAAACCGAACGCAGGACGCGCCGGTAGTTCTTTTATAAATGTATATAATTATGTAAACAATGGTTTTCTAATGAATATGCTATCTTTGTTATAGCTACTCAGAATGAACTTATAGAGGCGGGGGTAAGTAAGCTGATATGAAATGTCGTTCTTTTATTCATGTCCGGCCTGCGCCAAGCAAAACCATTGGGGATGTTTGGTGGATGAGAGAGATAGAAGATATAAATTTAAAAAAATATTTATTTTTTATTTTTGTTACTTATTAGTAGGGTTACTTAAAAAAATGTTAATAGGCAGTTCTGTTACGAGATAAGTCAATGTTTTAGGTATTGTTATTTAATTTTTATTGCATTAATTGACACCTTATTGAACAATAAAAAATCTGGCAAATAAATAATATACTGTGAAGACAATGTAATATAATGTGAGGACAAGATATTTGTAGACGACATAAAACGTAAAACATAAAACGACGTTCCATCCTGAGAAATGTGAGTTACCAAATATTTTTCTTTTGTATGTAAAAAGAACCGAGTAGACGAGCTCCCTATTGGTTAATCCGTCACCATCGCCCATGGACATACATAATAACTAATAACATCAAAACCCTTGTTGATTAGTTGTCGGCCAAAGAAGAAAGTGAACTGGCTCTCAAGCACCCAGTCGGATCACGATATATTTATATAACATATTTATATTATAAGTCGTTTAAGAGATCTCTTTATTATAAAACTTACCGTTTTATTGTCAAAGTAAATTAAATTGCATATACTGTTATTGTAGTTGCAATAGCGTGCAGAGTAAGCTTCTACGTTCTTGACGGAAAAAAACCCCTTGTACAAAATAACGATTTCCATTAAGGTATAGAACCCAAAGCATGGGTAGGAGGTTAAATTTCAAGGAACCAGGCCGTCCTTATTAGCTTACGCTTACCGATTACATATGAAACCTTAAAGTTTCATGTAAATTACACAAAATTATGTAAAAATCGTCTAAGTTAATGTACGCCCGCGTCAGGTAATGAACAAAATTCAAAGGGATCCGTTCCACAGGTGCGCAGAACTAGGGCAACTTTACAAACTTGGTTATGACCTTATAACGACCTTAGATGTAATGACCTCGACATTATCTGCTTTTAAGAACAGCTAATAATGTTATAAAAACATTAATCTAAATAGTACTACTTGCATTTTATAAAGATAATACTATAATAATACTGTCCTTTTTGCTAGATAGGTAGTGCTGATTTCCAAGCGAGGAGTTCTTACTTTGATCGGTCGGATCACAGATAGAATTTAACAATAATATAAAAAAAAAACTAATAACGAATTCAGGGCGAGCCGCTTGTATTAAATAAAGTATTGTAAGGGTTGAAGCCCATGTAATCTCTGAAATACGAGATATTATATTAATTAAGGACGTATGCCGCAGTGTCCATTTGTATTCATTGATTTAATAGGCAAACGATAATCTAATGGTTACCGCCACAGGTGCAAATAACCGAGTCGAATTTAGTCCCTTCATCCTATACCGCGATAACGGTTTGTGCGGCTGAGGTAAGATTACCCTTATAACTTGTAATTTAGGAATAGAGAGGGTTGATCGATTCTGCTTAAGGTAAATTATTAAATGTTAAAATTTTCATAAAATTTTGTTTTCATGTCTACGTGTTTCCAAAGCTAAGGTGTTTTCTCCAGCAATAGACATCACACAAGTCATCTTGCGTTAATGAAATAACATTTTATTTAGAGATTCATGTAATTTTTGTACAAATTTTTATTATATTATAATAGTATCTATACAAACTAAATTTGTAGGCAATTTATACAGTAGTAAATCTGACACATTTAATATTTTATAAACCTTCCGAGTTTCTATTCTGCCATTTTTACATTACAAGTATAACCAAAACATCGGATTGGGGGAAAATTTTATCATAAAATATTTTTAAGTGTCCAAAACCGGTATAGACACCATAATGTGATGCAACACAATAATAAGTTCTGTCATTGTAGACTTTTGTCTAAAAAACACAACGACTCGTCAGTTGGAGTTGGAAGCTATGTTTCATTAGAGTAGGCTAAATAAACCCTCACACTCATATCGCCACGCCAAGCTTCCCTTTTTCTGACCCTGTGTCAGAATTATGTATATATTATGTATACATTATGTATGTCTTGTTTAAGTTGCGCACACAACTTAAACAAGACTAACAATCAGGGCTGAACATGAACTTTTATCTGTATTTCAAGAACTAAAAGAACTACAGAATTGTTAATTAAAATATTCAGCAGAGTCTAAAAGTCCGAACATTGTAAATTGTTGTAAAAAGTGAATTAGTTCAGCAACGCCCACTGGATTACGGGTGCGCCAATCAAAGTCGGATTACGTCAAAGGTTGTAATTATGGCGTTAACTGAGTCCTCACAGGCATGCCCTGAGCCTTTTATTAGCACACTCGCAAAATCATAAAGTCGTGTTATTTTTCCCCTTGTAACATGTTACTTTGAATAAGGTTGTTACAAAACGTACAAGCTAAAGTTGTTCCGCGATATATTTGAAATATATTGAAATCAATTTTAAATAGCTTTTTTATTTTCACTGTAAAATTCAGATCGCTATGAATCATCATATCAATAAAATCATATTGTGTGAATATGACGTTAACCGATCCTACAGAAGTTTTAAGTCGTTGTTCGAGTTAATGGAAGGTCTATTTCTTCTTCCTAGTACTGGGCCACGGTTACAACGTTTTCTGCTGACAACTCATCTCTGCTGCATGTGGGGCACATTAAGCAAGAGAGCAAATGTGACATGCTTTTGGGGCGAACTCTACCTCGTACTGCGTTTCGTCGGTGTAGCCTCACTCAGCTAGGTTTTCCTTACATCAGCCAACCTGTGTCCGTATGAGATTGAGACACTCCTAAGTGTGCCACGGTAGTCTGAGTCCATGTGACAAGGCCGGAGTCGATCGGTGCAAGATACCCAGCTGGATATCTCAAATGTCACTGTCGCTGCCTTTCTTGTTTAGGATGTTTCTTATTCAGAAATTTATTAACGTTTTATTATTTCTTTGCCTATCCCTGTACCTACTAAGTTCTTATGAACTACACAACATAATATCTTAAATCAAGCCCCGTGTATTAAAGTTGATTGATTGCGTTATGTTACAAAATATCTTTAAACTTGTACCCCTAATGAGTAGTAATGGTAGCCTATAATTGTCCTATTGCTGGCCATGATCTTTTTCAAATTGAGGAGGTTGATACCCATAGTTTAAGTTGATGCCCAAAGTTCAGCATGCCAGCCAAGTACGGATTGGCGATCTTCACACACTAGATTTTCACTGGTACTTCAAATGCTACTTTTTATATTTGCAAGTTTTGTCCTAACTCATTCAGCGAAGTCCGGAGTACCGATCATTAACTAATGCGTTCTTTGGTTTCTTCCCGATTGTCAATGCTTCGGTCAGAATTTTAGTGTGGTGAACGTTCATGAGCGACGATTACCGCTTACAATCAAATGACTCGTGTCATTATTCGTGTAGAAAACCCACCTTCAACTCATGGTTTTCAATAATTGTCACCCGTCGGGAATAAAACGTATGTACGCAGATAACACGCACAGACTATCTTTACTATACAGACTATCATATCTAATAATATTGCTAGAATAGTTTTCCCGAACCATGAACCATGAACGGTGACAGTTGCACAACAAATCTCAAACACACCGTACCACGCCGTACCAATTCATTGTATGAAGTGATAAAATACAGAGTCCCATGCGTTTTGTATTTCATACCCAATGGGGTACGATAGAAACAACTATGGGAGGGCAGTGAATATGAAATATTAGAAGATTAAAATTGTAATATTTACCTAAATGGTGGAAGTGACCTCCCAGTTTAAGGTTCCAGTTCGGATTGTGGGTTTTGATATTCTAACTCAACGTACTAGAATAATATTCATCATCATTTGAGACACACTCATTTTTTTTTAGTAACCTACCTCGTTTTGTATTGGAAAAATTACGCCTTACATTTACTAACAGCACCGTACCCAAAACAATTGCTATTAATTTTTTATCAGGCACCTCATAAATTTTGTGTGTCCCATTACATTGTTTCAGATAACGGTTTTTCTAATGTTCTAAAAATGAGTTACATCTTCTTAATGATTATGTGTTCTTAACAGAATGTCCATACTAACTTTTATAACCTATTTCGCGGGAATACGAGTAGATGTATTCTAGATAATTACCGATAGCGTAAATTATAAATAGGCCAACTTTCATCTAGATATGTTCATTGGTTCGATTTATGCACCGATAGACAGACAAACACAAAAAACAATTCAAGAAAATATATTTTTTTCGATAATAAAGCCAATCTACTCCAGAATTAAAAAAAAAAAAAATTCAATGTATCTTTTGTAATTAGATCGCGGATTGCATTAACCATGAATACAAACAATCATCTCACACACACAGCGTTTGCGTCGTTTGGGGACTAAACCCGCAATCCTGCGCTCTGTGCCTCCTAACTCACTATCTGAACTAAGTTCCACTGTACTTAAATGTTAGTAAAACTAGCGAAAATAATCATATAATGTCACGGAGTCACAAAGTAAAAGTTTAGTTTGTTCAACACAGAACAAAGCAGGTCCAGCGCTTTTAATAAATTATTCCGTAACGTTCGCTTGCAGTCTTCATTGCGCCTTCAAAGCTTCAACGAATTCAGATTCGTATCCATTTATTACGTACTGCCTTTTTCCATTATGACAATGCAATGTTAAAAAAGTAAGACAGAAAGGTGGATCATAACATTTATATTACCTGAACTGAGTGTTTAGAAGTATAATTATTTTATTTACTTTAATTTAATGCAACAGCTTCAATAGTCGAAATAATTTTAAAATTTTAAACATTAAAAATTATGACCATTAGTGACTTAGTGACTAGTAGTTACGCTAATGGTTTCTCACTAAAGTTATTTTTTTTTGGTTATCAGAACAATAAATCCTTTAATTATATCACGTGTAGCTAGAACAATTTACATTGTAAATCAAATTTTTATTTTTATTTCTAATTCTTATTCTCTCTTTAATTCTTAACACATATCATTTCACATTCTTTCAAAACTATCTAATGACGTCCACACCCAAAAGATGCTTGTTTTCGAGTAAGCTTATGGGTCATGTAATTTTTATACTGTTTGCTTTCAACTGTTTTTCCATATGTGATGTAACTGATGAAATATGCAAAATCAGTGCATTTAAACATCCTCGTTATTAAATTCATACACAAAGCTTCTCACAAAAAGCAAAGTGAAAAGCTGATAATGAAAACAAAAGACCAACACCTAACGATATGATTGAAAAAGTACGTCCGAATGCGGAAGTTTCACCAGGTACAGCTGGCGGAAGGGCTAAAAAAACAGTGAAAAACAAAAAAAAACAACAACGAAAATGAATACACGCGACCGCCAATCAGCAGAGTGGGTGCCAATCCATCAACATGTCATTGCGGCGAATTCCAATTTTCATGCGAAGTTTTCATCGTCTCCGAAAAGCAATTAAAATAAGTCTGTTACTAGATCATTTGTGATCGGCCCGGACAACTCGTCACAAACGTTTGATAGATCGAGTTTATGCCCGCTTTATGAATGCCTTAACAGATTAACGTATTTTACGATCTGTTTTGAAAGGCGTCGGAACGAAAACCAAAACTTTTATACTCAACTAGACGTAGTTAAGGATTTAGTTTCGTTTCCAGGATATTTTTTGTTGTGCGCATAGCTAAATACCTGTGTAAAGATAATGTATATAATCACTCTAAAGAAGCTGGACCCGCTCCCGAAATGTTGGCACACGGCCGAGGAGCCTATAGTGCCGTGAGCTATCGCTCTTCCCAAGGTTTAAGTATTCAAATAATTCTGGAGAGCAATTTGTATAGGCACACGGAGGCGGTTCGCTTGGCACATACGTTAATAAGCGGGCTAGAGCAGGTGAGCTTGGCTTGTATCCAACTCAGATGATATTAAAGGATATTTTAGGGCAGAATTTAAATCATTGTAAGACCAGGAGAATGCTACCGTGCCAAATAACTCTTAGAGCAACCGCCAGGTTTATGGAGAAACTGTCGTTAAACAAACAATGTGAGATGTTATGCATAATTTAGGTCATTAATAAATAAATTAGGGAATAGCAGTGAAGCTGTGTATGAACGTAGTAACAATTAATCACAGTCTATTAAACTAACACTCGACATATGTGACGGAATTAAAGACCGAATAGATTTACAATTACTTTATTGTAGGCTCCAGAGAAAATAATTGAAATCGTAAAACAAAATAAACCCAATTATAAGCGTGTATTATAATTTATGTGATAATTTATTGTAGGTAAAAAACGTTTAACAATATAAATGGAAAATTTTAAGAAAGTTATAAAATACTAATACTGCTTAAATAGAATTAAGCGATATAAATAAAATAAAGATAAACAATTAAATGAACTAGATGAAACTGTACATACGAATATTTTGATTTAGAAGACATAGAATCTTTTATAGTAAATATAAATAACCCAATATATAACTTATGTTTATAAGTAATTCCCTTTGAAATAGTCACATATTTTTTGTAGTAGATGTCGGATATTACCTTCCGCGTATACACGAAGTCACAAAATTCGCCCTCACACTTTACAATATTAGTATAGACTAGCAAAACACCCTCGCTTCGCTTTAGAAAAACTACATATTACGGTTAGAATTAGCACCTGTATTGTTTTAGGAGTAGGTTTTGATCGTTCTATCAATCAGAAATATATTAAATTATAACTATTTTACTTATGGACGGATCGCAATGAAACGAACTTTAAATATTAAGTGCTGTTTACCTCAATAAATTCGTGAAAACCTTAATGAAATCGGTTAAGCCGTTTCTGAGATCAGCGCGTACAAACGCCCAGACAAACACAAATTCTATCACTATTGTTTTGGGTTCTATTGCGTTAATAAAGGCATCTAACAAAAGTTTTTCTCTTTATATCTTTCATGTACAAAAAGCGATCAGTTGAAATTTTATAAGTTGAATTTTTATCTATGCAAGATTTCATTTTTTGAAACGCGATCTACTCGTATACCTTCTTATATTTGATCCAATTTTAGATCCTATCTTCCTTGTAATAAGTATTATAATATATACTAATGATAAAACTGTATCGAAGTTAAACTGTACATTAAACATTCTATGAATATTTTAATTTAGGCAGATTTTGTTGTTTATATTATAAATGCCAAAAACATAATTTTTGGTTACTTGTTATATTTGTAACTTGTATTATGGATATTCCGATTTCTACTAATCCCAGGAAATGGTATTGTTTCTGAGGATTAGGAAATTCCAGTTATAATGGAAAACAAACTGAGTAGACGAACTTTGGCTGCTTTTCTGCTTTCTTAAAAAGTGAAACAGGGAAAACATAAAATTTATTAAATGCCGGATATAAATTAACAACAATAGCTTATGGTGCGAATAGTATCTTCAATGGTAAGGCGTAGGATTTTTGAAGCGAGAGGGCTTCTAATACAATAGATAAAAAACTAAAATAAGATATCATCTTTTAAATCGTATTTCGAGTCCTAACTCTACATTTGAATAAAGTAAATAATTTTTATTTTTACTAATTTAATTTTAACAAAAAGAAAACGACAGTAATTTGAAAACGATGAATTTCTTGGTTTCATCTCTTAGGGATGACGGAGTCCTTAGGTAACAAACATAAAAGTCATACAGAGGAATTAAGAACCACCTCCGCTTTCGAAGTCAGTTAGTAAAGACGGTCGAATGTTTCCTGAATTGGGACACAGAAAGTCCAATAAAATAGTTTAGATACGAACTTAAAGATCGTGTTTCAATGTAATCAGCAAACGGACCGAATTCTAATTCACATGAACTTCTAATTAAGGCAGAAGTAACACCTTGAGCGGTAAATGAAACAGTTCTACAAACGTCACATTCCATTTTACTTAGTTGTGCGAGAACCTACATTTCACCGCTTCATATGCGATCGTTAATAAACACGAAATTACGTGTTTTTACGACTTCAGCAACACAAATAAGAAGTTTGGTGAGCGAAGTCTCAAAATTGGTATCGCTTAATTCATCTGTAACTATAAAAACTTCAACAGTACCGTCAAAGTTCTGGAAGCTCAAACAACATTTCCTGATTCAACAAGTACGAACGACAGAGCCGTAAATACGAGTAAGTGTTCAAGTCGAGTCATTTAAGGAAAATGCTTAAAAGCGTGAACTTATTTAAGAGTTGAAACAGATGGCAAATACATTTGTTCTGTATAACAGAGATAGTCGACTTACTGACTGATATATCAAGGAATAGTCTAAACTGATATTGTTAGAGACATAACATTTAGTTGGTCAATGCCTTTTTTATTTTAAACAACAATAATATAACTTTTTACAATTCAGTCGTTAGCATACTTTAAAGTAGAAGTGAACATTAAAATGAATTTAAAATAGATCCTCCACAAGAAGTAGTGAGCTACAGTAAGCTCATTTAAAAGCTAAAAATTGGTGCAACGATGCTTGAAGAAACTTAGTGACGCCGTAGCTTTAACGCTGGCCTTCATGGGATTATAGACTTTCTTTGGGGTCTAAACTATAAGAAATCGCGGTGAAATGTATAATATATAAACTAAATTACTTTTCGGAAACACTGTCATATGGTTCTAAAATTTGGTAAAAAATTATCCATATAAAATTTTAATTGCCTTGTGCGCGCTAATTCCGTCAAAAGTTTAACAAGTTAT
>PDGT01000003.1:2818840-2866381 GCA_003671415.1 Megathymus violae | reverse complement strand
GTGCCTTTGTACAAAATTTCTTCCTTAACTTAATTGTTTTAACAATACAGTTTACAAAAATTATTAAATAAATAAAAAACACCATTTTACTCTTCTACTTAAATTTACTTCAGATTAAGCAAAACACAATGAAAGGTACCACTTATATTGATCGACCTAATTCGTTATTCATAAAAAAATCTATAAACTATATTTCCGTAATAAATAGTTATATGGCCTATATGGCCCTTGTTTAATCACTCTTCAGCTGTTAATAATATAATAAGCCTATATTAGAGTTAATTGATTTAAATAACAATTTTAATTAAGACTGCCAACAAATATATTTGAAATGAATTTAAGAAAAAATGTCTAATGAATTGTTTCCTCATTTAAATTTTTCACATTACATGTACTAAGGTAAAAAAGTTTATTTAATTGCTTGTGATTAAAAGGTTATGAATAAATTATTACTAGTATTAACCCACAATGAATGCTGCAACATAACTATGTATCGCTATTAACTCCGAACTTGAAGTGTAATGTAAAATGGAACAGTTCGTACTGATTTTAGGGCTCAGTTTAAAAGGTTTTTTATGTAAGATAATTTTATTAGGGCAATAGTAATTTTAAAGCACATTGAAAGGGTTGCTGTAGCAACTGTAAAGGACTGTAGTCCCTGTATAATTTGCTAAAGAAGTTCGTTATGAGAGCAATATCATTTAAACGGCTCTCGAAGAAGAGGGTTTATAAATTGTTAGTTATTTTACTGTGTTTAACGAAGATTTATTTCAACGTATTTCTTAAATTTAATTTACAACTACCATGCACATAAAAATTCAAAGGCTTATTTTAAACAAATGTTTGAAGACACTAAAAAGTATACACAAAAATGTATTATGTAGCTACATCGGTGGCTGCAGATAAAAATTTCACGAACACATTCCCAGTGTGATCGGGTATTTTTTGAAAATTTACCTTTAGATAACAAAATAAACCTTTGTGTGTCCAGTTATCGGGTACTAACAAACCCTTTACATTTTTCAATGTAAAACTTCATTTAAAAACAAAAATGTTTATGTACGGCACCGAAGCGTTGTATCTTCAAAACGTTTTTCGTCACAAAGATTTTTCTTACCGATTCTCTATCACGAACGCAGGCTACGAAGATAATTGAATTGCGGCACCGTCTTTGCATATAAATTTCTTCGTTAAATGTCCTGTCTGTACTGTATAACAATTTATCTAGAGGTGGCTCTTTTGTACGGAAATTGACTCGTGGTTCCCTTTTACAGCGTTTCCCACCGTTAGCCAGTGTTTTCCGGTAATTTGTTACTCAAAGTTTTACCCGCGACAGTAAATTTCAATGCGAATTTAAAGGTATTAAAATAATACATTTATAAGATTTACGAATTGTTTGGAACGTGAATTTTTAGACGCGGCATGGGTAAAAAAAATGTAATGCAAAAATGAAATGCATAATCACGATTTTCTATCGAAGTGACTATGAGTGTGAATCAATGTATTTCGTAATAATTAAAGCTAGACATAATAGAATTTAGTATTGATGCTATGGCAAGGCGTGTGATCAGAGTGGAGTAAAAAGAAGTAGAAAAGAATATAATTAAATATTTCACTTCGGAATACATTAAACAAATAAGTTTCATTACTTGCGCATGGGCACATTAATACATTCATTCCTATTTGCGTGGATTAAATAATTACAACATTATATATTTAAAATGAAACGGTTGTTTACAGCATTTATTAGAAATAACCATATTTTTTAAATTAAACGTAACAAGAACTACTTATTCGCTGACTAGGTTCTTTATTCAAAGCTTCGAAGCTTTTCATGTTTTAAACTTTACGATAGTCGATAAAAACTAGAAATATTTCAAGCACAGCCTACATATCCCCAATAATGATTAAAAAAATCTTCTCGATATAAGCGTGCACAAACGCACAGATATATCTGTTTTGAATTTAATTATTTATATATACTTGTAATAATAACTCGTCCGAGCTTGACGTCAAGAGACCTATGCCTTATGTTTATAAATATCACTCGCATTTAAAACAATTACTATTTTAAATTGTTAAAAGCTTAACAAAAGCATTTACTGAATTTTATGTGTAAGGGCTTGATTTTGATTGCAGAAATATATTAATTTATTGTAATAGAAAAGCAGTAAAAATTTTGCTTATTATTATTCTTTGTATAAAACTTCCATACTCAATTTAGAAATAATATCCGTAAAATTTAATGGAATAGAACGATAAATTTCCCGAGATGAAAATATTATGTAAAATTTTATCTAACTGTATTCAGTGAAGTATGCTTGAGGTGGTAACAGACAGATAGATAAAAATTAATACCATGTTACTCATACATGTTAATAACCGAGTCTATGTAAGCCAAATTTTCAAAATATATGTTAAAAAAATCGATATGATCGCTGTACAGTTTTGTTATTTGTAACATTCACCAAATGATCAAAATTCGACAATAGTTTATGATTTTTTCAAGCTTGAACGACATTGCAGTTTGTATCTCAAAGAGTATATTTGTATAATCTTGTATTCCTGTATATCGTGTTTCATTTTTAATGTTCACTTCACGAATATTTATATGCAAACACTGAATGTTTTATTTATTTTAATAAAATTCCAAAAAAAATATTTACAATTTCCAAAAAAAATGTTTTATTTTTGCTTTTAATTATTTTATCTTTATATTACTAGTTTTTTATTAGTAACAATAATATATTACTGATATTATATTATACTAGTTAATATTTATGAAGTCATTATAAATAAAAATATTAAATAATAGTAAACGGTATATTTTATGTTTAATTGCTAGAAATATGTAGTTCATTTCGCGTTATTAAAATTGTCGAGTCACGAATACATAATTAATCGTAGTTAACGAAATTTACTTTTAAATAATGGTACTTACAAAGGTAATTAAAGCAGCCGGTAAAGAACAAAATTGTTCATATTTCTCAAAATTATTATTTACTCCCTTCATTCTGAGCCATTTAAATGCAAAAAACCAACGCAAACAAAGGTTTCAAAGGCAACTTTAATTTGGTTTTGAAATAACAAATATGTTCCCTAAAATTATAATCATTATTTTTAGTCGTAAAGCTTTGGGACTTGTTTGCTTTAGTCGTAAGTCGAATCGAATAAAGCGAGTTAGTTGAAAGATAGATAGCAGTAAAATTTCGTGAGCGCAGCCACACATACGTTGACAGCAATCGTTATGCCTTGTCGGAAGTGTTCAGACGACAAAATATGTTTTGATATCTTTTGACCGTGGAAGTGTAGACTTTGGGTCTCTCTAGTTACAAGGACATCCCCTTGGAGATGTTACGTATTGAGGCCATTGTTTGTGGTGTAAAGGATAGCCCTTATCTTCCAAGATCTACTACTTGCTGTGACTTACAATGTATGACGATGCCCAAGAGTATTTTCCATTGACAAATTTTTCAGCGTCTGACTATTTCTCCTACCATATGGTAGACTTCGCTGCAAGAGTTTAATTGGCACAGGTCGTTACAGTGATTTAAGTTTAGGTACGGTATGAGAAAGCGATTTTCCTGTGCGCGGGTGTACACATTTTTTAATGTAAGTCGTACTGTCGTATTAAAGCAATGTTGCGATTATCCGCCATCCGATATTTTGATTCAGAAATAAGTCTCTATCGATATATGTAAGCTCAAGGTATGTTATAATGTTTTCATTATCTGTTTTACAATTTGCGAAATAATGTTAAGTTAATGCTTTCAGATATTGTTAAACATGTTTTTTCTGGATACACAAGGTCCCAGCCAAAATAGCTAACATTGCAGAATGGCATTTTAGCTAAGTATAAAAATAAACTTCGTAGGAAGTAACGTGACAGGGATAATCTGTTTAATATTACAATTTTAAAGGCAGGTTATGATGAATATTAAAAGAACTTAAAAAATATTACATATATTTATTATTTTGTTGTAAGCCGATTTCAAAAGAAAAGGAAAGTAGACTTAAGATTACAATTGTAAGATTTTTGGTAGCTGTTAAAAAAATATAAATGTCAATGTTTTTATTTATTTAGTATCGTTAAATCTAAATAGAAATTGATGACCATTAGGGGTTTCAACTGTATATTAAACCAAAGAAAGAAAAAAAAACCATATTGATTGTCTTAGGATTGCTGTACATAAATTCAAAATCGTTTAATCATTTAGATATTTTGTAAATACACTATGCCATTTTTGCTTCTACTACTGTTTCGAAGAGGTGCTTTAACATTGGTGAGAAGAAACGGCGACAGGAGCTCCTTGGCACATCTTTTATAGGAATAGCGTCAATAAAATATTACTATTACAAACAACACCATACTAAAGTAAGCAGAGCAAGAGCTGGTAAAGAGCTGGTACTGGTCGTTTGCATAGAAAATCAACGAACGTTTTCGAGTGCAACCTTTTTCGCCTTGTTACAATTTTGTTTTGTCTTCCTATTTTGCCTTATTATTATCAATAAATTTATTGTAATGATCGCTTTTTCGATGAAATAAAGTATTTTTCTTTCATTCTTTCTCTAAATACGTCTTGAGAATACCGAGTGCTAGTCTGGTCGCTTCCTCATAAAAGCTAGTTAATTCTGAAAAGTTCTCGTAGGTTTGCAGTGGCCAATGGATACATTATTAATCACTCTACAACTTAATAACAAATTAAAATTACATTATATTTAAATTTCTCTATTTATCAAAACTTTAATTTTTTTGAAGATGTTACATACGGTATTCCTATTTCTATATGTTGGTTTGTGCGCTTTTTCAAACTTTATTTCATGACTTATCTTCTCGCAAAAAGTTCATTAGTATTGCCATAAACAAACAGTATCAAACTTTCACAGCCTTAACGCATGGTCTACATTCGTCACGTACGTAGTACCCGTAACAAGTTATCGTTTTGTAGGACCTTTATAATAGAGGTACTCAGTGATTGAGAGGGAAAGTACGTGTTAACATTTTACTTTTAGAATCTCATTATATCATAAAGTTATGCAGAATATGTTTATTTACGGTGCAGTGTTATACTCGATTTTACGGTCTCAGTTTGCTAAAGAAGGTTGAGATTTCTTTTCAGGACTTTGCAATCTAAATACGTTCGAAAATATAGTCCGTTAACTTAAGCGCCACTTATGACCTAACATATCTGTCATCCATTTTCTCGATAAAAATAGAAAACCGATTACCAATATTAATATTATTTATTTAATTTGAAAGTTCTTTGGCGGCTCGAAGGACTTTATCAACTCTAGACAATCGCTGTCACGAGTATATTAGTGTCTTAATTTATTTGATCGCTACGTAGGCAGTAATCGGATTGAAAGCATCGAGTAATGGGCACGATTTTAACTATTTTCTAAACTCTTCTCAGCTATTACGACAGCTATTACGTCAGCTATGACGACCCCGTAGCCCAGTTGGTAGTGACCCTGCCTGCCGAGCGTGGGGTCCCGGGTTCGATTCCCGGTCGGGGCAGATATTTATGTGACAGATAAATGTTTGTTCTCGGGTCATGGGTGTTTGTGATGTGATAATTGTGTATGTCCATGCCACCCGCAACACAGGGAATCCTAGTGCGGGGGTGTGAGTGTGTAAACGTAACGTATTTCAGGACGTGTCTGCAGTATTTTGTAAGAAAAAATACTCTCATCTCCTATTAATGAATCGACCATTCGTTACGAACGTCACGCCCGCCCAGCTTGATCGCTCTGGATAAAACCGGATTATACCGATTTGGAACTTAGATATTGACGGAAGTTTATAACGGCTGTTTAATAATTAGTGTTGGAAAGTGCTTAATAATTATTTAAATAAAATGTCAATTCGAGTAATTAACCAAATCTAGAATTTTAATTAATAAACGGCATAAAATAATAATAGCAATATCAGTTTATGTTTGCGATTTAAATATATACCAATTTCTCAATTGCAATATATCTAATATCAATTTATAAATCAACGTATGGGCTATCCAAAAATGAAAGAAATAGTGGATAGCACATATTTATTGTAGCACTTATCTTGTGAACTGGGGTATCAATATGTTTCGTAATTCACCAAGTATTTGTCGATATGTAAGCCTACGTGAAGATTTTCGAATCTCGAGGAACAAATCTTTCCAACGCCTATTAGTGTCAATAGCGCCATTCCATTGACCATTTATCACAGCCCCGGCGCCCCGCCTCCACCGCTGTGTTCCGGATGCCGACGATCAGAAACTTTGACTCATATTGAGTGTAACACAAGTGCGTAAGCAGTTCATATTTTTTTATGTCAATAATCTTGAAAGGAGCAGATAAAGTAAATAGTAGTTTTATTATGTAACGGGTACTCGCGATATGTTTTATTTATTGCCAATATCGGATTGTGGTCACGGCGGAACTGCGATGGCGGGGAGAAGCCGTCGACAAGCTCGCGGTAGATTTATCTGTCTACCCTAGGTCTAGTTCGTTTTTCTTTTGTAGTTACCGTGTCATGACACTCGACACTTACTGTATTTTCACGCACTAAAATTTGAACTTTATGTGTTTTACATAAACTCACCACTGTATTCCACGTTTGTGCTAATTCGGTCGAAATATGGGCAATAAATAAAACGTATCGTGAGTACTTGTTACGTAATAAAATGTATAAATTCCGCGATGGCTTTAGTTTAAAATCATAGGTATGCAGTTCTTAACATCAGGCATCGTTAAGTGGTCACCGCCGACCATAGGTATTGGTAACACTAAAGGTATCACCAACCTGTTGCCGACCAAAAGTCCAGAGCCCAGAGTCTTCTTACAATCAGGTGCAGGCACGATAGACTCGTCTGATGCTTAACAGGATGCTGGGATGGAGGTGGGATCAGATTCAAGAACGGATGAAACTACTTTTACTGATTATTTAAGTGAATATCTATACTTATTCAGTTATTGCGTGTCAGAACATATCAATCACAAGTAATAAAATATTCCAGTAGTGTATTGGTTTATTTCTCAATTCATGTTTAAGATTAACGAACACATAGATCGTATTCACTTTACGATATTTTATTTGCGAATTCAAAACATATGACATTAAAAAAAAAACACTTTCTTTCCCTTTTTTTAAAGAGATATTTCTGCTTAACACTAGTAGTCATGATTTGTCAACGTTCCGTTATCATCGCAATGCTATTTCAATTGAATATTGTGTTAATATTTATAATACGATTCTGGTAGAATTGACAGAAAAGCTGACGTCAAAAGCATCCTTCTAAAGAAAGGTGACAAACTACATACATGATTACTTTAAAGATAAGACTGCTTGGACATGAGTTTAATATAGCCATAAGTAGTAACTGTGAGTAGGAAAAAAAAATCTCCTTGAGAGTTTGTTGCCGCTTCATCTTCCGGGACCACTGTAGGGATTTATTGAAGTGATAGCGTAGTTTGATATCGAGAAGTGTTTCTAAAAACTATGTTCAAAAAAAAATCATCATTCATTTCCATGCATATTTAATAAAAAAATAAAATAATTCCGTAGGGCGTAAGGCAACGAAATAAAATTATGTTTTTTCTACAAAAAATAAACTGATCAAACATTTAACTCCCTTTTTTTTGAACTACAACACACTTTTAAACTTCAAAATGGATTCCGTAGCGAATAAACGATAAAATTAAAAAGTCACACCAGTATATTATGAACTCTATACTTCATTTTGACGTTTACTGTCAACTACAACTTACAACAACTGTCACTAACTGGTCATCTGTTCACCTCGTATATGTGTGGCTTTAAAATAAAACGATCGGACTTGGAAACAAAGTGACTACCACCTATTAATATGTCTGTCAAATAAACTCTGTAACCACGTTAAACGAAATAAAGGACGTCAGTGTCGAACAAGAACACCGAAATGTATTTAAATATCACATCCGGTTAAAACGTTCGGAAATAAATTAAAGCGAGAAAGGGCGGCCCGAAATGAAAAAAGAAATCTGATATAAAATTACGTAACTGGAACAAAATTCTTTCCGGCGTTATTTGGCGTGACTCCAGCGGCGGATATCCGGTGCAATCTTCTCCAATTTGCCACTTTGTGACCGTATGATGACTGAAGTCGTCATTTACACGGTATAAGATAATCCTGTGAGCTATGAAATTATATTAAGATTTGTATCTGTATTGTGAAAAGAAATATTTAGCCCATTATCTCGGAATCTAGGATATTAAGTTCAAATAAATATTAGAACTAAATAAAACAAAAACACAATTATTTATCATAATAGCGGACAAGTGAATCATTATTAATGGGTCAAAATGAATGCTGATTTCGCAGTGAAATCATTATGAAGGTAAATTTTATGTTCAATTTTAACACAATAATTGTACACAATATTAGCAAGTATTCTTCTACTGTTACTATAAACCAAAAAAAAAATATAATTATTCATTCGTTTACTGACAGTTGTCCTCTCTTCTTCCTGTCTACACATCCTGCATCCCTTTACAAGTGCTGAGACTCTGCGAATCTCTTTTTGTTGCTTCACTTTATCTCTAGCAAACCTGATGAATTTTGACCACAGAGAGGTTCAAAGTTACGGAGAGGTGCAAAAGATGCAGAGAGGGGAGTAGAGAAGAGAACTTCGACGGAACGATAAAAAAAAAACAGATTTAGCTATAAATTTTAACATATTTTTTGCTAATCCGCTGTACATTTACTATGTTTAAATTAATATAAGTTCTAATTATGTTATCGGGAAATCATAAGTAATTTCGATCGTGACATATGAGTCTCAGAGATCAGGACTTTCCGCGAAAGTTCAAATCCTAAGCGACCCTACTTCTGAGCTAAGATTACTATTTTCACACTATCATATGTTCCCATGATTTTATACGAGGAATATAAATTTGTAAGGTTATGTTCTGTTATTAAAATGCAGAGGCGAGCCCGACCGGGCACGTCGCCGGGATAAATCTAAACTGCGGTAATTCTTTGTGAATACCAGCCAAAGTTCCATTGAAATATTTGAAATGATGAAATCAATACGTTATTAAGTGGGTATGTTTAGAGAATTGATATGCCCTAACGTGCATTATGTACAGTAGCTTAAAATTATTTACTATTATACTAGTTATATGTAAATTTATGGATACCAACAATATTTTATCCACATTTATGTTGTGCGTCCGATTTAAGGAACAATTGGGTCTTTTTTATAAATATACTATTAATCTATACTAATATTACAAAAAGAGACCACACAGAGAAGGAACCACAGAACTTATATAAAAATTATTTTACCATTTAAAAGGTAGAATTGACAAAATTACGTGTAGTTTAATAAAATAACAATAGTAATCATAATATATATATAGCTAAATTGTATAAAATTAAATGAAACAATCTATAGTAATTACAATTTACATTTTGATAATACACAAATCTATTGTGTAATGTATCAAAATAATATTGTTAACAACTATAATAAATGTAATTACAACATCGATCTTATGTTAAGACTAAGAAGAAGAATTAACGAACGAAGTCAGTAATCTTCTCTTAATTGATTTTTTATCAAAACAAGATGGACAGGTAATTACTGAAATAATATTTGCATTGCGCGTCAACAACTACGGTGTTGTTTTCGCTGTAAATTGATCTGTTCTCTAGAAATAGGAGATACAATTCATAGAAGAAACAGTAAGAGTTTATTAAAATAAATAAAAATTTACGTGTTTTTTTGTAGGATTTATTAAAAGTTTACATTCAATAAACATCTAATTTAAAAACCAGGTAAATAGATTAATATTAATATGTGATAATTGACTCGGATGACAATTTTGTCGATGAAAAAAATTCTAGTGTTGACTGTAAGTTTATTGTCATACAAACTAACTTTTTACTCACTACACTTACATATATTACGTAACAGTTAAAACAGAAGTCTCCGTTTAACCATGAAACGTGTGTCTTACAATCATACCCTCCTTTACAAATAAATTGAACGCATCAAATCTCTCGAACACCCATCACAAATCCAATTCAGTAAGAAAATGCGCAGATATATATTTTTGAAATAATCCTTCAAGGAAGACCGACTCAAAATACATTTAATATCCGTTATCGTTATACGAAAATAAACCCAATAATAACATCAAAGAAGTAGGGGTACCATCCCCCTGCAGTAAATAGGGTTTGCTAAAGAATCGGTCCAGTGCGAGTTGTATGTACTTGTTTATCATAATTTTCTACTGTACATGAAGCCAAGATAAATCAGTTTCTTGCAGAAGTTTAGGAGTTAACGATGGTAGTGTGTACTAAGGTTTAAAGGCTGATCAGATTTTTATTTTATTTTAGGCTCTTTGATTTTGGAAATGTGGTAAGGGTCAATTATTACGTTTTGTTTTTGTAGACTGAAGGGCACACGAAATGGCAGCCAAGCCACTTGATGTGGTCACCGTCATCTATGGATATAGACAAAACCAGAGGCGTAACCAACTATACGAACCTTTGCCCTGAAAAGAACTCTTTTACTACCTTTCTTGAAGAAATCCATATCACAGCGCTTTGGGAATACCTCAAATGTAAGCTCGTTATAAAATTTTCACTTGTAGTTTAATTTTCAAAATCTTTTTTCATTTTCATAATATTTTAAATTATACTCGTATAAAGTTTGTATATTTCTATCATTCAAAATAAGGTATTTTATTTTATATGTCATATGACACTTGATAATTTTCTTCGTATTATTCCCTTTCAAATTTAACCTCTAAAATTAGCTTTAGTTGTTTATACGTCTATTATTAACGAATATATGTAAACAGTTATATTTACTACTCTTCTCTACTACTACTCTACTCTGTTATATACTATATATGTAAGAACTTGGTATGTATATTTTCGTCCAGTACTTTCTGAAAAAGTGAGTGTGACATCTGAACTACTTTATATAAGTTCCATTTTTCCATCATATCTATGGAACCCTAAAAACTATAACTCACGGTTCACTTACCTCAAAGCTTCGCAAAGACATTTGTTTTTTTAAACATTTTATTAATAAAAGTGAATATTTTATAAAAAATATTTTATAAAGAATATTTCTTCAAAAGCTTTTCTTTGAACGTTGAACTCTCAAATGAAAAACTTTCATCGCCTATTTGAATACAAAGGTCTGAAATGAATTCAAGATGATACATATACTTTATACTGATATGCTTATTATATTCTCGCAACTATATTTTGGGTGCTCTTGTTTCTCGTTTTTTCTCCAAGTTGAATTCTATGTAAAACATACTTAGAAGACATCGCTCTGCTTTTAGCAAGGTTGCTACTTCGCTGATTTGTCAAACGAATAGGGTTATTATTATATGTATGATTGGTATTTATGCATACATATTCATTCATTCATTCAAACTCAACTGTGTTCAGAATTATAAAAAAAGCTGTGAAATATGCTATTCATATTTTTCTAATACACCCTGGTCTGTTTTGTTTTTCAGACTCGATTCCCTGTCGTGGTGATCAGTTATATGATAGGTCTGTGTAGACATTTATGTAAGAAATAAAATTGTGTTCTAATATCCATGCAGTCCGCAACACAAGGAATGCTAGTATTGGGATATCAGTAAATGAAAGTTTTTTTTAAATATTACGAAGCAATTTAATTTTTACTTTGCTGTCTATTTTTGTATCGAACCGAACGGATAAATTAGTTTGAAATTTTTATTTATACTGAGTGTGATACTTTAATATCAGTATTAAAACGGTTCAGTATGAAAACTATATTCACACCTACTCGTATTAGAGACGTGGAGTTCCTTGTACTAAAAACTAAAATTTGGAAAGCATAAGTTACAAATGATATACACAATACAATAACATTTAAATACGAATACACCATGAAAGCACAAAAACAATTTCTTCTACATTTCAGCAAAAGTGTACATATGAGCTCGTGAAACTTAATGGGCTTATTGACTAATCAATATCTCCAAAGCTACGGAACCTATATGAAAATTTCTTTTACCATTTGAAAAGTACCTTATTCCGGATGGATTCATTATAAAGTCAAACTAAAACAAATATTTGTTACAATACTAATTGAAAATATTAATTGTATAAGAAATCATCTGCAATTCTCTGTTAGTTTGTTTTAACACAATAATATCATAAACTTGTCTAAACCTATATATAAAAAATATGTTTCCCGAAACGAAGCGAGAGCGGTAACTAGTGTACTCATAAATATTAAAATACGAGCCCTGGAAAGGGCATGAAAAAGCCCTTGTCACTTACAATAAATACTTTGATGTGCAAACCTTGAGGGTACTAAGTGAGTAACTTGTTAATAAATCATCACGCTTGTCCACTTCTATTTGAAGTTTGTTTTGTAGTAACGACACGTCAAGAAAACAATATTTATATTTCACGTTTTTGGGCATTAATTTTTTATTAAACCCTCACGCTTGGGTCAATGAATAATGAGAAATATCATTGGTCGGGATTTGTCTTCATGACTACTATTAATAAACTTTCTTCAAAGCGTTCATCCTTCAGAGGACGCTTTCAGCTGTCGGCGTCTTTTTTATCTTTAGATATAAATCGCTAAACCTTGAAGATGTATGAGATGTTTACAAAAAAAAACATCCAACTTTGGGTTAATTTGACATTGGAGTGGTCGATAAAACTAAATAAGAAATGAGCAAGTACGCGTGTAGTGATGTTCACCCGGTATTAATTGGCTACAGGAGTTCGTAATCGTATTTTTGATTCATATATGATTTTAGTCCTATCTCAAACGATGTTGCTATGAGATTACTGAGTATCCTGCCTGAGGGTCACAAAACACTGTTTAGTGATAAAACCCAAAGGATCCCAGGAACGTTTCTGGAACGAAGCAGACATTTATGTTATATAGTTTTTGTTGAGACTAAGTTCTTGGTGATATCATAATTAATTGTGGATATCTATGCCGCCCGTGTCACAAGGAATCAGTACATGTGTCGTAACGACGTCGTGATGTCTAAAAAGCTCAAGTACTAACAACGCTACGACATTACTGGACTAGAGCGTATAAAATTAACGCCGCTTTACTAAGAAGGCGCACTGGGTACTGTATTCTTGTGTAATTTGCATTAATTATGCACTTGGTACACGGTGTATTAAGTTCGTTTACAAAGAAGTTGAAGGACGCGGGCTATGTAGTTTGCGTAGAAGTACAAAGGGAAGCAAAGTAAGTATAAATTAGTAATTTGTTGTTATAAATCTGGAAATCAGACTGCGTAGCCCGCTTCAACTTCTGAGAGTTGTTGTCCAAATGTTGACATTTTTATTGCTACCCAAGTTGCTGTGAAAGAATTGGTCTCTTTATAGTGTGCTACCCAAGTCACTATTTAGCGTTAAAAAAAAAATAAGAAAAGAAAATTACGAAAAAGCAGACGAGCTACCTAATGTTTAGTGCATGTGCAACGCGAGAAAAGTCGCCAATGCATCGTCGGCTGTACAGTAGAAGTCTTTCAGGTCTTTTTTAAAGAACCCTATGCCATAGCGCTCTGAAAAAACCTACGCAAGAAACTCGTTCCACAATTTGCAGGTATCTCGGAAATCAGACTGCAGCGGATCGATATATTTAAGAAACTCGATCCATGTTATTCCATCAAATATACTGGAATTGAAAAAAAAATGTCATCCTCAATTAGCTTCATAAACATTAACCTTTCGTTCAGTTTTATCAGGTGTTTTATAAATTTTTCATAATCCACTCCACACATTTGAAACTCCCTCGTGAATCATTCTATCTATTGATAAAGACCACATTTTCCCTACATTAGTTTTTGAGATGATCGGATAGGACTGCGCTAGTTTCTGAGATACGGACAGACAAAGACATTGTTTTATACTATGAAGTAATACGACAGTATTACATACATAGTATAGTAGAGTAGTACATACGACGGGATCCTTCGCAATATGTAGTTCCTTACATTTTTATAATAATAAATTGTAAATAAATAACGATTATTACAGTGTAATTGTTATTTCCATTTTGCGGTTAAACTTTCAAAACACTTGAAAAATCTAAGAATTTTTATTACAAGACGCATTAAGATAGCCAGCTTACGTCTGAGTTTCCCGGATCACGTAAAGCACATTAACTTTCAGGTAAACTCGAGCGCGATACGTGTAATTAAACGACAACTTACAGTCGGGGACGGCTGAAAGCAACGCGCCCCAAAACCCCAATAGCGATGTTATCACAATCGTAAAAGGTGTTTTACGGCATCGGGTTGTAAAAATACGCCATTATTTTATACTTTATACCATCATAAAGTTTATAATAAACGGAGCCTCAGTAAAAAGGCACAGTAAACCTCTTCATATGCCAAGCTCGTAAGCAAAGTGAACGGCGCTCATAATTTATATTTTTCCTTTTTTTAATGTGTAATACTCCTTTTATTTTTAATCTGGGACTCGAGTTGTGTGCGGTTATGAAATCCCGATGGTCGTTTTCTCTTTCCCATCAAGAATGCTTTTACATGTTCCATGTCCGATTTCAGTTAGGATTTCTGCGGGAATACCTCTATAAATCTTTGAATTTTTCGTATATTAGCGAACGTGTAAGTTTTTTTGATTTTTGTTCATTTATTTAAAAATCTTAGCGCTCACTGTATATTTTTCTGTTAAATATTCAGCGGAACTAGCACTTAAAATATATTTAATGTTTAATCGAGGAGCGTTAATTAGCGCTGATTTATTAGGAATGTCTCATTAGGAATCAGGGATCAATCATCTCGGGAATTAATTTATTACTATGCTACAATATACATTGCTCAATTAATCAACAAACATATCTCATATAAAATGATTCTCAGATTAGTTTTAGATTAATCTCCAATACATACAATTATACGCAAAATTTACAAAATTAACAGTACGTTATTAAAATACGTAATATTGACAAAACAAGGAGCGGACTATAATTATATGTAATACATATAACATCCTTATGTACAATCTATCCAACCCATTAACGACGTAATGCAACGCACAGATCTTTTCCGTGTTTCAGGAGGTCAAGCGCTTCATGACGTGCAGCTTCAGTAGATACTAATACGTGGAAAAACGGCATACACAAGAGGTAGTTTCAAGTCATTCAAAGACTTCTGAACTAGTTTGAAGGTATCTATATCTAATTGTCTGGGTGTAGGGGGCTCCATTCATTTTCGAAGCCACCATTACCCTACCACTACCACGTACCCTTAGTACAGTCGGGTGAGCAACGAGGCAACGAGGTTGGTATTCTACACGCCCGTGTAAGTACACTAAGTGTAGAATAAATATGATATGATTAACATGTTTCACGTTGAACGGTAAACAGCCAGTAATAAGCGGTTCCGATAGCAAGAGAAGTAAGGACGAAAGGAACTTTCTTTTTGGTTAGCAACACATTGGTAATGATCGGTGAATGATTGGTAACATCAGACGTTACAGATGGCCAGAATTAGGTGGCCCATCAATTCTGTGATCGTAAATTGACACATAAATCTACAATAATACCCAAGATCGGCTTATTCACAGGCAATAACTTTAGTAGAAGTACTGAAAGGCTTCGGCAGGTGCCTGAGTTGATAAACAAATTAATTATGTATTTGCCTAATCTACTAACACTTACACAAAATTATTTGTACTATTTATTAAACATACGACAAATACCGTTTGTATTTTTCAGTATGCGTCGAACGAGACGCGTCTGAAGAAAAGTGCATTAGTTCAGTGCATTAGATAAGGCTGTCTGGCTCCAAGATTGCGCCTTGATTATATTAATGGAAGGCGTTGTCGATTGTCTGGAGAGAGGAATCTATGTAACACAAATACGCCAACAATCGATCTTGTATTTATATTAAAGTTATTTTTAGTAAAATTTCTGATCGTGTGCCCTGTGTTATCAAATTTTCTTGGCAATTGGTTAAACGGTATTGAAATTAAAAGGCTACTGCGCCATGTAGCGAAGAGTTATAGCAAACTGAATAGTATGAAATCCTTCGTCATAAAAAAACACTTACATGCCAGAATTTATTGTTAGCAGCTTCAACAGATATATCAATGTAATATATATGTAATATATATGTAGGCGTAGGCCAAATGAACTTGATTCAAATAAAAAATAAATAGACATTTATCGTTTTAAAATGACAAGCAGACAAAGACGGTAAGACTTGCGATATTTATATAATATTTAAAATGTTCAAAAACAGTAATAAGATAATATCCATGCATGTATATATAAAAGTAGTCGTTTTATTGCACATTGTGATACTCTATACACCTACAAAAAAATTACGCTTACCAAGAACATTAAGAGAAAATGTCACGAAAATATCACGAAGTTTCATAGTATAATTATATACAAGAAAATGTATCTCAAAACGCTTATAACACTTTGTCCGTGTGTAAACAATGGATCCATTCTTGAAATTTAATTAGTATGGAATTTTCTAGAAAATCTGGATAAGCGCGTTAGACAAGTCAAATTAACATCCGCTCGAAGATTGTTAGTTGATTATATTATAGCTTCGGCCAAAGTTTGTTCAATAATTGTTATTGGCCTGTGGTGTCCCGGCCCAACAATGAATGGCGCAACAGCACCAGGTCTCTTCATCCGGAGTTCACTGAGTCTGTACCAGTCTGCTTATACCCATCGGTACTTGTGCATAGTGGTAATGATCCCCCATGACCTGCCTAGCTAGCGGCTACCATGACTGAAATATGTTTAACGTGTTTCAGGTATAATACTGGGAAACCAATTAAAAGTTACCTCCCTGCATCTAATTGCTGCTAACACATCATTTTAAACCTATATTATTGTATTTTATATTTGAACTGTAACAGGTACTCACAATTTTTGTTATTATCGATATTTCGACCCAATTATGTGGATCATGTTCACTGCGACAGTAAATTGCTTGATGCTTATTGTATTACAGCGGTCGATGAGCGGCAGTGACCACTTACCATGAGGTAATCTGTCTGCTCGTTTATCGGCTATATGCATAAAAAACTAAAGAACCATATCACAATGCCCGAATGCTGTCAACTTGAGTGCCACGAAGCCCAGTGACCTACAAAGACTTAAATTAATCGCCGGTCCGTGGCTCAGTAGGATGCAACACGAGCCGAGGCGGTTTGCATCGACCCAAGATTATATTTACCCCTTACCGAATTGTTCGTGTGCTGTAAAGTTTAAAAAAAAACCGAGTTTCTCGTAAAGACAAACAGATCCGAATTTGAACTTGCGCAGTAAACAATCACCCACAATTGTGAATTCACAACGCGAACTGATCGCTCTTGAAAATTTTCACCTATTTCCTGAAAATAGACTTCGCTGAATCAATTTGTTGGACCGGCAGAACCAACTCGTGGAATAAAGATGGCGATAGTAATGTTATTTAGAACAGACATGTATGTAGGTGTATGTTGGTTTGATATTTAAACTAAGCTGTAATATACATTTCTTTACATAATTAAATTAATAATATTTATTGGCCAGAATCATTCATATACGTAGACAGAGTATATTATGGAGGCATTGCTTAGCTACTGGCTGCGCACGACAAAGCTACAAATAGGACGTCATTATTTTTTTATTACTATTGCATGATTTTATTTCCATTTTGGCTTTAAATTTTGTTAACTTTAATTATATGTATACAATGTTTTGAAAGTACAAGTTTTTTAATTTTAGCGTCCGTAAGTTTTTCGTAGATATATGTAGGTATTAAACGTACTATTTTGGAATTTTTGTCTCTCTGTGTGTGTATAGGCACGCTCCACACGGTATGCATATGTAGTACGCTTAACCACTATACATATTAAGGCGGCACTAGATGTTGTTGTAACTTAAATTATGAGGCTAAAATCTTTGCGTCCCACTTTCATCAACGATATCATGTCGATCAATTTGAAGGTATTGACAGGCAAATATTATTATACTTTTTTACTTATACTTATAGACAACTTAGGCTTTTACTTATAGGCAACCTGGGAACCTAGTTGGTGTGGGCCCTGCCTGCCGAGCAAGAGGTCCCGGGACCCATTCTCTGCCGGGGGCAGAAAATTATGTGACAGACAAATTGTTCTCGGGTCGTGCGTGTTTGTGATTTCAAATTTGTGTGTGTGTCGATGTCATCCGCAACACACGGAATCCTAGTGTGCGTATGTGTGAACAATTATTATTATTATTTACTTATTTTATTAAATAATTAATTCCGTGTAAAGTTAATAGTATAATAGTATAATTGTTTATCCTCGAGTGATGGTAGTTTCTGACTTCTGATTTATGTATGTTCATGCGACCCGAGCACAGGGAATCCTAATGTGTGTGTGAGTATAAGCATTTTTTATTAAGTCGCATCTGTAAGTACATACAAGTATGAGACGCTGAATCACTTTTCAAGTCAAACAAGGTGATAATGAGCACTCAGGGTGAACCCAGTGAAACGTGTGTTCGCAAATTTAATAATACCCGCGACCACACGTACAGTCGACGTAAAAAGCGATATATGTATATGTTTTTTTATTCTTGATGTACAGACAAGGCTAAATAAGGATTAAATATAAAATTAAGTCGTTAGATATACATCGTAGCTACCGCATGCCTTTCAATTAAATTCAATACGAAATAGATAGCTTTTAAACAACAGAATTCTTGTGTATAAACTCTCTATTGCAAACAATGATGTCAAATTGCAATGTTCAAACCACTTGCATTAATATTTTAAATAAAAGAAATATACGTCATCATGGGTATATATTATACCAATATAATAATACCATAATACCAACAAAAAAAAAAAAAACAAAATTAAAGCTGGTGTAAGCAACAAGCTTTGTCTAATTTAGGTTGACTGTGAGTTTCGCTTACCTGCATTGTAACTATTTGTTACATGTTTACGCAAGTAGTCTTAGATGTTCGTACAAATTTTATTCTCTTCTCAAACTTGTTTTTTTTTTAATTGAATCATTTTGGTACTGAATGAAACTAAGAGTCCGAAAACATGTTTAGTGCAATAAAACGACTTTGCTTGCTGATTATTTGAGTGAGTTCGTCTAGTTTCAGACTTATCCGAGGTCCTTATTAATGCTACAGATGACGGCTCAAGCGCTCGTTTGTCAACCCGAATACAATCAGTGAATAAACATAGCGGTGAAATTATATTAACTGAATAATTACCTAAAGTCATTATAATACAAATATCTAAAAAAATAAGAACCCAAATTAGAGAACTCGAACTCCTTTATTACGCTTAAAACTAAAACACTTTTCATCCGACAGTACCGATAAAAAGTGTATGGACCGCAGAGAGCCCTTAGCGAAATAAACACGAGTACCATTCCTTTAATGGACCGATAATTTTCCTCGCTTCTACCATACAGCTCTCTGCTGTTGGGCGTTTCGCAAGTTTATATTCTACTACGAATGTATAGAGATTAGGTTAGTGTGGAAATATCTTTAAAATACTCTTAAAACCGTTTAAGAAGTAGTATGTGAGTGAGGTGTGTTGTAGCGTTTACAGTAATATGATCGTTCGTATGCAAAAATTGTAGCACCATGAGCCAGCTAGGGGTGGTTGGTGCATTAAGTCTACCTACCTATATTGTGTAGACTGCGTTTTACGAAAATCCGTGTTTCCGTGATAGGTACGCAGAACCCAGAATAAAAATGTAACTCTTAAAAAAATATCTAAAATAAAATAAATCAATTGACTTTTAGTGTACGTTTTGATACCATGTATTTTTACTTTTGAACTAGCAAACCGCGCTCGCTTCGCTTCGGAAAACGTCACCTTACGCTTATAAATAGTGCCCACATTATTTTAAATTAATTTATAACTTTTTTTATTTATTGACGGACTGCAATAAAACTAACTTTAAGTGTTAAGTGATGCTTACCGCAATATATTAGTAAAAATTAGAACAAAATCGGTTAAGCCGTTTCTGAGATTAGCGCGAACAAACGCATAACATAAACAGACAAAATATCTAACAACTATTGTTTTGAGTTCTATTACGTTAATAAAGGTACTAGTATTTTTCTCATACTGATCGCATCCTCGATCGATCGAGAAAGCGATCACTTAGAATTTTATTATATGTATAGATGTTTTTAATGTGTACTGTAACGGAAAGGTTTTATAAATATAAAAATCCAAAAGATCAATAAGTGACGATGAAGTAAGGTGTGGTGGTAGAGCTGAGGAGAAGAGAGGAGATGAGATAAAAAGAGAGCGGTACAAAGATTAGTGGTCAGCAAGTATATCTACTACTACTTCTAGATACTCAGATTTTTAAAAAGGAATTCGGAAGTGACACATAAATAATAAAAGTTGTTTAATTAGTGCAGGAAGTTTTTCTCTTAAACTTTACAATATATGAACAAAAAATAATAATATAATAGTTAAATTATATTCATTTTTACAATATTCTCCTTGTGTCATCTATAATGGCACTCAATTAAACCTGGTCTTTTGCTGGTGAATATTTTCTGAAGATCTTGAAGAAAATTTTAAGTCGTAGACTTTTCTATGTGGGAGAAGCTTTATGTTATTTAAGTAACATCGGTTATCGTGTGCACTTTATTATTATTTATGAAATAATTTATTATAATTTAACGTAATTTGGACGTTTGAAAGTGTGTTTAAATGAAAATACAAAATTTTATTACATTCAAACTTACCTAAAGTGAAACTTATATAAAGCAGGCAATATATGATTTAGAGAGCCGTGCTACCCGGTTGGCAGTAACCATTGATAGTAGATATTTATGGGATTGATAGTTTATTGCAGTCGTGTTTTAATATGCCTTAATTATTCATAAGGCCTCAATCATTACATTTACGGCACCTGCGAGAAAATAATTCTGTAACGAAGATGAATGCGTGTGGTATTTTTTTTAAACATATTTTATGTGCATTTAGAAAAATACCTATATAATTAAGCTAATCTTACCAACTCCATAACACATGTGACTTCCATGTCGATCGTACCTGAAACCAAAAAAAACACTTATTATTACGTAAATAAATAAAAACCAGAGTTAGATTGAAAGTTAGTTCTCAGTTCGAGACATGTGAGTTCGAGCCGTGCGCGTACCTCCAACCTTTTCCATAGTAATGTTCCTGTTTGATATTATTAATTAACGTGATTAAGATAACATGATGCAAGTAAAAGACTTTTAATAGGCGGTATATACCACCGACGGATATTCGAAACACCACGGGCGTTACCGATACGACATTAGAAGGAGGTCTGCAAGTTAAGAAAACAGATAACAGATAAATCTATATCGCGTTTATATAGCTAAATAACTTTAAAATCTTGCACGAATGCATGAATACGGACCATGTATGAATTACACGCCAATGCCTGTATACAGAGCACACTTAGCTCTAATAAAGACTTGGTTCCATTGCCTTAATGGCTGATCTGTTGGATGCTTCACAACCAAGATTGCTTTGGAATCAAAGATAGGCGGAGCCCCTTATATTAGCCATTAGATATGAGCCATTTGGCCCATCTAATCATTTTCATTGTGGGCAAGTTCTGAGACTTATTTTTTAATCGTCAAACTTAATTCGAAATCCAATTTCACACCGACCGTTGACAGCGTTTGTAATCGAATGCGAGTTGATTGCCCAGTTCGTATCATGCGCTTGACGTCACGTCCGGCTACGTCACGTGGTCCATTTCCCGCTCAATTTCCGATATAGCAAATGTCATTTGCTAGCCGGCGCTGGCGGTCGAGACGCAGTCTTCAATTTTCTTGTCAAGAGTCTCCGACTGGTCACTTTTGTCTATTTTATTGGGCGTGTTATGGTTGCAGAAAAGAGTTTACACATAGATAATGCTTTAGGCGAATAATTATTTTAGTTATACATACGATGAGCTATTTATGATATGACATATTTTTCTACAACATTATAATTTAATTATAGTTTTAAAATTTAATTAAGTTATCAGGTTTCATTTGCGGAGTTATATATTTATTAAATTAGTATAAAATAGTATTTAAAATTGTAACAATCCGTGAGCAAAATGTATCTCATGTAGACATACACAGCACCTAATTACCTCCAATAAACATACTCACAGTAAACGTTCACACTCTCAGACTCACGCCCTTTCACTAGGATATGCAGTATTGTGCATAGCATTTACATAGAATACCACGAACATTTATAACTGGAGAAAAATTTTTTATCTATGACATAAATGTCTGCCTCGGCCGAGGAACGAACCTGGGACTTCTCCCTCGGCAAGCTTCATTACCAACCGGGTTACGTGGTCGTAAATAACACACCGAACTAACATACTACTGTCCCTAACATCAGTTTAGCTCCGAGACGGAGTATTATTAGAGTAAGCAGATTCTATGGTTACTACCGCGGTTAATGAATACTATTATTTGCAAAAGGTTTTTATATAACTGTTCCACAAATAAGCAGTTGAGCCACCTGCTCGTAAGTGGTCACCATCGCTAGTAGGCTTCAGTAACACCAAAGGCTAGGCACCAAATATTAGGAGCACTGAAGTGTTCCTAAATCTCCGACTTTGCGACTGAAGAAACGCTTATGAAATATTTCACTTTATTTCAATTATGAAACCTTTTTGTTAAAACTAAAAACGTTCCCAGAAAAATAACGACACAGTCGCATGCAAAAAAAAATCAAATTTCACTTCTAAGCATGAATAACATTTAAAGAATATTAAAATTTATCTATCACATTATATGTCTAAGACTTTAAGATAATATATTTATATTTGATTATTAAATTTAATACGGTTTTTTTACAAATAACTTGATAGGAACATTGTACTACACTATTTTTGGGTAGTTACTCTGTTTTAGCATTCTTACTTTTAACTATAATCTGAACCATAAATTAGGTTGACATGCAATAAAACAGGAAATTCTCAGCGTATGTGTGAATTTATCAGCACGATTCACTGGTGCATGGACAGGTACATTTTCCCTTATAAAATAAAGTGGTAAGGCCGCAGTTCATACAAGCCATATGCGCATTATATTGCTTCGCCAAAAGCATGTAACAATTGATTTCAAATACCATTTAGCTTCAAAATTTAGTTACATCCACGATGATGTCCGCACAGATTGAACCCCGAAGAGTGACGTCCAAATCTTTTTTATCTTAACTACTGAAGAGGCGGTATCAGAATATACTAACACAGATGATTCTTATAGGAACGAAAATGTAGAACATTCAGTATAAACGCAGCGTCACGATTATTTTCAGTTGACGCCATTTAGTAGCGGCGAAGAAAAGGTATAAAGCGTTATGAAATGTCAGAGAGACCTCTTGAACAAAAACACTTCCCGTCGTGTTCCAAATATGCAAAGTTCGATGGTTTCCGCGAGATTTACTCATAGTCTCTTTATTCCAAGCGTACTCTTTGTTTAAGCGCTGCTGTGTTTTTGGCGGTAAATTAATGAATATTCTCCCACACTCGCGGAGTTTATTGTATTCCGCAAATAAATAACTCTTCGAAAGCTCGTTTTATATTTGAGAAGGAAAATCTAGTTAATCTGTGCTTAAGTTATAACAAATAAGCCGGGAGTCGATTGAAATTAGGAATTTATAACGTACCAAAGCAATAAAATAATAAGTGCAATAAATTACGTCGTATATCATAGGCCAACTTTTGAACTTATTAATAAATAATTTTATATTTTAGGTACATTAATTTTTTATAAAATTTGACGAAGTTAAAGATTGAAAGTCAATTTTAGAAAACTGATTTATCGATCGATAATATGAGCTGCCTAGTGTAAACTTATTTTGAGATTTGCGTTCGGCCGTGTGTGTAATATATGTATGTAGGTATAAACAAAGTTTTTTAAAACAATATGCTTGGAGCGCTTCAATCTGATTCTAAGAGTACAGAAATACAAACCTATATCTAAATACACATTGAAATTAATCGACTTAAATGAGAAGTTACTTAACATGTTTTAATCAGTATACTCCAAAAAGCACTAAAACTTATCGAGAAATCGTTAAAATAATATGGAAAAAAGAAAGCTACAATATTGTAACGGTTTTAATACGTTACGTTATTTTAGGGTTGTCCTTAAAGACCTTCATAATTTTCTTTTTTTAACGTCATATATATGAGTGAAATCAATTCTACAATACATTGCACGTAGAAGTAAAATTTGTTATTAAACCTGTATATTCTAGTGCTAGCAAGCGTCACAGGGTTTGTATTGTTCGGATGATTCGATTACTGCTGCAGCCAGCTGCAGCTCGTTGCTGGTAATTTCATCAGGAACTAGAAAGCTTGCACTCTTCTTTATGATTATGCTTGCTGGATTTCAACTAGAGTTCCCCGTGCGGGATACGTTAAACTTACATGTCAACAAAATACAAGTTAATTCATAAATTAAAATATGCTATATAACGGAAGAGATGACTTAAATAAAAAGAGAATAAAATTGAAACGCTAAGTTCAAATCAGATTCATAGGTCAGTAATAAATAACACTTATTTTTTGTATTTCTTATAGGTGACTAACGTATAGGCATAAAAATCAGGTTTTTGCAAGAATTGCTTGAAGATCTGGTAATGTACAGAAGAAGTTGGCCAGTAGATAAGGCGATAAAAAGTTTGACGCATGAAGGGGAGAAACGGGAGACAGACGCGCGAATGATCACGTAAGATTACTTTTTTTTTTCATCGGATGTAAGAAACCAGAAAAGATATAAATCATCAAATGAGGTTGAATTTCTAACCACTGAGCCCTGTCCGTAACTCTTTAGGATAACGTAAATCATATTGACATCGTTATATTGTTAGTCCATAATGAATGAGGACGATGGGGTAGGCAGGCAAACAGTGAATTAGTAATGAATCAATTAGTACACGGATCAACCAATAACTGCGAGGAAATAACACGTCCATGTGAACTGTTATAGAATAAGTGAAGTAGAATAGAACAGAACAGAATAAAAAGGTTTGAAGTGGGGAGGATTGGCGTGGCGTGATGTGACTTGGCGTGGCGTAGGGTGGCGTGGCGTGGCGTAAGGTGGCGTCGTGTGGGGTGGCGTAGCGTGGTGTGGCGTGGCGTGGCGTAACGTTGTATGGTATAGTGTTAACTTACAACGAAATAGAATGAAATATTACGAGATAAATGGTGATGATGATGAGAATGAAGATATTTTTCTACTCCACAAAACTATAAAACATTAAAACATGAGCATTAATCATTTTTGCAATAATAAGCCTTGGTGAAATCCAGAAACATCAAATAAAAATACAATATTTCAGAATTTATGTTCCTGCAAAAATATTCTGATTTCACCCTAAAACCATGTTCGGTCGACCCCAAACAAATCATCGTAGATGTAACTCGGCTCCCTCATTATATTTTTTAGAAGGTTGACCCAGTTATCCTCAGATTAAAACCCTATTTTCCGGAGAATTCCGGAATTTCCCGAATCGCGTTTGAATTAAGCCGAGTGACATTTCCCGTTAATACGTGTTTAGCCTTGAGCGGAGGTTTGAAGCGAATAATCGGCTGCACAGTAAAATTTGGGTGGAAAAGGAACTCCACCTTGGAAAATAAAGGTAATTTGGAATTGAGACTGTCTATTCATGGATTACTATCAGTATAGGAGAACGTTGTTCAAAACGAATAATATATAAATATATTTTAGTCGACAGATAACCAGATAGACCATCTGATGGCAGTTTACCCTCCACGGAGCTCATGACTAACTACATGACAACAAATGACATGATTAACTCATAGTTTAAACATCCCCCAATCCATACCCTTAAGGGGCGCTAATGGCAAATGATATGAACGTTTTAACAATTGGTATCTATAGTTCAGGTTGGTCCAAGTAAGGTAATTCTAAGTATCACTTTGAATAATGCATCGTGACCGTCTACTACCTAATCCGTGAATTGATTTATTGCCGTTTAAGCTACCTAACCGGAGTATCCATCTTCGTTGCTGCTACGTAATTAATATACATACGGCGTTAATATCCCAGAACGTCTTGCGCGTTTGGCTTGCTGACTTTGCCATTTACATGGTACTGCAGGATATGGCGAACTGAGATTGAAAGCTGGCTGGCTGGCATCGGTTATGAAGGCTTAAGCAATGTATTAGCTCTGAAGCCATGTAGGATTAAGAGGATCTCCGAGCTCATGGTGTACCGTTAAGTTGCCATGATGATAATGTGGATTCTCAGTAGATTTGTTAACTGAAGGCATATGATATGTAGTATTTACTACATAACTTAGTTACTTACTAACTTGCAGTTAGTAGTTAGACTTGTATGGTTAAGCATTATCGTAGGACTTTAGAACTAACCTATCTATCTATCCAACACAATCCTATTCAACAGTCTGTACTTGATCAGCATATCCAAGGCCTCTATTTATGAATAAATTATTACGTTAGCTAGCAAATTAAAAATCTTTTAAAAATTTTACTAGAAACAATTAACCCTAACACGACAATTAACACCTGTTTCTTGGATCTATATCCACTGGTTGTAAAAAACACTTAACAGAGAATTCATAAAAATTTTTTTAACAAGCCACAAAACACTTCAAAACAGAGCGGTTTGTGTAGTTGAAACTGTTTTAAATCATAATATTAGTTCGCTAAGCCGGCAACGTTTAAGGGCATAAGCTTGAAACTTTTAAATTTAAATCAACGTTGCTACAGTTACGATCCGTTCATTCTCTAGAATAGTTAACGAATTGTTAGCACATATTTGGTTAGCTTAAATATAAAAGCGGGATATAATTTTACAAGCACTTTATAAAATACAACTTTTTATTTAACAGGAAAAACCTTACTCAATGACGAAAGGAGCTCTTTACACCGCAATCAAGAATTTATATTGAAGTATGTACGTGTCCCTAAAGCTTTCTTGCACCTGGAGACTGGATGTGAAGCCCCACAGATCATCATCACAGACTGTAATTCGAAAAAAAAGCTACAGCAAAGCGTGCTGTTATCACGGACCCAAAAGACCTTCAATGCAATTCAACAGTCATATATACCTATCCCATAACGTTTGAATATTGAAACGTACCAGCAACAAAATTGCACTGCACAACTAGTGAATCACAAAGTACTTATTGGATTTATTAATGATTACGTCAACATCACGTTATAAATTGGCTATTAATATTCATTGGCAGTGGTTTTCAACACAATAATAACTGCTGCGCTGTAGTTTGCGGAATAATTCAATAGTAATAATCATAGACCGAACTTTTAGCAACGGATGTTTTTAGTGATGGAAATAAAAGAGAAAATGACCTAGACTACAATCATTTGCAGGTGTCTGCAGTTGAGGATGCTGCGGACGTAGACCATTAGGTACATTAATTGAGATCTATGGAGAATTAAGAATTAAGGTTTATAGACCACTCGAAGACTTAACGATTAACAACACAATGCTTAATTATCATCCGATTTACTATCTGGTTTAATGTGTCCTTCTAAGCACAAAAGCACCTATGAATTTTACCCACAATGGTCTACAACGCTTTCAACACCAAAGTAGCTTCTGTTTCTAACTACATTTTTGCTTTTTGCTTTATGGTTGAGTGATCTTATTTTAGGGTAATCGATGAGTAAGGTCACATAACCCATTTTATAGATTCCATTTTGAGGTGTAACATGTGTTATATTTCAAACTTTTATTACTGGAGAAGCTAAGTACTTGGCATCTATTATACGGCATCCCTCTTAAAGAGTTAAACATTCACTTAAAGCAGTTAAAGGAATAACTTCTTAAATCACAGTAAACACATTTTACGGTTAACTTTAGCGAAAATCGGAGTTCTCAGTGTTCGAATCGTAAAAAGCCGATTTGCTTTAAACTCACGTAGAGTAAACCGCGATCTTTATCGGGAATAACAGCTGAAAGGTCTCCCGGGGGAACTTTTAGAATGCATACGCTCCGAGGTGTCCACTTCACTACTCCGCCGAAGTTCGCCGTCCACTTCTAGACTCCGCCGACCACTTTCAAACTTAGCCAATTGTTTTCGACATTTGTTCACTTGTGAAGAGCCCTTGCTCTTCGTCTATCGCCAACTAGACACGAACCAGATCTGTCCATGGAAAGATGCTATATCAAACTACATACATATACTGTATTTGTTGGATATGTTAGGTTAACTTTAAGTCACTAGGAACATTCGTCCCATTCAAATTTTTTATAAAATTATTTATAAGAAATATAATTTCGTGTCGATATAAAAAAAATGTAACTAAATGTTCCACGGCTTATTAAATTTTTTTTTTGTTACAAATATGTACTATACGAATAAAGGATAATTATTTAACGACATTATACTTTTACACTGTTGACTTTAAGTTATAAATTTTCTGTGACTGTCAGTAGAAAAAATATTCTTCTCGGAAGATTCTTTCTGATTTTTCATGAGACTGATCAGATTAGGAATTTTCTAAAAAGAAAATCTGACGTACACCGACTGCAAAACGTATTTGGAATATTTTTTTCAAATTCCCGATATAAACAAACTATTAATATTAAAGAAAATTTGCAATCCGTTATATTATCTTCAAATCTGAATATCAAAGTAAGTAAGTAAGTAAGTAACAGTTAAGATTTATCCACAAGCGATAGAGCCCAATCGTTGGTCGCTGACTGTTCAACCAGTGAAATGAATGCGGCAAGCAAGTTTTCTATTCCAAGAAACTTTTCTGGTCATCTTGCAGACATCGTAACGTAACGCGCCAGGAATATTACTCTCCTACTGTCTCGGCTAAAACGTTTAGTTGGGAAACTCGTATCCTTCGTGACAAGTATTTTGTTTGGTGAAGTATCTGAAGTTTTTGTTAATAAATACTTGCTAATGTTATAATATAACAATCCATAATTGTTTTAATGTTGCCCTCGGGCCAATTATTCTTTAATACACTAATCTAGCCAAATGTGAAACCTTTGGGACATGTTAGAAATTTAATATGTCTTGCTCTGTTGACGTAAATGATCATAAGGCTCCTGAATTTTTTCCATGAAGTATAAATAAACGTTCACACATTCACACCCCTGCACAAGAATTCCGTGTTGCGGATGGTACGGAAGTCGGAAGTACAAACATATAACATCACAAACACCTACGTTCCGTGAACAAACATTCATCTATCACATAAATGTCTTCCCCGGCCGGAAATCGAACCCGGGTTTCCTTGCTCGACAAGCAGTCATTATTAACTGGGCTACGAAGTCTTCAAGGTCGTGAAGGGTGCCACTTGGAAACCGAGGAAGATTAAGAAGTCAAACTCTCTCATTGTGAGAGGAGACCTAAAACCCAGCAGTGGGATGATTATAGGTTGTAATAATAATACATAAGTCAAGTGACTTCATAATAAAAGTTTTAATATTGAGATTTCTCGATTCATTTAAGATTTACACATTGTGAATAATACTAACAAAATAATTCTTTATTGTTGTACCTGGTGACTGTTCTGTTACGTCCCCAAATATAAACCTTTTGAAAATTTTTGATGCCCATTCATCATAAGTTCTAGTAACTTTCTTACATCGTAATCTACAAATAACAGCCTGTACAAGAATGCGTGTCTTTTTGCCATTAGAACCAGCAAACTGAAATCTTTTCTGTAATTTAGTTGATAAGAACTTGAAAACAAAGTCGTCAAGCTACGCTGCGAATACTATATTCAACAAAAGTTCACAGTCAAAGATTATTGTATTGTTATTTAGCAACATTATTAAGTTGTTCAACTATAAATATCGTTAATTACTTTCATAACGGGATAGTTATGAGTACTGATTGTAATCTTAATTTTTTTATTCGTTTAGTTCAAAATTCTCGATTGTAAAGTGCGTACTCTTTGCCTGGTTACAACCTTCTACAGCTCCCACTTTGGGGCATGGTTTTTTTTTTTGATTTATTATTAAAGGGATTTTGTCGCTGAGCGACCACATCGTCCCGTAAAGGATCAACAATATATTAATACACACACACATAATTATATAATTAACACACAAGACAATCAAAATTTAATGTTTTGCAAGGCCCACAGTACCCAGCCTGCACAGTATCCTGGCTTCCTCTGACATTGGAGCGGCTAAAATACTGTTTAGTCGTCCAATCTGCATTGTTCTTGCAAAATATTGTAACCTCAATGATTCTGTCCGCACATATTCCGTCAAAATGTGTTGACCATCTTCAATTGTACCGCAGTCATTACATTTAGAGGATTGGGTTTTTTTCATTAAAAATGCAAACTTATTTGACGGGATGTGTCCGGAACGTAATCTAAGAACCATCGTAAGAAATTGTCTATTACACAGTGTTTTATCAATGCATGGGATTTGAGATATTTGTGGCTGAATAGTCCTATACCAGATGCCTTTTTCAAGTGAACGTTTATCAAAATATTCCTGCCACGACTGTTGACATTGCCCTTTAATTAAAGAAAAATATTCAAAAAAAACAGGTACCACCGCTAGCGGGACTCCGTTCTTCGTCGCTTCTTTAGCTAATAAGTCGACTTTGTCATTCTCTTTCAGGCCAATATGAGATGGGATCCATTGTAGTATTATTTTAATGTTGTGGGATTGTAATCTTAAAATCGATTTTATTATTCGATAGGCAATCGGTAGTCCTCTCACGGGAGAGGAACAACGAGCCAAATGTTGTAAGGCACTTTTAGAATCTGTCAAAATAATAACCCGATCAATAAATAAAATAACAACTACATGAATTTTTTTTAAGGGTAAGTCGCAGCATTTAATCCAAAAATCGATAATTTGGAATGTGTCCAAGCTCGGCCTTACTTTATAGCAGTCATAATACTTAATGCTGATAAAAGGTACGTTTTCGTATTAAATGGAAATAGCGAACGAACACAATTCATCTGGTGTTATGTGACTACTGCAACTAGATATAAACCAGTCTCAGATCTGTGTATAGCCCTATATTTCTAATTACAAAACTGTCGCATTTACATCAAAGTGTGCTTTACTTGGATCTTTTATATAGACAAATATTATATTATTAGGCTTCATAATATAATTTTTGTTTGTCGGAGAGTCAATAATCTTCTAAGACTGTATTTATAAAATTTACAAAACAAAAGTTGTTTGTTATCTATGTGTCTGCGGTTAGCTCTAGAGCTCGCAAAAGATTTTCATGTCATCTTAAATACTTAATATATAAAAATTCTCCCGCCTGTATTACTGGTCGGCAATACTTCAATGACACGCCTTTGGTGTTGCAGACGTACCTGGATGGCAATGACCACTTGTGTCGACTATTAACATAAAAAATGTAACATTATTCACAATCTGAATTGCAATGTAATAAAATTATTTTTTAAGTAAAATTATTTATTTATGTTGTTTATTTTCATAATAACTTCTATATAGACAGGCAAGAAAGGGCTTCATCATTCATCATTACAACCCATAATTGTCCGACAGCTGAGTCGGTCTCCTCTCGCAAACCCATGGAGTTCAAGAAGTCAAGAGATTTATTATTTGCCTAGCAAATAATAAATAGTAAATCAAATAAATAGCAAATAATAAATTACCTAGCAAATAATAAATCACTGGACCACACTCCTGCTACATATACAACAGTATTCTATTAACATCAGTCGGAATGTAATTACTAATCAGTCGGAATGTAATTACTATAGTAATTACTAATCGATAAGTTGATCGAACCTGGAATAGCAAGCGAGACTAATATATTTCAATATGCAACTCCTATTCTAACTACCCTCAAAAACATATATATTTAACAAACTGTTTAAACATTGATAATTTTCTGTTATATTGAACAGAATAAGTAATTTTATTATTGTACAAATACTAGGTGAACGGATTTTTCGGCAAAGTGAATATTTCAACAGATAAGAATCTTACATCAGCAAAAAATCTCTAAAGGAAAGCGATTTTCACTCGTATCTCATTCTGCGGTGCGACCCCACGCCAGCTTTCAAAGTGCTTACGTTCGTTATCGAGACAATCGATTAAGTATCAAATCATCGCAATCCCGTTCTTATACGCCTTCCTAAAAGGTTACTTGAGCCCGTAAAAAGTTAATAGAGGCCCCGATTTATGTGACTTTTACGTAATGTTCCGTTTTACGGAAACAAAATGCAGTTTGTAATTTCGTCGGCCGGAGGATGTATACGTTCCTTTTTTTTTTTGGGATTTTATTACAGGCGTCATTGTCGCGATTAAGGGTGGGCCAATAAAATACGACTAGGGTGGACGGTGCCGCGGCTAAGACGTTTGATTTTATGTAGTCGCATTAATCCTAAATACACGAGAGTGGTGCGTGCGGTGTGGTCTCATTCGTCGCTCAGCGTGGGAGTAAGGCTTTGCTTATTGGGAAAATGTCAGTCCTAAATATCACAAGATGAAATGTGGAAAAATAGATGAAATATAGAGAAAAATTAAGTAAAGCAACAGCTTGCTTATGTGGTGTTCGTTAATACACAGTAAATAAACCGCGACCAATAATACTTTCGGTAGGAATGCGTAGGTGTATGGGGTATACTTGAAAAAATTATAAAACGCCTCATATACACGGATAATAGGTGCGGTTCTACTTTGTAAACGATCATATTTCTCAAATTCAAGCACGAGCAGGTTGTACCCTTGATATAAGCTACTGATATGCCAAGAATCATCGAAAACTTTTCAGCGATTTTATTGTGATACATGGTCTCAGACCTACAGAATGTCAAAAATTCCAATAATAGGGTCATAATCTTGGACACTTTGGATCCTGGGAAATGGATTTGTGCCCGCGGAAAAGGAAATAAAAGTTAATATAATTCATTCTATTAAGAGGGCAGTAAATTTTTTTTATCCTGCTGCACCTGTTGTGGAAAAATTTGTCTCTAATTTATGGGTAAATAAAAAAACCCGTTTTTAAAACAATGCGGGTGCTATTTATAAACGTAAGGCGTTTTCCGAAACAAAGCCGGATCAGGTTAGTAGTTTATTTCATGAGGCACTAGTTTTATCTTGAGGATCTGTTTCCTAATAATAGGAAATAATTTGGTAATATGAATATTCTCTTAAGATTTTTTACTTTTCTTCTATCAAATTAAAGTTGAAAATCATTTAATAACTTAGGTATTTTGTGAATAGACTTATGCACGCCATTTTTTGCTTTTACTACTGGTTAGAAAAGGTGAATTGAGGAGAAAAAATGACGAAAGGAACTCTTCAGCACATTTTTAAAAAACTACTTAAAGAAATTACAATGTAAGTTTTATCTGCGCGGTTTAGGCACTGTAATTTCCAGGCGGACTTACCATAAATATATGAAGTCAAATTCATAATATGAAGACGTAACCAAATTATGCCTATTTCTTGTTACACATTTATTTGTATCACTTTTCTGCTTATAGATATTTAATTGTTTTCGTATTGATAATATGTACTATGAATGTATTGACAGGCTACGGTGATCGCACCTATTTCTTTAAGTTTATCCCGTAAAGATTCAAGCGACTTTAATCTGTATATAGCTTTAATTGCTCTTTACTGCAACACAAATGTAGTACCAATGTTAGTTGATTAACCCCACATTATAATACAATAAGACTATAACAATAAGACTATAAAAATGGGCAATATAAAGAAGTAATTTTACATTTACATTTTAATCTTTAGTGTCCGAAAAGTTTTAATTAATTCTAATGTTCAGATATAATTTCAAATAAAACACTTCATTCAGTAACGAATTTTCTTAATATATAATAATAACCTTTTACCGGCGATGAAGTAAATGGGTTGGTCAACGTAACAAATATATTTTGAAAGTAATTTAAAAAGCGGTTGCTACATCTTTCATAGCTATCACAATAAATTAATAATTTTCTAATTAATAATATTAGGAAAATCGACCCCAGACACAATGAAATGGGGCAAACATGAAATTTATTAAATTCGTGATAAAATTTAATAAAAACTGTTTCGCGTGCGAATGCTATTTATAATCGTAAGGCGTAGGATTTCTCAAACGACGCGAGGGCGGGGCTAGAGTAAAATAAAATTTATAACAGTTTCAAATCAGATGCATAAATCAATAAAGACTCCACCGTATGTACCATAAACCGTTTGTAATTAAATATAGAGTAATAAAATTAAATTTAAATGTAAATTTAAACTTATTTTTTGTTGATTTATTTTAGGAAACATAAAAAAATTACAGCGATCGTAACAGAAAAGTTACTTTGTCCGATTTAAAGCATGTACATATAAAAAAATAATGTACATAAAAATCAAATCGTAAAACACAATTTTAGATTAAAACCAAGTTAGCGACCATCGACACCGGCCATCGCTAACCCGCCATCCGGTTACAGCGGTTAAAATGAATAAATAATCGAGTTTCCGAATTTGGGGCAAATCTTCACGTAACGAGTTGAAAACAAATAAAGCCGAGTGAAACTGAGGGTTGGAACTTATTATGCCGGGCAATAAATAATAAAACGGGGTAGAGTTATTTCCGAGTCCTGCGGGAGTGAGTAAGTTTTAATACAAACGCCGTGTAACCCTGGCGACAGTATGAGCTGGTGACGCGGTGACACCTGAAAACAGCTCCGAGATGTAAGTATTTATATTTAGAAGGAGATATGATGAGAAAAATCTTTAGTTTCAGACTAGAACTTGGAACTTTCGTTCGGCACTTGGGATATTTTTCACGACAACATGGTCAAACCTGCGATTATGTAAAATAGATTAAAAATATTGTCTTCAAACTTAGCTTGGATATATAACCTGATATTTTTCCAAATCACGATTTTGTACAAAACGAACCAACCTAACCTTGTAATCCGTACATCCGTTCAATCCAGTCCCAATCCAATCCATACGTGCAAGCATCGCAATATTGGCACAAAACATACCTAAACTTTCATAGTATTTAGGTATATAAATAAAATATATCTATATCTTTTTAGCTATTACTGATCAAATATTACTAATTTTATATATAAATTGTATAGCTACATTCCAAAATTAATGGTATTTATATTCAAGATATGTGACAAAAAAAATTACTGGAAAATAATATTTATAAGAGTAAAATGATCTTACATAAATAACTCCCTAATTTCAGGGTATTGCACAAAAAACGAACGTCAAAATAAACACATAAATACACAAAATTTTATAATTGCCCGACATCCGTAAAAATTCTTCTGCTTCATTTCTTTACACACAAACACGTTACAAACGTTAATCTAACCAAGAGATAAGTCTAGACTTGTCTCGGGTCTAATGCTGGCATCAATTCCGTCTCTGTTTGGTAGCTTTAAACGTTGCCAGTAGTTGCGAGCAGTTCTCACTTGTCGACGGTACACAACAAATCGGTCGGTGTAGATTCCCTCGTTACCTTTAGGAAACACCTTGGTATTTGTGCCAAGTTGTAAGTTACTGTTAAAAGTCCTGCTAAAATACAATAAAAATATACAAAATAAATAAATTTCCGCGTTTTTATAATCCGTGGATTTTTTTTTCAACTGTAATTCGTACTTACAATACAATTTCCAGTATTTCATACCGATATTTCGACCCAATTGACTTGATAGCAACCATTAATGACCGTTTACATAATAAACAATACACGCCATCTGTTAAAAGGGTCTATACAACTCACTGTAGTCGGAATACCCACCAAAACCAGCGTTCTTATTTCAAAATAATGGTTCACCAGTGGTACCACGACGCCCCGGGGGCAACAACCACAAACAGCCTTGAATTTAAATGAAAAGGGTACATTCTCCAGTGGATTTAATCTGGGCAACTTGGTCATCCAAATTGTTATCCTGTACGCTTCTAATTTTTTGAAATTATTAATATTAGAAATAAATTATCACTAACTTTTATCTCTGAGTTGTTCATTAATTACAAAAGAACCTCCCAAGTTTCAAAGCACACCGTAGATTTAATAATTATAATTCAGTAATCTTAGGGCCATCATAGTACTATTGCTTAAAGACTGATTGCTAAAATATAATATACTAGCGGCCCGCCTCGGCTTCGCACGGGTGTACTTTTATTTTAAAAATGTTGAGATATATTTATAACTTTATCTTTATAAAGGACATATTCTATGTTGCAAATGCCGCTGCGTAAGGAGCCGACTGCGCGACTACTTATTTCATAGACGTACCCGCCGCGCATCTCGTGCCCGCACCCTCGTTGCCTTGTCCGCCGGCCTACGCTACGGCTGCTTTGCGTGGGGCCACACTGGTCATTACGCTAAACTCGTAAAATCTTCTGAACAAAATGTCCGATTTGAGTAATTCAAAAAGTTATCTATAGGTATTGAAACAGTTTTGAATATGAAATGATTGATTTGGATAAGGATTAATACGAAGGTGTGGTTATTATGGTCTGATTTTGGTCAGCTTTTAAAATGTAAAAAGTGGTTATAGTGACATAACTACAATAGTTGGATATGTAGTATCGCGAAGTTATTTGTAGATATTGATATGATCTCTAATATTGTAAAACATTTTTTGTTCTATCATAAATAGTTTCTGCAGCGTATGCGACAAAATAAATTTTTAAGCAAATTTTTTTACACTTTGGTTCACGTTACTGAAGTTTTAGCAAGGATCCCTTTTTTTCTATTAATAAATATAGCCAATGTTACTCAGGGATAAAGTAGTATTCTAATGATGAAAGAATTTTTAAAATCGCTTCAGTAGTATTTGAGTTTATGCGTTTAAAAATATACAAAAACATACGCAAACAAAGCACCATAAACATCCAAGACCCGAAAATAACAATTTTCTCTTATATGTGTTTGTATATTCCAGGAATCAAATACGGGATATTTCACTTGGCAGGCCAGATCATTAACTAAGGATCATTCTGATTTTGGGGAAGCTCTTGACGTTTATTATGACATTTGCAAGGAAACCCGCTTGAGAGTTGTCTGTATTGATCTTAAAAGTTGTTCAAAGCCAAGCATGACGAGCTTTTTTAAATCAGAGTAGAGCAACATACCCTAGTTCAGCACAGATAGTAGTAGGTAGTAGAACAGACATAGATTTCAACATGACTTCGAATAGCTATACTAGACTAGGAATAGCTTTGAGGATCAATATTAATAAATGCCATTAGCGACTAATAAAGTTTGCAAAGCTTCTAACTTGAATACTGGTTCGTCGATTGAGGTGCGCAAGATGGATGTATAGTGGCTTGGAGCGATCAATCAGATGGAGGGATTAGGATGGCGCCTCTCAGCTGCACGGCTTTATCGTTCCTACGTGAGCGAGCCGCGCTCCTTGTTAAGCTCTCGTTCTATTTTAATTGTAGATACTTGTATATATATCCTATAGTTTTATGATTTTCTTTCGAAGTGAGTTAGTTATTGTATTTATGATAAAAACATGTGCAGGTCTACTGGAAGTTCTGGCTGGGTTGAAATTATTTAGATTCGTCACCTATGTACCTCCCAATGAATCCCGTGGCGTTTACATTTCATACAGCGCTGATCGCTCACCATCACTCGGCCCGATCTTTTTATTACTTTTATTCTTATACTTATCTTAAAAAACGCTCAATCGTTTTATTTGTTTGAATTAAATTAATCCGTAAACTCCTTTTAAGTAAAAACTAAAATCCGACTAAGTTATGAAAGTTTCCCAGCGAGGGAAAACTTGCTACAAGATATTCCCATTACCGAGGCGTTGCAACTCATCGCTGAGCGGAGTTCAGGGTGAGATCGGATTCACAGCACAGGTGTAAATACAACACTGTACAGATATAGTGAAGTTAAATCAATGTATTTTTACTTGTAAATACAAGTGTAGAAAGTAGTTAAAATTTACGATGCGACGAATTTTTGCAAGGGAAAACTGTCACCAATAAATAACTTTGTTGTTACAACGTTGCGTTTTGATTAATATGTTTATATGTATCTTATATATAAGAAAATAATAGTTGGTGAATCAGTTAGTAATATTGTAAGACGAGAAGATTATTTTTGGCTATGCTAGAATCCGACAGATGGCGTTGTTGTCAAGTTATCCGTTAATTCAAATAATTTAATTTATAAACCCAAATAACACATTTTAGACAAACCAATTCCTTACAATTTTATAATACCTACATTATTTTTAAATCCCTCGTAATTTAACAGTCGTGAATAATAATAACAAAATCCTTCGCATAGTACACACAGAACATATACATATGGATACCTTGAGATATTATTTAGTACAATAGGCGGCTTACCAATTAATCAGCGATCTTTTCCAGACAACTTATTAAGGTATTACAACAGATAATATATCGGTATTGAATAGGGCTGCAAATAAAAATGAAAACATTTATAATATTGGTTATACTCTGTCATACTTCATTAATATTTTATTAATCAGGAGCTCCAGTTTTAAACGGTACTTAAATCCACTCAAGTAACAACAACAATCAGAGTTCATAATTTATTCCATTGAACTTGGAGAAAGCAAGATCTAGTTGTAAATCCAATTGAAACCCATCGCACTATACAATCTATATCTTTGTATATAGACGCACGTAATTCCGCTATTAATCCTTATGCTGTTGTTTAATCAACCTTATGGCTAGCTTTATCGACGCATTATTACATTAACATACAATCATACATATAGGAAGCCTTATTTATATTCGTCGTATTAATGGAATTCATGTATTTTGATTTCTACATTTCTGTGGCTGAGTCAAAAAACAATTTATGGTAAAGATGTGAAAGAGCGCTTTCAATGAGTCGAATCAAAGGATCATCGTTATCCCTCTCTAATTTTTTAAAAGTGAGTATATCTGTAAGTAGTCTGTAGATGAGTTAAGTAAGTAAAGTAATATCGTTGCGTCGAATAGATCACCGTATTTTGCGCTCATATAATAATTATATAATTATGTTATAAATTTCTGTGATTTAGATTATCAAATGCATTGAGATTTATAAATTTAAATTTTAAATTCAATTCGTATTTATATTGCAGGTTATATTTGATCTTGCCAACGTAAACCGTGAACTGAAGAAAAAAACGTGGAAAAATAAAATCTTGTCGACTTAACAAACCTTAAACTAATTAGTGATCTCAGATATTGTTAGCTCGTCCTAATTAGAACGTAAGGAACAACAAGTGAATGATAGTTAATTGAACGTTCGCGGATCGTTAGATCTCATCGACGATTCAACACGCCGGTCATTCCGGGGATTTGCATTTAAACTGCAGGGTCTTACCGACCTCGCGCTGTTGGGTTGAATTAAACAAGCCCCGGGATTTAAACTGTTAAAAACAAATGAATAATACAATGCTTGGCTTAAACCTATTTGTGACATGCTACAGGCATACAGACCGCTCATTATGATTGAGGATTGCAGGTTTGGATATTGTACGGAGATCAGGAAGCGACTTCAATGTCGGAAGTAAAGACCAAACGACTATTTTTTGGCTTAATGTACTCGACAAAACACGGAAGAAGTCATGAAAAAAGTTATTCCGTCAATCTCAGCCGAGCCTGATATTCATTATGAACACTAGAAGTTAAGAACTATTGAGTGATTCAAAGATATAATTTTTAATTCATAATCATGGTCTGTGAACGACTCAGAAATTTTCCTTTTTAACGAATCATTTTATAATTTTTTATGTAAGAAATGAACAGGAAATGAAACCAACTACAACTATAATACAGCTACAGCAATAGTGATCCGACATGTCACCGCCAACTGATGGGCTTCACTCAGGCGATTTGCATTTGAAGCGTAAGCCTGGATTTGTCCGCCATTTGGATCGCGGTCTTTTCGACCGTCACAACTCTACGCGGTCGAATAATTTGTGCTTAGACTCGGAGGGTTCTAAAAGGATAATATTTACTTATAGTTACACACTCCATGATTATTTTGAAATAAAATAAAATAAGCACACAGCTCGGCAGAGTTTGAATTATCACACAGGTATCATGGATGTAAAAAATCATTACAAATATAATCGAACCTGTGGTTCTTTTTTCGGCAAATACGATCCATAGTAACTTGACTACAGAGTCGTAATTTATACACTTTACATAACAGATTACAAATTACATAATATACTTCCTGACTACGAGAACACTTCTCTGTTGGATAATTTCGTTGTCAAAATATTGAAATTATTCGTTCTAAAAGTTAGAATTCTGAATAAGAATGTTGTATCTCTCCTTAGGGAAAATCGAACTAGTCGATGAAGAAGGGATTGTCCTCAGGTTCATCCATTGAGGATTACTAGACCATGTAGCTATCAAACGCTTTATAAAATCAAACTATAGTATAAAGCAAATAAAGAAAAGACAATGTGTGGTTAATAAAAATTGGTAATTTAGTATTTACGTACGACTGATTGGTTTGGCTACACACGAGACAAAAAATATTAATATTTTAGAAGATTCTTTATAATACTCGTAAAAGATTTCTTTCTCAGAAAAACGCGAATCTAAATTCCATAAAATTTTACTCTTAGTTTTTGAAATGTTTTATGAAAAAATAGCTATAACGCAATAATGAAATTATGTTACTTCAATTCTGAATAAGAATGTCGTATAGTTGCTCTCTTTCGTGTGCGAGTGAGAGGGAGGGAATATTACAATGTTATATTCTCTACTTTCATCTATGTATACATATAATGAAATTTTGTTGATCTGATCGCTTTGTGTACATGAAGGATATGTGAGAATAACTATTTGTAGGGGCCTTAATAAATGCAATAGAACCTAAAACAATAATTGTAAGAATTTTTTCTGTTTATTTGTGTGCCCTAAATTCAGAAACAGATCGTCGAGTTATTTATTTTGAACCGGGATACGAAATTCTTTTTTATTGCATATGACCTGCTTAATTTTTAATTCCAACTGGCAGTTATCTAGGTACTCATACGTAGCCTATCAATGGATTCGTTTAATAAATAATTTTACATTAATACCATATTGTTTGCAAAATTATTATTCGATCAGTGAATCAACTTGTAGCTATTGAAAGCATATTCGTTGAGGCGAATAAATTAATTGAATAATTAAATTGGGAAGCGTCAGCCTGTTGGTAAATTTGAGCTGAAAATCGAACAGCGTTGACAAAGGGGTATTCTGGTCTGTGGTTTTTATGGTATCAACAATATCTATTATGCGATAAATAACTAAATAAGAACATCCATACTCCATACAATATAACTTACTAGAATACCTGGATAAAAAATGAATTTTATACGTTTAGGCTATCATAACTCTAGCTATATTGTTATTTACTAATTTGTACATTCCTCTTAACTCTATGCAAATTTTTAGACCAACATTGAGCGATGCATATTTTATAGGATACTTCTTGGTCCTTCGAGTCAAATAAAACAATAGGTCTACGAGAAATGCCCGATATAACATATTCATACATCATAACGTCTAGGTTATGTCGAAGGGACTATGGTCAGGTTCATTTACATTCACGTCAGTACAACAGAAATGTTCGATAACAAATGTAAATTTCACTGTGGCGCCAGCTGCTTGGCGTCAAAGCTGCTTTGAAACTCGTGTTGGATTTTTGGAGAGTATAATAAAGTTATCTTCTAAAATATTATTGTAAACTATATTAAATATTACTGTAAACTATTGACATTATTGTAAACTATAGTTAGCTGTAAATCTGTGTTTAGTAAGATTAACGCAACCTTTTATATTATTTGTGCTTTTATGTTCTATCGTTGCTTTGTATAATTTCTAAATTCATTTCTTCACCCCTCCTTTTAGTATTGTATTAAAAAAAATAGGCTACAAAATATGTATTCGATTTGGCTTAAGTTTAATATATGTATGTGTAATGGGTAACATACATTAGGTAAAACGCTGGGAATACAAATTTAAATAAATAAATATATAAATAAATATAATATTTTGGTAAAAATCGGTTAAGAATTGATGTATTCCGTGATGGTAGGCGGTCATAGTTGCAAAAATATACACACGTCAGTAACACGAATAACAATAAAAGCTTTAATATCGCCTTATTTGCCAAGATGGAAGTGCAAATCCTTTTGTAAGCCGTCTCTCTAATCAGTATTAGAGAGACTAAATACTTTAATACTCATCTAAAAATCAGTTCGCCGTTAATTTTAGACAAGTCGAGATTTAGTTAAGTAATACCGGACCAGAAATTTGGTAGGATCTTGGGCACCTCATGAGGTACATTCCGTTTGTTGATATATGAAATAAAGTTGCTATTTCTGTCTGTCTCTCCAATATGTTCCTTTTAATCACACAATAGAGAAGTTTAATTAAGTTTAAAGAAGTTTTTAGGATATATGTATATAAAATTGACATGACGTATTTTCAACACACAATAAAAAACTTAAATGTTGGAATAACGGGTTAAATCCATCTTAATCAGGCGTAAAACGAGCATAAAAAAAGGTTGCTAAAAATTGCTTTCATCAGAATAGGACTCGATTTACATTCAAAGCGTGATCAGTATCGTGCGGCGCCGCGGCGTGCCGTCCAATATTTACGTAAACACAGCTTTTTCGCGCACCGCCCCACCCCGACGTAAAAAGCGCTCATCCGCTAACGCCTACAGTTTAGTATATTAATAAATTGTCAAAAATGACGTAGTTTAAACTTGTGAAAAAACAGGTGTGAGCGTCCGTCCATCTTTGGATCTAAATCAACCGTCCTAGCTCTTGGTGCACCATGCCGAAGAACAGAATTAGCTTCGAAATTCTTTTGGAGATCACTGGAGTGCTCAATCCGAACTGTGCTCATGCATGGATGCAAGATATCAGCTTACCTAGCTACTGTCCTTCTTCAAAAGCCATCTGTAAAATATTTTCTTGTGTATATGTTCCAGTAACATTCGAGTGTATAACAAAGATAATAGGTAACAACATAGGGTACACGCAAGCAGACATGTAATTAATTTAAAACGTTGAACAAACGGTCACTTTATTGGTTGGTACGTTGATTCATTTATCTCCATAGCCGTTAAACAGTACATGAATTTTTAAATAACTTTACAACCCCTAAATAGCAACGAACGAGGTGTTACTTTGGTATAATGCATAAGAGATCGGAAGTACGGCTACTTGCAGACGCCCAATCGTTAAAAATGAAAAACATGGCGCGTGTATACAAAAAATATGATATTGTGCGGTATGGAAACGCGCCCGAGGCGATGGCGTCACGGGGACCTACCGTCGACAAGCCGTCTGCACGCTATGCTACTTGAATTCGCAACATTTACATTGTTATAAGTGGAATATAATGCATCAATTCTACTACATCTTCGGCAGCCGACTTGTTTCTTCGTTGTCTTTATTGTTTAGTTATTTATAATTTATAAAGGTGAATATGGAAGGTTGTCGAGAGGTATTAACAAGACTGTAGCACTTATACTTTTTACAAATTGTAACAATGAACATCCTGCATTTCCGTACTGCAATTTATCTACTTCTTAAAATAAAATTTATAATTGAAAACACATCCTGCATTTTTCTACCGTACTTCATCTCTTCCAATCAAACCGCACAACCTGCTTCATATGTCTCAGTTGTTCACGACACGTTTTTCATTTTAACGATAGAGGCGCGCGTGGCTCAGACATTGTAAGGTTTTTAGTGCTATATTGTAGGTTTTAAAGCTAGGTTGCATTGTGTTTATGTAGTGAACGCGAAGCCATATATTTATTAAGTAACTAATCAACACCATGTCTTTATGTTCTACACCACACTTACAGTTTTGCTTTAAAGCCAGTGATAATTATATTATTGACTAGTTGTGCCCGCGACTTCGTCCACGTGGAATTTACCAAAAATAGTTATTTAGTAGAAATAAAAGTAGCCTAAGTTACTCCTTATTACATCAGCTACCTGCCAGTGAAAGTTCCGTTAAAGTCGGTCCAGCCATTTCAGAGATTAGCCGGAACAAACAGACAGACAGGCAGATAAAAATTGTAAAAAATGTTATTTTAGTATATGTACCGTATATACATCCATATACATGTAGTAAAAAGCGGTTATTTTATTATTACAAACAGACACTCTAATTTTATTTATTAGTATAGATTACATAAACTTAATTCGCTTGACTCATTTCAGACCTATCCAAGGTCTTTTCTTATGAGCCGCCTCGAAGAACAGCAACGAGAACGCACTTGCGACTGACATGATGTCTTTAACTGATAGTCAAATTATATTTTCAATATTATTCAATTCTTAGGCAACATTTAAAATAACAAACACACCCTGCATTTCCTTACCATACCTACTGTTTTGCAAATTACTAATTTTGTGGATGAAAACAAATGGTTTCTCCGGGCCCATATCTCAATATGGTTTAACGTTGTGAAAGGCATCCTTTAAACTCACTACAGCAGTTGAATAATGCTCGCAGCTACAATATAAATTAACCTAACTTAACATACTTAACCGTGAGATAGGTGAATGGCCACTTTGCACCTCTCCCCGCAGTAAGCTCGGGCTAATTAATGCTATGAGTATGGGACTCAAAAATGAAACGGGTACCAAGATCTCGTCAATATCTTATTTTTATTTAGTCATGTTTGTTTTGAGTCGATGTTGTGTTATTAAAAGGAATAAAAAAAAACCATTGTAAGTTGTTGACTACAATCCCACCTGATGTTAAGCGGCAATGTAGATAGATAGTAAACATCTTGGAAAATGAATTTTCAATCTAAATTTGAAAGCATCAACACAACATTGAAACGGGAAAGTCGACGCAGGTATTTCCAAAACTTTGCGCTACGCAATAGAAGCGCAACAAAGCATAGAGCATCGTCCACCGTAGGGATTTGCACGACGAAAGCAGCACACTCGCCGTGCATAGTCATTCGAGGGTGAAAGCAGGATGGAGGGGGCTTATTTTCATTACAACGAGCGAGCAGATGAGCCACCTGATGATGAGTGGTTACAACCGGCCGGTACAATGTATATAATAATAATAATAAAATCAGTTCATTGCCACCAAAGATAGTTACGAATTTAGAAACATGCGGATTGCACTCGTCCGAGAAATAAAGGTCCTGATCACGTGGGCGAAAGGTGAAGATACTCGACCACGTTTCCATGGTCTTAAAACAAATACAGATGAAAATGAAACAAAATTAATATAAGCAATGGGCTGGCTACTGGCTCAGCTATTTGCTTACTTGGGACCGAGGGGAAGCGCTGGTTTTCAGCGAAGTCCTAAGATGTTGTGTGGGTGATGCAATGGTCGGTCCCCCAGCCACAATATTTGTATTTATTAAAATATTACGTTGTTAGTAAATTGATTTGTTTAATATTTAACTTTCGTCACTAATTTGGTCCATCGATTCCTCTCAACAAACATAGGATAAACAGCTTCATATCTTGACGAGCCCTAAGCTCTTAAAATAATATGCAGTACATCATAGCAAATATAAATTAACCCAATTATTACTAACTCTCCAATACTGCATCCGAACATTAAAAAACTTTTTACAGCTAATTACAACTAGTGAGGCAAGAAGGGAAAGCCTTACTAATATTCTCGAGGTTTCACGGGAATAAATTAAAGGGTGAGCGACTTTCAATAAAAAGGATGTAGCGCCGCATCCTCGTCCGTTGTTCAGCAGGGTGCATCGTGAATACGAAGTGTGCTGAACTCAAGGATGGATGGACTTTATACTGTCAACTAAAATATATATTTTTCGTTGATAATATTACCTAAGGTTTGCCTTCAACAAACACTGTCCGCAGACGCTCTGATTAACGGTAACCGTGATTGTTTAATTAATTCAGCGTAGCTGGCGCCACTTGTGTACGGGCGATGACAAATGACAGGCCACTGTCCCCTTTCTAGCTATGATGTATTATTTTGAAGTGAATATCGTATATGATGTGTGTAGATCCGGACGTAAGGAAATTTGATTAATTAATTTGGCACGTAAAATTATTTATATAGTGTAATGTTTTAACTTCAAGTTATAAGGTGGAATATTGTAACAATTAATTACCACGTTAGTGAATTAATTTGTATATTCTTAAAGAATTATACAAACGGTTTCTTTGAATATGGTAACTAAAAATTAAAGTACTAAACTGATTTTGATGCTATTTTTACAATTAAATAATAATTTACGAGGTAGATTTAGTTACAGAGTAAAAATTAAAGAAAAATAAAATCGCTTAATAATAAAAACAAACAACTTGGGACCAGTTATTACTTGTCAAGAAAGAATCACATTTTTCGGAAGCCAAACGAAGGCAGGTTACATATCTCATATATACAAAAAAATATACGCGTTATTAGAGTCTATTGTTCTATGTTCATGTGTGTATTTATGTATGTATCGTATATATATGTATATGTATGTATTATTCAGTTGTTTATGAACTGATGAAGAGCAACAACACCCCTTAATGGTTAGAATTTATAGGGTTAAACTGAGATTTGATGACCGACTTCAAAAAGAAAAACTATAAAAATGTACTAAAAAGTGAAAATAATTTGAAATAAAATTTGATGGCGGTGCGACGCCTGTATCAAAACAATACTTATCGATTTAAATATATAATTAAAAACGGAATGTATTACTAACAAAATAGTGTTATGTGGTCGGAGCGAATTAAGCGTAGCAACTAATATTTATGTAGATTGGAATATATATCAAACATTTCAGTATACAGTATACAGTGTACATACCCAATATTTTATTAAAAATGATTTTAACTCTTGAAAATTTAATAATAATGCTTCATTACGGGTAGGATTTGTAAACGTAATAATTATGTTAATAAAGTTTTATATAAAGTGAATATTTATAACTTATATTGCAGTTCATTTTTTTAAGATACGAAGTATTTTACACCGTTAAAGACCATTTGTGTTCGGGTCGTGGGTCTTTATGACATCACACCTTGATGCACTGCGTAACTCGGCGAATTGTTAGTGTGTGTATGTATATATATAATATGTACATGAATATATTGTTTTCCACTCGTAATAGTCTTGTAAAACCATTTGGCATTAAAATTATTGATTCTATTTGTGAGACAAGTTACGTTTTTTGTATTAAAAGGATAGTGAGATGACGATAATTAATAGTCCCTGCAACTACCTCTCACGAACATCTGTAACTAATCTTAATACTAACAATACTTACATACAATAACTTTTAGTTATTGACCAATTCATAAGCGCCTGGACGGAAAGCTTGCTGTCGCGAAAAGAATTTTAGGTGTGTCATTTTGTAATTATAAGGAATTGATTAATGTAGTGTTAGCAGCAAAGTGACGTCACATCCGTTAAGAGGAGGGGATGGCGGACAGTCACCGCCAAGCACATATATAAGACGATGAGCGCTCGTCTTGACAGACGACGGTACCGTCACGCCGTCACAATCAGACGATCAGGCTTTTCTACCGGTCGAGTCTAAGCGCACGAAGCGCCTAACCAAACGCGCCGCGA
>PDGT01000003.1:2764527-2818793 GCA_003671415.1 Megathymus violae | reverse complement strand
TTCACCCCCCCCCTCCCCCGCTTTCCGGAGGGTAGCCCACTTACCATCTCTGGGCGCAAAAAAAAAAAAAAATAATCGTCTTGACACACTTATATTTGTGGTGAACGTTTTAAGGGGAAGCTCTGCCCGTTTGAATTGTCAATTCTGTTTCGTCTTATATTTGTTTAGAATTTATTTACAACAGTCTGCTTGATTTTCTATTTCGTGATTTATAAATTTCACCGTTTAAAATACTCGTGATCTTAATTAATTTCTTATTTTTATTTATTTAGTCTCGTTTTTGCTAAGAGTAGGTTTATTTGAGAGACCGTAATCTTTATGTCAAATTCGTAAAATTTATATTATGGGCTTTCATTAAAAAAATGTTTATCATGTTGTTTCCAAATATATTGGAAAGGTATTGCTAGTACCAGGTAAAAACATCGTCCAGTTAAACGTAAGCTATCAGGTTAATACTTCCGAGGACGGACTGAGCATTTTATCCGCAAATGACAGTTTGACTTAAACAACCATCTAACGGAAATAAAGGACAGTGGAGCAACTTGCTTTAAAGCTAAATTAGCATATGCTTAGTTAAATTACGTGGCACTGTGTAGGTAGTGACATACTTAGACAACTTCAAAAAGGAGTAGGTTACGTTTGATTGGGTTTCTGGATGTATACTCACCGATTTGTGGAGGATTTGTGAATTTGAAGATTTGTGGATCTGTTTAACTTATCCTTTATGTATGAAAGTGCTAACTGGTACTCTATAAATATGTACAAGTTCTAATCATGAGATCTAGACATAAACAATGAAATTATTTAACGGATAGAAGTAAATCCAGAAGTAAAAGTTCTAAATACCTAAACAGCTGAAAGGCTTAAAACTTTTTACTTGAGACACGTGAAACTTTCAACACCTACTGCAAAGTTATATTCAATAATAATCCTAATCGTCAATTGAAAAATGGATCAGTTCACTGATCTTAATTTAAGTTTAATTATCTTTTACTTTACAGGGTGAATTTTTATGTCAGTTTTTCTAATAATATTTTTTATATTTATTGTAATTGATCGCTAGTGGTAACATTTTATACGCCGATGAATAGAATGCGTGCGATAATCCATCGATATCAGTTGTTATTGTTAGCTGTCTGTCGTTAATCCTTGTCGATATCCTCCGGGATAAGAACTTCCGACACTCGGGTCGACCACTAATCTCTCTGTCAAATCTCCACGCTCCACGCCATCTAAATTAAGAGGAGAGATCTATGAAATGTATTTTGTTTCGAAACTGAAGCCATATATATTAATTTAAACTTATTTTCTACGAACATACAATGTGAAATGATCGTCTTTTTGAGGTATTTATCCGGAGTGTATATGACATTGGATTCTGGAATTCAAAAAAGTGTTAAAGGAATGACTTCCTCGCCTCCTTCTTTTTCAGCTCTCCGGTAGATAATTTTGCTCAGTATGTAATTAATCGGTATAAAAGTGAACTTACTCTCAGAGCCGTTTACTTCATGACTACATACCATTGGGTGACACCTTTGCGAAGGTGGGCAAATGACTTTTCATCATTACTACAACCGATACTATCTTACTACAGGGCTACTGTCTACTCTCATGTTCAAAGCGTCTGAAGCCACAAATTGCTATTGAAAAAAATGTTCATTGTACTTTACATAGCTTGGAAAACAATATGAAAAAGACTTAAATATATAAATTAGTTGACGATATATTTAACAACAGAAAATTACAATCAATTTAAGTCGCATTAGATTACCACACTATATAAAAAATATTGAACTGTTTGTTACCTTTCGCAGCATTTCTTCGAGCGAGTCCATGTCGGCGGAGGCGGGCAAGCCGCCCGCGCTGCCGTTCAACGAGTTGTTGTTGTTCGTCATATGCACATCTGGGTCTGCGTAGCGAGACCGCCCCTCACATCACAACACTTCACCGACACCACACCACAACTTTGCGTCCTTTGCAACTAGAATATTTTCGGTCAATCGCGATCGGGTCGCCGTAACGGAACTGCCACTTTCATGACATCTCTAAAACGAAAACTTTTCCCTCGTTATGGTACAGTCGTTCGCTAAAGCCCGTCTGCACCACATCACAGAGCAACGCCTGTTGTTTATTGCATATTTTCTGTTCCAAATGTCTCTTTTTATTTGTATTTAATGAATAGGTATTTATATAAAAACTTTGACCTTTTAAATAATGCCTAATTAAGATGCATGTGTCAGGTTGATATTATTCTAATTGTTGCTAAAATCTTGTGCGAGTTACTTTGGAGCATTGAAAAATTACTACATGATTTTATATTTTTTCCGTACAATAAATAGGAGAATGCTTAATTCCAGTGCCTAAATCATGTACCTGCTATATATATTATATTGTGTCTGTAATTTAAAATTATTCGACAACGCAAACAATGTATGTCGCTTTCTCAATAATACTAATTCAAAATAGTATTACAAATCCTACTTGGAGACGAAACTAGTTTCGTATATTCAAGACTAATAAAAAAACTCATTTACAAGCATATTTGGCTTCAATAAACGAAGTACTTCCTACATTATCATGATAAATGAATGTATGATGCAATACTTAAGCATTATACCGTTTAGATATTATAATTAAAATGCATGACTAACGTTCACACCTTGGTAAAAACATCACTGGTCGCCTCCAGACCGGCCGGACTTCTGACTTAAAAGAAAACGAGGTGAGCTGCTTGATTCAGGGGATCTAGGACCCAACAGAGTTATGTCAATTACCTGAATAAAAATCCTTACCTAAAGTTCACGACTTGGTCGTCTCCCAATCAGGTGGACAAATGACTTGAAGAAAACAGCGGAAAAGCGTTGGATTCCAAAGAGCCAGAGCCGATCGGAGCAGTGCCAATAATTTATTAATGTATTAATTCTGTTCTCACTTCTATACTATTCTCACCTCTGGGCAGGTGCACCACCATATCAACTTGATCCAGTTGACGCCATATAAACACGAATCTGAATCGTCAATGACCTGGAATTCACCGACGGATTCGACGCTTTAAGTTTTCAGAGAAACATCGGCTGCCTCTGCGTGTTCTACAGACTTTATAATGGTGAGTGCTCCGAGGACGGTTTAGACTAATGCCCCGTCACCTTTTGCATCATTACACTACTCACCGAAGATTATAGTTCCACGCACATCGTCTGGTTTCGTGGCGATCCTAAACAGTACGATTTTCGCGAATGCTTTTACCGCGTACGTGTAAATTGTGGATGATATGACATGAGGTTTTTCAAAAAAGGTGTAAAGAGATTTATCTTTTGGGACCCGGGATGCATTGGCAACTCTTTTAGAGTTGCAACATGTCTATTAGACGTCGGTGACTACTTAATTTCAGATGGCCCATTTTTTTTTAGTAATCATTAAAACTGTTAAAAAAATATATATTTATATTATACTGATAGAACTTGAATTTCGTTTGCGATTTAATCTTGCTTTGAAGTAGTTCTAGATTAGTGAATTAAAATTGTGTTTAGTTCAAATGAAAATCTCGAGAAGTTCATTAGTTAATTACTTTCAATAAACAATCATTTCTTTCGCTCATTGATTGAAGCTAAGTATTGTTTTTAACTTGAAAAGTCTAAAACAAGCCGGTAAGTGAAAAATATATACTCATAAGATAGACACATAAATAGCTAGATGTGCCACAGATGTCGTCTGCAATAACATTTTTTCTAATCTAGGCGGAAAACAGACAAGAAAACAACAAAGACTTACTCTTTTCAATGCAGCTACGAAAAAAAACACAAAAGACTTGAATGCCTAGACAATAATGCCAACATAACATTAACAAAAGGAAAGAAACCTGCAATAACTCGATACAGCCTTCAAAGACGCTTACAAACTCGTCTGTAAAGCATAATGCCAGACCGGACCAAATCACAATTCTAAAATATACGAAATGATTTTAAAAATATTTCTGAAATTCCCATTGCTTTTAAAAATTTGCTAAAGGATTTAAAGTTTTGTCGTAATAGACATACATCTATTTGATGTGTGTTTTATGGTTGAAAATAATGAACGCACAGAACACTTTTAGATTTATGATTTATCCGTTCTTAACTGACTTAGTAATCACTCAAAAAGATCATGTAATTAAATGATCTATAGTAGTATATAGTTTAAAGATAAGATTTGATAAACAAAAAGAAGAGTATATCCACGGCAGTTCTCGATAGCGAGGAGACAAAGATTGATGATCAGTTCGATAAAGCGCTGCGTATGACGTGATAAATTGTGAAACATTTTCCGGACCATCCAAACCCATATCCGCGCGTCGACCTTTGGAAATTAAATTTTGATTGGTTGCGAATCATACGTTTATATCTTATAACTTTATCTCTTTAAATGTGTGATCTCAAGGCATTTATTTATAAATGTAGATTTTTGTATCTTTAACTCCCAGCAATTTATATATGGGTACGATTGTGCTATACATTCAATGTTTTATGACTTACTTTTTATTGCTTCATTAATACAGTAATGACATTATTTTAAACTTAAATGCTTTGTCACCGTGCGCGACTTTACGTGAAATGTGTAGTGTTCTTTACGTACATAGTTGCCTTTCATCGTAATATTATATACAAGAATGTCTCAGTTTTTAGAAAATGGTTCTTTGTGATCATTTGTTGCATTTTATTTAAAAAAGTTTTGAATAAATATTATCACATTTAAGTAAACAAAATATTCAGATACTGGCGCCGTACATCGATGAAATCACGCGTCATCTTGACTGCGTTCAAATCGCCGAAACAATATTGTAGTTTTAATTTTTTTTATTAAAATTAATTGTTAAAGTTTACAACAATGAAATATTGACTACATATATAAATTCACGAAAATAGTAAACGTACATTCCCTCTGAAAATCAATTAGTCTTACAAGACGCGCGCTATCTGCGCTTTCTATATGTTATCTATACTGTGTTAGCAAACATCGTTTTCAATTTCGTTCAAGGTTCGTTTTGATTGCAACGTTGTTCACGGTTGTTTACAGCGTTTAAAACTAACACCTGACCGTGACCACGTAAGTGATTGCTTGTGGCGAATTGCGGAGTTTTATTACAGTTTGAAATACGCAGAGAAATTTTACAGTCGAGAAAGTATCTAGGATAGTTGGCGCGATTTATTTATTTAACTCCATCGTAGTTAATTTTTGAAGGTTAGGCAAATTAATTTTTTAACTATTTTGAAGTTAAGTCTAATTAATTGTTCAACTGTTTTGAAGTTAATGCTAGTTAATTGTTTTCAAATTTATGCAAGTTCATTGTTCAATTGTTTAGCATAAAGGACACTCAAGTAATCATTATGTGTACTAACCACAAAACTGTTACGAACATTTGTTTTTTACTCAATATCGTACAAGAAGTAAACATTGATATGAGCGTAGGGTTAAACAATATTTTTTGAAATATTTAATATTAATTTTTTTTATTAGAAATAGTTTTCACAAACACTTTATAAGTCCAACTACGAAATCGCATCGGTAAATCACTACCATGTACAGTCCCGGATGAAGAAATCTGAAGAAACTCCTTAAGACAGGACTTATTTAAAATTAATGAGTAAAAATCGAACTCATCCTAACTATTTTAACTCACGGGTACTCACGATTTTTTAATTTCTTTACTAAAAGTATATATATATATAATGTCCGCGATGATACAAGTTTAACTTTTAAATCATATGTCACATCTAAGCATTTTTATGTTTAAAATAATCAACTCAGTTCCTTTATAGTGCGTTTTATCATTTGAATGTTTTTGACAATAATTGAAATTTACAAATGGCGTTAAATAAGACGGAATTATTTGTTACAGAAATGTCCCGCCATGTTTGGGCGGCCTAGAATACTCGTTACAATCTCACGCTGGCAGAATAGGGAAGAGGCGATAGAAGCCAGCCTGCTCAATGGGAGGGCTTCGCGTAAGGGTTATTATTAAGTTATTAATATTATTACTGGTATTATTATCTTTCCATGAAGCCTCACTGGGTAGCTACCACCCTCCTGCTTGAGTCAACCGCCAAACGAATCGTCGTGTTTGAGGGTTTTGAGAGCCAGTACTTTTCCTTTGTTTCTCCTTATCTTTTGGGCGACAACGCATCGATGATGCCTTTGGTGTTGTTGGTGTCCATGAGCGACGGTAATCTCTTATCATCAGATGACTCGTCTGATCGTTTGTCAGCTATTTACAAAAAAAATTAATAATAATGTAAGTTAAAAAAATAACTAATAACCCAAGCTAATTTCGATGTAGTTCTTACTTGTTTTTATAAGCTGTTTTATACATTTTTCATATTTACCCCATACACTTGTACTTTTTCGTCTATCATTCGTATCTATTAAAGACCGCACGAAAATCCGGAAAATAGTATTGTTGATAATCGCGTTAAGACACAGACTATGTATAAATATGTATATGTATGTTTTCAATAATAAATAATAATGACTTTGATTCTTTTAGTAGGTCCATCTTTATATAAAACCCAGTTTCATCTGACATTGAGACAGAGTAAACCAAAACAGAGACGGCAAATGTATGCAAAGTCACATTTGGCGCGCACACCGCTATCTCTGTTTGCTCAGCTCCCTCAGATCGAGTGCTAGCCTGAGGGACCGGTGTAAACGTCTGTGTCTGTCGCGAGCTTATCTGTGAAACAGATTTATAACCTGTATTTGAAACAGAAGTTCCTGCAAGTTATACTTGAAATAGGGGTAGAATATTACGACAGTGATCAAACAAATTCAAATACGACAAGGTTCATCAAAATTTGTTATTCAAAACTATTATTAAAATACCAATTTCTATTAGTGCAATATAGGAAATAAATTCTCAAATAAACTGTAATCATTTGCGGTCGTTTCCAATTGCAAAATTTTCAGCATTGCATGGATATTCGTTTTTAAATGTGATTTAATGTGCTATATGATACTAGCTCCCTGGATTTATTACCGCGAGTACATAAGTTCTGATAGCATGTCACTTTGTCCCATTTATAAACATAATTGTTAAATCTTTTTGAGTAAATACGATGAAATATAATTAGGTTTCTCTCTTTTATGGTCACAGCGTGTTATTACTTTAAAATGTAGTAAATCCGCGATGATATAAATTTAAAAATACGTAAGGATACAATTTCGAATAACTTTATACATTTTATTGCCATAGCAACAACATATTGCTTTATTCCCATTGTTATTAGATTTAAATTCCTCAACCACGAAGCACAACTATTTATTACAATTTCTACAATACTGCTTCAGAATGGCGCGCGACTGAGGTCGAAATTCGGGTGTTTTCGAGGATAAAACGTTGTAGTTGTCGACTTGCATATAAGTGTTTTATTGGCTTCCGTTTTGTTCGACAACGCAGTACATATTCAGTATTGTTATTTCTTTCTTATTAAAACGTTATTATATCGATAACAATTTAATTAGATAATTGCCAAGTTTTCACTTAAATTCAGTGCTTACGCATTCGCGCTCTCCTTTACAGACAGAGATAGAGATAATATTGTCAAAAAAATATATTTGGACCCCAATTACAATAACAAAGCCTACTGATTTTTTTTTACTATTTAAACTACCAATTTGGTGCTATTAGTTTTGATATATGTATAGATAGATAAATACTTTGGTAAGACTACATCATTTCAATTAATTTGACGGAAAATCTCTGATTATATCACTAAATAAAGTGTATGTTATCATTAAATAAGTTTAAGTCTATTTACGTTGCAATAAAATTTAAAACTATAATAATGTACGCAAACCCCACATTTATTACCATTTGAACCGCATGGATAATTACTTGTAAATATTTGTGTTAAGTCCCGCCATTGAATTATACAGCCATTGTTAAGTGCATTATCATAAAAGGGAAGGTCTACCGCACACCTATCGATGATCAATGTCCAATTTGAATCGTCTACTAATTATGAACAAGGGAACGGGAGCAACAGTACTTCATTCATATGTTAATTTATTTACTTGCCTACACATGTAACCATAATTAAATAATTTAACTGAATATATAGAATGTTACATTAATTAAATAATTTAAGTTGAAATCTTGCGTTGATAATTAAAATCTGTCTTTTGGTAGAGTTTTGTTTTGTTTCAACCATAGGTTTCAACACAAATGACCCGGACATTGATGAAATATAAATTCATTTTTAAATATAGAATTTGTTTTCAGTTGTCAATAGCGCCACCTATCAAATTATAGCATACCTATGAACCATCATTTCGACGAAACAAACATATTTCTCGGATCAGTGACATACATATGACGGTATATAAATTAACACTGATTACAAATCATCATGAATTTGAAAACAACAAAAGGTGTCGTCATATACTTGGTTGGAATAAATTTCCTTTCGTTGTTTTAAAGTATGTACTAAATAATAGGTCAAATGGAATAAATTAAGGTTTCAAAGTAATTCAATAAAAAATTAAATATAACAATGACAATATTTTTTTATGTGTTAAAATTTTTAATTATGATAATGAGCATATTATTATTATTTAACGACTGCCCACACTTCGCTTCGGGAAATAACAGTGATTGAGTTTATTAACACAGAACTAATTTTACATGAAACAGTATCAGCTTGACATCTAAAATACTAATTAAAAATCTTCAACTCCTTCATGAAAAATAACAGAAAAACCTCTCGTTCCCAGAGCGGGACATTTTTAGTTATAGCCAAACATTTAATACATTTCATATTTTCACATTTCACCCATTCTAATAGTATCCAAGTGGAACCTATCCACATCGGATACTTCGAGCCTATCCATATCTCTGATGCCTTAAGTGTAATTTTTGTGTTCAACAAACAAAATATCAATTTACAATCCCGCAATAAGAAAAATTGTTCAGAAATCAATTATTTGTATTCAGCGTTGGTATTTACTTGCATTTTGCGTCTAAAATTCTGGGAGCATCCTACGTGTTGGTTATTCAAATGACGTAGCAACTCGCTTTGATCTACTTTCAAAGAAAACATTGTTTATTTGTGATGTACAACGAATGCAACCGAGTGCGGGAATATTCTCGCATAAAACATTCCAACGTATGAAATATATCGGCGATAACAGAATGTGGAGGGCGCGATGAAGAACGCAGCAGCGAATGTCAGTCTACCTCTTGCCAATTCTATATTTCTGTAATTATTACTGTAAATAATTGTAATTACAATTTCATGTAAATGATAGTCTAAATTATATGATAAACTAGCAAACTAAAATAGCATCTGCATTGTTTTAGGATTGGGTTTTTCTCGTTCTGTGCCTTAGAAATTCATATATTAGCTTATAACTTTTTTATTAGTGGACGGATTGAAATGAAACGAGCTTTGATTTAAGTGACGTTTACTGCAATACATTAGTGAAAACTGTAACTAAATCGAATAAGCCGTTTCTGAGATTAGCGCGAACAAACGCACAGAAAAACAGACATACAGACAAAAATTCTAACAACTATCGTTTTGAGTTCTGTTAATAAACGCTCCTTATACAAGATTTTTTTATAAATCCTTAATGTACAGAAAGCGATCAGTTAGAGTTTTACTATACGTATAGATAGATAAACCAATTCCACATTGTATGATTGTATGAGATTGTGATTATTGTCCTTCTTACTTCGATGTCATTCATACTTATTATGTGTATTTTTATTGTAATATTTTTAAATGTATGTATATTATATAATATTACTTGATATTTATAGTCAAAACTAAAGTTTGGCAGGTTTTATATTAATCTGGTATCTAACATTGAACAAAAAGTTAATTATAACCGAATTAGTGATCATCTCAAAGTTTTCCTGATTTCCTTTATCCAGCAAAAATTTTTAGGTTTCCCTCATCAGTTGTAACGTGATAAATTATTTATAAATCATAAATGAAATGTTACCAAATTGTTTTACGTCAAGGCATCACAGATGTTTGTCTCTTGCTGACGGGATGAAAATTTCCAGATCACGAAAAATTCATCCCGTACACCATTTTGCATGTTTAAACAACCCTTCGAAACATCCAGTTAGCGAAAGTCAACACAATTATCGTTGTACATACAAAGCGAGTTTCGTTGAGAACGTGAAATTTATGACTTCAACGGATTCTGTACCATCATCAAACGCGATGAACAGTGACGCATTATTAACGAATAAAATAAAACAGTTTTATATAAATTTAACAAAAAATATATAAAAGGAATTATTTTCTTGTATTCGTACCATAAACTGAAAAGAAAAAACATTAATAACAAAAATACAGTAGCGACATCTGTGCTGAGACAGTACACAGAATGTGACGGATTACAATTACCTATTGATGTAATAAACATGAACTAATAATCTTAGTTTAAATATCGGGCCGTCGAAATAAAATTATTATAAATTTATTATTGTTATAATTAATGAATACTCTCTAGCTCTAACCTTATAATAAAGGGGGTACAATGGGCGGAATGGCTACTGATATTATGTACCAGTTAACCCTGGGTGCTGGCCAGAGGATGTGGCAGGTGCGTACAACGTCAGCTAAATTTATTGGTCCAAACAAGTAGAATTTTTAATTAGTTACACGTTTCGACGTAAATGATTATATTGGTCTTAAGAGTAAACTTATTTTTTTACATTATATACATCAATCTAAAAACTATTTATTCCGAAAAACCTTCTGATGATTATTGATGATGATATTATGTAGTGATACAATTTAAGCTTATATAGGAAGTAAACCAACGCTCACATATTCAAAACAAAACCTCTGATAAACAATCGCTGCGCCAAAACTCAATGTGTCGCAAGTTATATTGACGTGTACACATGGATCAACAAACAACGAATACTCGAAGAACAAATAATTTTAATAATACGATTGTTTGCCCCGATCAACAATCAAACGAAGATCACAAGTGTCATTAAACACGACGTGTACCGCAATCCGAATCGCAACTTTAGTATTAAATTAATTAAATTATTAAATAATTATTAAACAACTTTAGTAAAAATATAGGCGACAAAATGAAGAAAGAAAAACGATTAATCTTTTTAAATTATTTAATATCCATCATCTTATTATAATCTTTTACGTCTAGACGAGCCACTAGTTACTAAGAGGCTATAAATAAAGTTTTATTGTCGTGACATTCACAACGACTTTTATTTTGGCAACTCAACTAACAATAGACGTTTTGACGACCCCGTAGCCCAGTTGGTAGTGACGCTGCCTGCCGAGCGTGGGGTCCCGGGTTCGATTCCCGGTCGGGGCAGATATTTATGTGACAGATAAATGTTTGTTCTCGGGTCATGGGTGTTTGTGATGTGATAATTGTGTATGTCCATGCCACCCGCATCACAGGGAATACTAGTGCGGGGGTGTGAGTGTGTAAACGTTTATTTATTTATTTATTTATTTATTTGTTTATGTTTGATTTCGCAAGGCTAAATAAATACACAAGGCACTAGGCTACAACCAAATACAATGGAATCAATATGAGAGATTTTTTCACGGGTAATCCAGAGAAGGCTGTGCTTGGTGGGGCTTCAGATTACCAAGCTAAGATGAGGAGCTAGCAGAGGTCGCTGAAACAAAATGTAAGACAGCCAAGGGGGATGTAATAGATGAGTTCTAAAAAAATTAAATAGTTTCTCCCTACGGGCAGAGAACATTTCCTCCCTTATAAAGAAAAGCCTATTATTACGAAAAAATGTCCTATATTTGAGGTTTATTATATTATTTTCTATTGTCAAGTTATATCATTAAACTTTATGTCGAATATAATGTGATTGATCGCCGTGTCAAAAACGCGTGTTTAATCGACATCTTCAACTTGAACGTTTGCGCTCGGTATGTCAACAGCGTGAAAGTTATTGCCACTAAACTCGGTGCGGAGTGAAACAGATGAACGAGCATAGTGCAACGAACGATTAAGTGCGGATTTATGATTTTAATCGCAATGTAAACTTTTGTAAGTGCGATCTAAGCACCGATTGTCGATGCTAAATTAATGTGCTTACGGCCTTATTTTTATCTATGTTTGCAATTTACAAATAATATTGTAAAAAGTATTAAGTTCATAGTTTTTTTTAGTTTCATTTTAATTTCAGTGAATTTTGATCTTTATATTTTAATTTATGTTCATCAGACTATAGAATAAACAATCGTGAGCCTTTAAAATATAAATGGATTTTTACAGCTTTTATTTCAAAGTATCAATGACGTAATCGAAAATCTAAATGTTGGGGTTGTCAATTTAAAGTGAAAATATACAAAAAGAGATTATTATATATATATATTTTTTATATTAAATTGATTCACTTGTCGAGTGACAATTAGTTATTATGATATTTTAACACTTCGTGACGCCAATTCTCTGAAGCTTAACTTAATTACGGATTTCTTCTTTCTTGTGTTGTCGTATGAACATACAATATATCCAAACATACATATCCCGTGAACGAGTATTAATCTGTCACATAAACATCTGAACCGATCGTAAATCGAAAACCCGGAACCCTTATGAATGATGTGAAAACCATAACGAAATCGGTTAAGCCATTTCTGAGATTAGCGCGCAAACAGGCACAGACATAAAGACAAGAATTCTTACAACTATTGTTTGTATTGCGTTAATAAAGGCCCCTATATAATAGTTATATAATAATATAATAGTTTTCATTATAAGTGCTTCGTGTACAGAAACTGATTAGTTAAAATTTGATTATATGTATAAACAGATGTACATGTAGCCTCCTTTTTAAATTTGGTCGAAATACTTTATTGAATAATTTTCGAATAGATTCTTGTCCGTACTCCTTCGTCGGCGCGTCGTCGGTCGGTTCAATTACGTTAATGGACTTAGTTTTGGAACTGTCTAGAACGTCTCCGTCTAGTGTCTTTGACGTACTGACTACAATCTTATTTAATCTGTCAAGATACGGTTTGGATTCAAGTTTGCGTTTACGATAAAATTGTAACTTGGATAGTATGAAAATTCTAAAATTTAGTACACCCGATATACAAAATTAATACAGTTTTCTGTCAATCTACCTGTTACACGCGATTTTTATTAGTAATTTATTATATGTATAAAATTTGGTGATCTACAGCAGACGCATAATGTAAAGAATACTCTAAAGTACTCTTAACTACGGTTTAAGTCTGATAAATCGTTAAAAAATAAATGTTGGAGGGGTTAATAAGAAAATAAAAAAATATTCTCAAATCCGTAACACGTATCGAACAGTTTGTTACAAGCAATACAAATGTATTAACATCACTACTTAAAAATGCATAGTTTAAAATATTTTAAGGAAAATGTACGTAAATTCACTAAACTGCTATCTCCGAAACGAAATAAATTTTTACTTCTACATACGTACTTTACGGACGGTCACGGGTGGCGGTGACCACTTACTATCAGGTGGACCGACTGCTCGTTTCTCGGCTACATAAATTACAAAAAAATACATTATCAAAAATATTCTTGCGTACATTTACAGTAGGGAACAATATCCGACGCGGATTGACCCCGCGAATATTTTTTCCATATAAGTAAGCATTTCACAACAACTCCACTTAGTTGTAAATGTTAATATTTTCAAGGGTGGTCAAGCGGAAAAGATATTTGTTGTACGTAAAAGTCTTGCTATTTCATCGACTTTAAGAATGGAACACGTTCTTAATTCGTTTGTCTTTTTTCATGTTTCAGACACATTTTGAAAATACTTTTTTTGTTTGAGAGGATATACCTCCTGTTAGGTCTCACTTAAATTTATAGAAATAATACCACCTTATTGGTAAAAGATTGTAGATGAAACCAAAAAATTCTTTCCCCTTCTGTATATTCAAGTCAATTTATTTTGTTAAAATATTTCCTTGTATAAAGGTGTTGTTAATAATAAGAAAAGAAAAATCTTAGACAAAAATGGCAAAAATAAAGACAAAGAATTTAGTATAATATTTTGTTTAACATCATAATTTTTTTTCATTAAATACGAAAGTATACTATCAATGTAATTTATTATATTTTCTTAAAAAATGCAGTTATTATTAAATTAATAATTTCATAATAACTAAAACAATAACTATTAACAGTATTAATAGGGATAAGTTTAGAATTTCCATAAACACATCTAGTAACAAAACAAAGTCCTTAGTGTCGTTCTAACAAACGTAAATCAAGTTTCGTACTTTGATTCACACGCATATTCTCAAAATAAACAGTCGTATAAACTCATGAATAAAAGTTCGTGCATGTAGGCTTGGAATGTGGACACGTGTGGGGAAAATGAAATGGTGTCAGTGTGTCGTTGACCCCCTGACGACAATAGGCTCAACAGCCAGTGACGTGCTAAACGAGTTCGAATTGCATGGTTCGAATGACATATGTAAAGACAACTAGCGTTAGAACTATACAATGGTTCTCCAACCCACACTCGAGCAACGCAGTGACTTACTATTCATGCCAGTTCAATTATGGGAAGAGACCTAAGGGCTTATCAATACACATATTGATGCATCGAAAGCCAAGTTTATTTAGTTGTACTTGAAACAGTATTAAAAGGCAGTAGACATTTTTAATTTGGATTTTGCTTAGAAAAGATGACGGACTGCGGATACCACTTAATAGTAACTAAGTGTTCCTAAGTGCTTTGATTGTAATGTTAAAGACTCAGTTAACAAGCTGGTACCCTCCATTCCTTTTTGATCGAACTTGATTGACGCCTCTAGGTTTTCTATAGGTACGTACAATACGTTTTATACATCGATATTTCGAGCCATCGACACGGATTATGGTCACCGCTAAAAACTGACATAAAATTCAATTACCTATAAACGAGCAACGTAGACATTGTGAGCACCTATCAAAGTAAAATTTGTAAAATCTATAAGGTTTATATTAATTATCATCAAAATTATATCCGAATAATTTTAAAAAATAAGATTCTTGCACTGCTGATAAATATGATGGTAGAATTTACTTATTTATTTTCTTGCGCTGGAGGTAACGACACGACAGAGGTAAGATCTTTAAATAATAAAAATTGGAAGATTAAGAGATTTGTCAGAACAATTTCTATAAATGCCAGAGGATTACTAAAAATAATTACAAGTATAGTTTAAAGATTGTTTAAGGCAAAGTTTAATTTAAACCGATAAACGAAGCTATACCTCAGTACTTTGCCTGCTGTACTGTAGGGTTTTAAGTTAGATCTCAGCTAGGACACGTTTTCATAGTAGATAAAGGTTTATTCATGAGTCTATTTTATGTATCGTATCTCATTTATATATCCATGCCACTAATAATGCGTGGAATCCTTTTTGAATGGAGCATTTGAGCTTTGATCTACATGATTTTTATAGAAACATTGCAGCTTATAATCTGTCTACAATTCCAAACAGCAGAATGATTGCAATAATTTCACATACATGTATGTAATTATATATTCGTCCACAGCTGCAATATTGGTACTGCGGTCCACCACATCGAATATCGAGGCTCACGCCGTCTCAGTACGATGTAGAACACAAGTGCACTATTGTGTTCGTTACCTGATATTTGTAAGCCTTCTTGTAACGTTATCAATTCGTTACACATTACTTAATATTTGAGCTAATTATCGCGTTGCGGTAGGTATTTGAAAATTGAGTATTGTATAAAGAGAATTTATAGCGTCGAGAAAATATTTGTGTGTGAATTAAAATGCACGTATGTATTTGCATCATATATATTTATATCTCATACATAATCATATTTTGTTGCAGTTTACACGCTAAATTGCTTCGCTTATTCACTGTTTATTCCTAGGTGTACGGGAAGAAATTTGTTACAGAAATAAGCAGTACAGTAATAATAATGTAATTATTTAAAGTATTCGTGTAAATAAACTATTAAATAAGAAGTTAATTATTTTCGCGCTTTAATATGGCCATCGTCTCCCATGCCACTTGTAATACCAGAGGCTTCACAGATGCGTTGTTGGTCTAAGAACATGCGGAACACCTTACTTGCGGAAATTGTTTGTAAAATTATGCTCTAATACTGCAGCACGTTAATAGATGTCACAATACTTAACAAATTATTGTAGAAGGAAATTGGTACTGGGTAAATAGGTAAAGAACTTTATTACCAAACACGGGATCAATCAGGGTAAATGTGGATGATACTAAGACCAACGGCCTCGCGAACAAGAAACGTGACGCTGTTGACATGGTACCATCACAAGCAGGGTGCTTGGTGTATGGAGCCCCTAACACCTCATAATGTACTACTAAACAATTTCTTTATTTTTCCTAAGATCTAAAAGGTGACAAGCTTTAAGCTTCTAAACGAAGTGTCACAATTCACTAGAGAGCCAAACAGCCAAAGAGCAGAGTGATTCAAGCCCGCATTCCACCCGAATGTCAACCGAGAGGGCGCGGTAAGCTAGAACTGTTGTCTTTTGTACCGACACGGCATGCACCGTAACGCTTAGCACGTGACGCGTGACACGTGACGCGTGACACGTGACGCGTGACACGTGACGGCGGTAATGAACTTTGGTACTCAAACAATAGACAAATCCTGATTTATAACTGATTCATGTTATATGGTTTCGTAACAGTACATAGTTTTTACTGTCTTAAGAATATTAAGAAAATGGAATAAAAAAGGCTCATGCAAATTTAATTAATTAAAAGTATTTTTATTTTATTATTATTATTATATAAATTAATAAATTAGAACTAATTGCTTAATGAATTAATGATTTCGTTTAAACAGCAAACGCGTAACGAAATGCTCCTAACACAAACTGCATCAATTGCCAGTGATTGCCAGAGTTAAGCAACCGCGGGAGTAAGCGGTGAATGGGCAAAGGATAAATTTCCTCAGCACTTCCATAGTTCATAGTACACCTTAACAATCGTTAAGCTATATCAGAAGCCTTCGTTCAGCCTACGAATTTCCAAAACTTGAATTGACCATGAACTTTTTCACCATTTCGTACTGGAGAAGTGTGATGGATTACTCTGTACGCTTATTTTTTAATCAACTGTTTTTTTTTTGACGTATTTCGATTTTAGCGTCGAAGAGTGAGCATTAACTGTCAGGTGTACCTTGAACTCATTTGTCGGCTATTGACTACAATAATACAATTTAATTTTACAAACGCCTGATACTATTATCCGTCATAAAAATATCTTACGCCCTGTGTATTGAAACCGTGACCTCGTGTAAAAATAACAAGTGTAATAACACTGTATCGTTGTCATCATTATGTACCTACCTACACACTACTTCCTTCTTCCTTATTAAAGAAACGCCATGTTACATTCGGTACAAGAACAAATCATTTATCTCATCTAGTCAATGATATCGTCAGTTTAAGTTTAAATTACCGTAGGTGTTTGTGAATGAACCAAGGTGAGCCTCTTTGATGTTATAGTGTTCGTAACATTCCCCAACGAATGTTGGCATTACGAAATCTTGCTTAAAGAGATATACTGCGTTTCGTTTACTTGAGATCCCAGAACCTCGACACATACGCCGGTGTCCCGATGGTTTAAGTGTATTCGATCGGCTCTTAAAATGTTCGAATATAGCTTTAAGAATTGTATATAACAAACAAAAGCCAAGTAGGGGAGATGACAGAACCACTGTAAATTTAGTTCGTTTCGACCACGACCGCTATTACCCTTACTTCTACAAACTTTTCTGGTTGTATACCAGAAGAAAGATTTAAGAATATTGGTTTGAGTGACCAAAATTTCACATACACACAAAATATACTTCGAAATCGAGGAATATCAAAATCACTATTATATTAGTTATCAATCGAGAAATTAATGAATTGATAAGAATTCAAAAAAAAATAATCAATTGGCCTCGTGATTGTAAACGGCTATAGTGTATTCATATGTTCACCGTTCGCTGGCCTGTTACAACCGGGATACCCTGAGGTTAACAACAACATTCTCCATAATGCTATAACAACAAAGCCGCTACTAACGAAGTACGGTGGGTACAGTTATAAGCAATGTCGCTGCACGCTATCGATTCATTCATCAACGCCTACTAACTACATACATCAATGAACTGCGCCCGTTCTATTCAGCCTTGGTACGCTACACGACCGGTTGGCTCGCATTATGCAACACCAACGCATTATCTCGTCTAATCACGTACAACACGCGGACGACACGTAACGTATGTAGTTATAATTCCGACACGTGGTACAACGATTTAAATTTATTGGACGTTTAGCGATCGTTTATATGCGGATATTAAATTGAAAATCATTTAAGTATTTTGTAAATACATTTATGCATGTACTTTGCTTTTGCTCCTGCTTCGAAAAGGTGCTCTACATTGAGAAGAAGACACGGGGAAAGAAAGTCCTCGGTAAACATGAACTAATTTATGACAAATACGAAGTTTTAACCTGCGTCGAACTGGTTGTATTGCTAATATTTCCAGGCGCCCTTGCCATTTATGTATTCAACTATACAATAATATCGTTTACCTATAAGCTGGAGTTAACACCGCGTTGTATCTTTATTACATCTTTAAATGAAAAATGTTTTTTATTAAATTGGACTGTGGTAAGGGACCATCAAGGAAACTTTAATTGTGACTGTCCATATTTGATATCGATACTTACAATGTGCATACTTTCTGACGATATTCCCAATCATTTGCATATTGCATAGAAATAGTAAAAAAAAACACAAGAAGTGCAGGACGAAATAAAATAATACCTGTCCTAATACAAAAATAATACATATATACATGACGTCATAATTAATCAATGTCTCATGGCACCGCTTAGTGTCATTATTTCTATATAATCTAATTCATTTATTATCAATTTTGTAGTCATTACGAATGTTTACGGCGCGTCGGATATGTTGATATCGCATCCGCTGATCACTGGTCGTGCGTTATTCATATACCAACCACTGTAGTGTGACCCGACCTTGGAGAGTCGCCGGCGATATGTTTGGAACAATTTTGTTTTAATTCGTTGTCGAGACTTCCGTGTAGGCGACAGTAGAGGACAAATTTAACCGACTTCAAAAAGAGTATTTGGTTGAGCTACAAAGGTCTTTGTGGTAATTTGAGTGTTTCTTTTTCTCCTTGAAACTATTCGTATCTGAAAACATTATTATCACTACGTATTGGGACTGTGTTCCTTCCGGAGATAAGTGGTGAACTTTATCTTCATTATATACTATATAAGACAAACTGTCTAAACGCGATAATCTCAAAATCTAATGTACATATTTGTACACGGTTTTTACTTCTTGATAAAACGTTTGATAAAAGTCTTCAAATGAAACCATGATTTAGATATTTTTTGGGGAAACGTGACGCATACGTTCTTGCTTCTTACCGGCCCTTAATGATCCGGACAAATGACTTAACGTCTCCTCTGGAGTACAGAAACGCGCACTGAACTTCATGGTACCGGTAGAAGCTTACGATTAACACAAGTCGTCAAGCTCTAAACAATGTGCCTTAAAAGAAACTCGATCCACACTAAAACCCGTAAAATTTAAAATGTTCGAAACATCGTAACTTTAAATTGAATTAACAAATAACAAGGCGAGTACTTCGCAACTCGAACGAAACACCTTTAAAATGTTTCGAGCAGCGTATAATAAACACGAAATAAACTGCAAGTAAAACTTCCTTTTGCAATTAATGTTAGCAAGAATACAAGTTTCCAGTATGTACACAGAAAAGTACGGAACTTTGCTGGCTCCTATCAAGTATACCTACCTTTAATTTTAGCTCACCTCTATCCTTAATGACTAAATAATTTATTGAAACTTACCACAGTTAAATAGCTAATAGACATTTGATTCAGACCTCGCTCTAATATAATTCAGTGCGGTTATCAGAAACTAGCTGTACCTGCGATTTTGTAGGTATGTTTTAAGTGACTTAAGTGGTTCAATAGCAACTAAACAAGGATAAAATATTATAAATTTTACCATCCTATATAGTAAGTTATTCTTGTACTTATTAATTGTTAAATTTTAAACCATACAGTAAGTAAGGCCTCTCTTTCAGTCATTTTATAATAATTTGTAACACTGAAGTAGCAAACTGAAACAGATTTTCTCTTTTTAAAGTCTAAAAGTGACTCTTTTTAAAGTCAGTTAACAACGCAACATACTCGTAAGTGTTACCGAGAAAATTTTTACTCAATAATTCCCATCCCTAGATTACTTCCACTTTTTTTATCTCCGGAATCAATCACCAAATCTTCGCCCTATTTATAAGAGACCGGATACGAGCCGTTTTCTACATATTAAAAAAGAATCATCAAAATCGACTCATAAACAAAGAAATTATTGCAGTACATACATAAAAAAAATACATGCGATTAGGGAATCGCCTCCATTTTTGAAGTCGGTGAAAAATATTATTTTTAACCCTGGAATGCCTTACTCTATTGTAATCATCGTATTTAACAGAAAAACAACCCAACTAACACTAACTTCTGGTAAGAAAGCCTTACCAAGATGACTAGAACCCTTTGTCAAATCACCGCAGCAACTTTTAAGTGATTTTTTGCGAGTAATTATTTCGGTCTACCAACTTCCGTCCGGGTTTATAAAGGACAATAATTAATTGTGGAAGAAGCGATTAAGAAGTTTGTGCTGCAGTTTTTATGCAGAAAGGAAGTTTGTTTTCAACGTTAGTTGGTTTTGATGTTTAATTTTAACATTGTAATGTTAGCGAACGCTGTAAGAAGCGGAACGATGTTAACAATCAGAATGATTCAGCAGGAATGAGCGGTGAAATAAGAGAAGAAGAATAAAAGCTGTCTTATATATAATTAATATATTCTCTATTATAAAGGAAAGGAAACAAAACGAATTCGTACACAATCCACTTATTATTTTACAATTTATTTTACAAACGTCAGATTCGATAAATGTTAAATGTCGTTAGGTCTTACCGGATAACTTCGGAGAATATAACTTTTGACCCTATGATTGCGCATTGATCTTCAATCTACATTGGAGCACGGTTGAATACGGCCCTGTGGAGGTCCAGGATCCCTCAGTATTGGGGAGAGGTCTTATACCCCAAGTGAACCGCTAATGGTTTGTTGATAAAGTACCAAATAAAATAATGAATTATTCTAAGAAAGAATAAAACTCTTATGCCGAAAACCGAGACGACATGCCACCTGATATTACGTGAATACCCCCATTAATATTCTTACGCTATACACCATAATCAAAGACATCATACAAAGAAGATCACAAATAAGATGACTACAACAAAGTTACTAACGGAAAGAAAGGGACCCACTTATACTGGTCTCTGATATTGCAAGTGGAACACGTAAAATCATGTCTCGGTTGTTTCTAGATCGGCAGCTAACAAAACTCTACCACCAAGTTGATGTTTATGGAGGATTGTCTAAAAAATAGTCAATCAATAGATCTTGGAATACCTGCCTTATTGACAAACATTACATCGATACAAATGGTTTTTTAACTGACAAATTTGATTAATAATAAATATTAATTTGACACAAAAAGTTTATTATATTTAGTTATTTAATTTTTTGATGGCAAAACTATTTTATTAACTTTCCATTTAATCCTTCTTATTTATTAATAACTTATGAACTTTGTTTCAATACGGTGCCCATATGCGACAGAAAATAAAGACATGTATTTTAGTAAGAACCTTGTTAAACCTATACTCGAAAATAAACGGGATTTGATTTGTTTGGACCTGAATGGTACAAAACCCAGGGACCTCGAACTGGACTATACGTTATTCAACCGGGTACATAACGAGCAGAGGAGGTTGACTGAGACCAAGGATATACGGAGTCTCTTATACCAATTCCAAAATTTTGAATTTGGAACTAAGAGAGATTAATACGCCATTCGTTCAAGACATCGTCAATAGAGCCGTGAAGTTACTAACTTCAAACTATTTTGTTTCATTTATACCGACAACGCTTATGAGTAATGCGAACGAGTTTAAAACGATCATAAATGATTTTCTATTGAGTATTTAAAACAGTGATGGCCTAGTGGTTTCATTGTAGTTCTCCCGCACGGGAAACACGAGTTCGAATCCTGCACGCACCTCTATTTTTTCAAATTATGTACGTACTAATTCTCACTTGTTTCGGTGAAGGAAAACTTCGTGAGGAAACCTGTAAATAAGACAGTTCTCCATAATGTTCTCAAAGGTGTGTGAAGTCAGCCAACCCGCACTTGGCCATGGTGGCAGACTATGGCCAGAACCTTTATCATTGGAAGAGGACACCCGAACTTCGCGGTGGGACAATATGGGTTGTAATGATGATTTAAATTAGTTTGATTATTATTGCTCTTAGTCATTCAAGAAGCTCATTCAGCCAGACAATTCAATCACATTTTAATCACGTTATATTTCAGAATATAGTATTGAATAAAGGGGACCGTAACAATAGGTTTCGTAATTTTCGTCAAAAGATCAAGTTGGGTATTCTGACGTAGAATTCTCCGACAAAAGTCAAAGAAATTTTCAGACAAAAGATCCGTCCACGGCCGAACTCCTCCGGGCGTACCTAACGTACCGTTCAACGAATACATTTATCCATATTGAATTGTCGAATATTGAAACTTAAAACTCGTCTGTCATTTGACTAATATTGTGATGTTTGTGAACACATGTTAACAACCTTGTAACTATTGTATTATAAAATTGTAAATAGACTACCTATAATTGAAATATAAAAAAACATCTTGCATTAGGAACGTCACCGAATAAGTACTTTTTTCTGTGTTTTTCCGTCGCAAATGTTACTGAAGCAAATTTTTAATATTTAATCTTTTGAAAACTTATAAATAATTTCAAAAGACGCCCATATGATACATTGAAGTCGGAACCAAGGACCGTCATTAATTTACACATCGTATGATATGCTTTTCGAGAGGACTCCGAGGAGTTGGGCGCGAGGGGGAGAGGCGGTCAGCTAAATTGTAAAATGTAGTTGTTAACAAAATGCGATATATAAAATGAGACTATTCAAAGGAGTTCATTTGCACACTTAATCTACAAACAACTTGGAACAATTAAATTGGCCATTCTGTTTTAATCGTCAAAACAAGCGGTCGTTATACTAGGTGTGTGTTCGTCATGTAACCCGGACACACCACCACTTGAGCTAAGGCTGATACACATGAAAGTGTTAACACTCAAATGTGCCAGCGGTTTAATTTCGTGCATTTGGCGTTAGTGTTTATTTTAAACTTCACGATGTTATTAGATCTTAATAATTTCCAAATTTAAAAATATAGAAAACTCGGTTTATTGTCTGTCCCTCCGTCCTCTCCTCCTCCCCCTGTTAGGATGGGTAGCTTACTTTTTAAAAAGAAAACAAGCACTAAAATCTATCTAAGTGCAACATTCGTAAAAGATTCACGTGCCTTATGAAGCACGGAAGGGATTATAAAATCCAGTAGCGGACAATTTTTGTAGAAATACGGCATATTAACGAGTTATGTAATACATCTGCCCCATATAGAATTAATATGATAAGCATGTTGAACACAAAAATTCTCACAAACAATAGCCCGCGCGTGATTCTGCTGTTCAACGTTAATAATCATTTGATTTCACTTGAATTCATAACCACTCCGTAAGTAAAACTCCTTACATTGTTATTAGGATTAGATAAGTTATCAAAGAGAGAACTCAAGATATAGACTTGTTGAAAGTTTATACACACACTAGTAATTGGATCTTATATCGCTTCACAAAAACCTGCGCCTTACATTAGGAATAGCACCGGCGTCTGAAATAATTGATATTTATCTTTGTAAGGCGCTTAACAAACTTTACGTTTGCTTCATTACATTAACTCACTGTGTAACCTAAACACGCGAAAATAATTTAACGGCTGATTTTTGAAGAAGGATGGTAGGTAGCCAGGTGACTTAAATACTCTAGGTCAATGGGCTTCATTACCCATTAACTACCTAGTCGACTATATGTTTGCTTGTTATGTCCCCTTTTATTAACGGTTGATAAATAGTGTATTTTAAATTATTATCGGCTATTTAAGTGCCGTGTTCGAAAATCAACACAAAAATAACTACGAAAAACAGAACTGCGCTGAAAACAATGCAAACAAAGAAAAACAATTACTTTTTCATTGTCGAACTTAAACCGAGTTTGTGCAGACACAAAATATTTTTTCAGCCATTTTTAACGGGCATTGCATAGTTGTCGAAAGCCAGGCTTAGATAAGCCGCTGAAATATAAATATGTTTTTCGATTAAATGAAATGTCAAACAATGGAGCTATAAAAATATAAAAAGACACCAATACACGACACTGTGTCCATTATTTTCGGATAATTGACGATTGAATAAACATTTGGTAATATAAAATAAGGGGCGTCTTTTATTTGTACCGTGTAATATATATATATAACGATATATTACTAATATTAGGTATTTTATATATTGGGTATGCAATCACGAATACCGATGATTCGAGAACAAATATTTAACTGTCACATGTTTGCCTCGGCCGGAAATCGAACTCCAGTCACCTTGCTCGGCAATAGGGTCCCTAGCGATCGGGATACGGTGTCAACGAATTATGCTACTAATAAAAATTAGTTAACTCTCAAAATTATATTTACTTTTCCGTAATAAGCTCTCATAGGGCCGCGCCTGTATGTACATTAAATTTTATTTATATTATAATGAATGTTGCTTTGTTATTAATATCAAAGCGAAAACAGAAAGGCAATTTTTGTATTTCCTATTACACCAATACGACAACGGGCAAAATAAATTAACAAACACGTAGACCCGGATTCATAAGTTTATTCATGACAACGGATTTATAACAACCTTAATTTTTTGCATAAAATTATGTTGTCAAAGATACTACCTCAAAGATTCTCAAAGATTCTATCACTTTAACCTTGGCCAGCGTGGCTTTTACCCCTTACACTGTGAGAAATCCAAGCCCAGCAATGGGATAGAAATGAGATATTATGAAGCAACGATTAACTTTCGTCATAAATAATAATGCTTCCAACACAGGTAAATTAAGATAACCGTCGTACTTAACCAATTAGGCGAAATTAAATTCCAGTGCGTTGTCACGTTCGGTATGTAGGCAGATAGATGCGAGGTCGATGTGGAAGGTTACAAAACTTCGCATGTAACTACATAAGGTAATCTTTGCAGTAGACATGGATAGTTAAAAACAATTATTTTATATTATAACTTTTAAGGCGATATTTACAATGCACTGCATAGTTTAAAGTTCGACCCATTCTGACTACCTTGAAATGATTTTATATTTAACAAATCAACTGCTTCCGTAAACTGCATAGTTTGTAAATTGTATTTTTACTAAATTGATCCAGTTATTTTTTACTCGATGTAAAACTGTATATTCAATCAAAGAGTTTTAAAAATAGTGATTTAGTATATATTTGAAAAAATAATAGATAAAAGATCGCAAGATAATTTTCTTACCTGCGACTTCTTAACAATATTCTTTAACGAGTAAAATCTATCAACTCCCATTTGCAATTGGACACTTTACTAGTTAAATAAACGTGTTTTATTTTACTATTTATTCTGGTACATACATTTGTTACTACGGATATTTATTTCACCTACAATGAGTAAAGCCTCACTGTTGACTGAACGGGGACAGTACGTCAAGGCATTATGTAAATTTATACCGCGGCTCGATGCAAAACCTCGCGGTACAATACGGCAACGATACATTTATAAGGTTATCTAATTGCTTTTAGATTGTAGTTATCGTATCGTATCTTATCGTAGTATCGTTTCTCAAAACCGTCAGTAAGTACATTTGTGTAGGTATATCATTGGCATATTATGTTTGAAATTGAGTTCCATTGAAATTTCAATCGGTCGTGACCAATTCTAAGTATAATCTTCTTATTTTAATATATTTCAAACTGTATACTTTAGGTAGGTCGTGTATTATGAACGTCAATGCATTAGGAAATTAAAAATTTAAATGGAAAACCAAAAGCATATGATTTATAAACGAAATATTTGAAAAATGTAATTATTAGCAATATGCCTCTAACAACATATTATTATTTAGTGATTTTTCAGTAAGATAATACAGTTTGTAATTACATACCAAAATAAAGATATTAAAATGAAAATTTAAAATTACAAAATGCTATATAAACTTAAATACTTATATACTTTTTAGGAAACGATTTTAAACCGAATCCTAATTAATATGCGCGCCAAGTTATAACACCGCCCGTTCAAATATTGCACCTACATTGTAATCTAACATTGAAATTACGTGCCTTATATGAGAAAACGTCCACGAGTGAATTCTAAATAACATTTTAATACATAAAGCCTGTAAATTCGAAAAGACTAGAATTGAAATATAACGGCTCATCAGATCTTAACAATATACATTTTGTTAGTGATGACGAAACTCGAAAGCATCAAAATGAGTACGAGTACGCCGAACTTTTTTCGAATATCGGCATAACTAAAGTATCACATAATGTCGAGGCTGCCTTTCGTTGTCGGTAAAGAAACCCAGTCATATGATTTTAAACTAATCGCGGAATTTGTACATTTTAATGCGTATTTTATTATATAACGGGATTCACGATACGTTTTATTTATTGACAATATTTCGACCCAGTTGCATGGATCGTGAAGAAACCCAGTCTTAATAAAAAACTAAATTCCAATTTCTTTATCGATCTATGCACTGAATTATTTATGTACAGTTCACACATTAGATTTTGATAGTAATAAAACTGTGCGCACACTCAAACCGCATACCCATTCCCCGCATTAGCATTCATAGTGTAGCAGGCGGCATGGACATACACAAATGAAACATGATAAACAACGTAGATCCGAGAACATTAGTTATACATCACATAAAAGTACGTCCTGACCGGATATAGAACCCAGGACCTTTGTTAGGCTAGACACCTTTTGTGTCAAACAGTATATTAATGAAAAATTGAAAAATGAAATGAAATTTTACAATAAGGAATTTGTAACATATTTGAAAATGATAAATCTACACAGAAAAATCGTACAATAAACGATAACCTATTTTGCTTGCTTATTAATTTTACAAAAGTATCAACATCATAAGGAATTTCCAAAAAACAGCGTGTACACGACTGAAAAAATCAAGTTGAATTTTCTATCGATCAATGATCACACTACATACAAATATCATGGGTATTTTGTCTCATTTTAATCTATTCAGATAGAAAATGTTCAAAAGTATCACTCATAGTTTGATTATTTCATAAATATATGGTTGTGATGTATCAGGGATGAATAAAACAATATGCAATAACAAGTCGCTCTTTTAAATCTGTACTTATTGTAAGCGGGGCCAAATCTCGTAGGTAAGCTTTGTTTGCTTGTCAAGAATTATTTTGTTGTTTCATACCTGTCTGTCTGTTCACGTCACACGTATGTATAGTTACCGAACCGATTTAAATGTTACTTTACTTAGTTATTTTGAATGTAATAGGAAATTATCAATTTACGAAATAGATACGTTTCAACTAAAAAGAAAATTAATCTTAGTATAGACTGAAAAAACATTAATAAAATAAAGTTTTTGATATCTTCATGTAATTTTGTTTCTGTTTCACAGAAAATCTTGTTTCTGTTTTGAAAAGATAAGTAGAGCGGGATACTAAAATAAAGAATTCAGTAATTTTTTTATAGTATATAATTTATTTTCCAAACCTACTTCGTGTACTTGTAAAATAAGCTTTAAAAATAATTTTTATATCTAATAATTTTGTATATCTTTTTTATTTTCATTACCTATATAACTCATCTCTGCCTTATGAACAATAATAAAATGAATCGAAGATAAACTGATTCATAACATACTCTATATCTACAAAAAGGTAACTGGGTTATTTCGACGATGCGACATAAATCATTTGTCGTTTGAATACCAATAACTTATGCGATTATCTTGACAATAAGAGTTCATAGTACTCACATCAACACAATACGTTATCCATTACACTATTAATGGCACTGAATAGGCACTTGGAATCAGGCATCGAAGACCTTCATTACAGGAGAAGATAAGACTCACAGGGCAATGACCGACAAGACAAAAGCAGGTGGTCGACAACAGAACTCGCAGAAATATGTTAGATATAAATAACAAAGCACCATCGTCATTACAATACTAATTAAGAAAATATTTTATTATTATTTACTAGTAAATATTTGATTTCTTCCAAATGCATTAGTAACACAAACACCAACAAAATAACACGAAAAAAATATTAAAAAATAAAATTGCACAATATATCGGTAATTTCTAAATCACTGCATTACCGAACGCACAAAGATCTACGTCAAGCGTCGGCCATCTTTGGCTCAACACATTAATTAAAATCCGGCTTTTGAAAGGGAAATATTCGAAAAATATACGCGATGGGATGCATTCAGCGTATTCGCGTTTCGTAGCACGGTACGCGCGTCTACGCGATACGCGACCGCGGCTGCGACTGAGCCTACCCGTTACTATAGCAGCCGACGGCTACGCCAGCGTAGACCCGCTACGACGCTACGGGGATATATTGCGAACGTGCGAACTCGTGTACGTTCAAAATGTGCTCCTTTATGACGAACGGCTGACAGATTGTCGTGAATAAACAACTTCAAAGGTTTTGTGTCTTACTCTTTAACCTTTGACATGTTTCGCGTTTGTGTCACGTTTCGTGTTATTAGCTCATCAGCGTGAATATGATTTATTACGTGTTTTTGCGTGAGAAAATGCTACTACGCCTTCACATATCGATTTGTTATCGAGCTGGTATGTTATATTAATGAATTCGAAAATTTTAAAGGCTTGAATTGTAAGAGAGCTTTCACACTATATGTGATTGTAACAGTAACAAGATCAAATGTTTAGCTTTATATCTTTTTAAAATTATCACAATTAGTCAAGGTTTGCGAACAAACACTCATTTGTAAATAACCCTAAAAGTATCGTTCGGAAATTGAAGTTGGGACCCTTTTTTCGGTAGACAGAGTCAATACAACCTGAATATGTCATGTTATGTGTAAATAATAAGTTCATTATTATCCTCTAGAATGATTGTTATAACATTTTAACTATACTGTTATGCTTAATGTTTATAAAAAAGAGATCTTTTTTGTATGACTGAAATTGTTCTGAAGAACAATTGTATGATTAAAACTAAAATATACGATTTAGGACCGACGTTGAACTGGCGACCCTTCTTCTATTGTCACGATCATAGGTGACTGCTTCCCTTCAGGTAGCCATTTCGAATCAACCTAAAAATACAATATTTGAATCATTCACATTCTCTCATACTCTCACAGTCCGTTCATGTCGGACAAAATTATCGTTAACTACCAGCAAATACTAACCTGTATAGCATCAAGGATGAGGAATTGGAACTCCAATGCAAGAGTATCAGCTTGATTTGGCTATCCACGCATCATCGAATATTTTCAGTATTTTATATATAATGTCTTAAAAGACTGATAGACTTCAGTCACTGGTTGATTAGGTCTGTTCTCACACAAATCGATAAATATTGAACCTCTCTCATTGTTTTATTTCTTAAGGGGGCATTTTTTTATAGCCAGGCTGGTAGACGAAAAGGCGGACGGGCAGGGCCACCTGATGGTAAGTGGTCGTACGTTTTTGAATTACCTAACATTAAAAATATTCAATTCTAACGTTATCCTAAAAATACAGAATAAGAATAGTAGTGTCATAGACAGGCAGACATACAGATGTTCTTATAAGTATTTCATTTCTTCATCGGATTATAATAAATTTTTAAGAAATTTTTTATAAAATTTATTTTGTAAAAAAAAAAAATTCAAAATTTTAAAACCTTGAATTTGTAAAGAATTACATAGGCTACAAATCACAGAAAAAATACACTCTTTGGCCAAGCAAATTACACCTAAACACAACGACTTAATTACTTTAACCCTTTAATCAGCCCTGAATTTAATATCGGCCGTGAAATGGGAACTAAACAGCTAAACTGGGACCATCTGTCGGCCAATCACGCAGCTGTTGCTTACAGCGTTGACAAATTACCGCTGCATTAATCATGAGCCCTTAATAAGATCTGACATAGAAACAGACCCTTAATAATTAAGGATAGGTCGAAGGCTTAGGTTTAAACCTTAGAGGTACGTAATAGAGGAACACTCATCTCAAAATCGCGTCACTAAAACATAAATGTGCATGTCTGTGAAAAATACACTGATGTGCGTGACTTTCAGTTATGTCAAATTCACGTCCATATATTATCGACATGAATGTCGACTATTCCATCACAGGTTTCTTTGCTATATTCAATTCGTTTTCTTAATTAATTATTACATGTTAAATTAATAACACCATGCTAATCCTAGTAACTTCTTTTTACTTCGCTTCTTCTAAGTTTAACCTTATTTGAGAGGATAAAACAAAAGGTGATTAAACGGTACTAAAGAAAACAATCATAATAATGCTTATTGGTTTTAATTAATTCTTTGATGTGAATCGATATAACTTATTGCCCTCGGAAAGGAAATAGCCAACAAATTTTGGAGGTATAGATTCTTCATTAACATGTCAATGATTTCGTAGAACAAAATAGTTGCCCTTAAAATATCTACTGTAAACTTTGTGAGGAACCCTACCTATCTGGTTTAACATTCGAATTAATTTTTCTTTTTGAGCTGCATTTACAGGAAACCTTGAAGAAGAAAACTTTGTCAATAAATATGAAATCACATTCGCCGTTTATTGTCATATCATAATAATAACAAATATAAAATTCGCCAAATTTTATCCACTTACGAAGCTAATACTATTCTAAAGCCAAAGATGCACTTTAATATCAGTCTATCTACTTTCTGTCCAATGTGTTTACAAGCTGTAACCGAAACTAAAACGGTAAAATATTAACAAATCTAGGTAAAACAAAAAATATTTATTTATACCTATTTAAAAAGTATCCACTTATCGATAGATTTTATGCAAGTCCTACACGAAACGGTATCATTTTCACGTACACAATATCTTTTTATCTTACACATAATTATGAAAAATAAGTTATTATTCATAAAATGGAGTATTTACTGCATGTTATTAATCTTAATTTATATAATTTTAAGATCAACTTTTATGGAAATAAGCCTCGTGAAAGTAGTATTGCCCTATCAGTACTACCTGTGTATTGCCTCTTTGTTCGGGTTATTGTTATAAGTAACCCTACAATTTAATACTGAACACTACACCATTATGTTTACTATTTTTAGTCTGATAAAATATAGGAAGATTGAAGTGAAACTAACAAAATAACAAATAGCAATTTTTTGACAGGAGACTAATGGAGAGTAAATAGTTTGAAAACAGTCCTTGTACCTCTTTCTCGCAAGTAGGATTTTCCGTAAAGCTCGAAATCTCACTCGCACACTGTGTTCCTCTATTACTATTATATTAACTCTATGGTTTAAACGCGTGTATTAATTGTAATAAGGTATACGGTTATACATTTCAAGAATAAGATATTCTGTAAGGTACCTTTAGGGTAGTGTGACTGTACTTTTTGTAAATGCAACAAACCAGCCCTAGCCTCGCTACAGTTATATTTCAGATTAAGTGCTTTGGTCTCATGTTAATAATAATAAATAAACCCTATACCCGGCAATAGAAACTAATTTCAAGTACCAAATTCAATATGGAGCGCTGGTTGGATATTGGTCAAAATGGCTTTGACAAGCAAACTGATTAAATTTAATGTCTTTGTTGATAAATCACAAAAAATTTGTGAAGTTTCTAATCATGGCTTGCGCCCGCCGCGAGCTTTGCGCCAGGACATTCTTTGATGCGGTTTCATCTTAGGGCAGAAACAAACTTGCCATAATGTTACTTTTAATTGACAGATCATAATTCAAGTGTAACTCGTGTAAAAAGCTCAACCATAGCTAATAGATATGTACAAGTAAAAAATCTTCAAGACCGAATCTTAAATGTCCGTGTCGAAAGGATTTACTAAAGTATTAAATAAAAAATATTCAACTTTAAAAGTTAATATACAATTTAGCGGGCTCAGAATCTACCTTAGTGGCGTGAGTAATGAACCATGCAGCTTATGAATGCAATTGATCTGGTCAATAGGATTTTGTAAGTAACTCTTTAAATTATCAATTTACTGCGCATCCACGTTTGTATCTTAATCATTACCACCCCTTAATTGCATAAAGGGTCTCGAGTCACGGGTGAAGGCCAAGTATGGATTGACAAATAAGATAAAAATAAAAGCATATAAGATACTTTTGAGAACACTATGGGGAACTAGCACACATGTTTTCTCACGACATTTTTCTTCAGTGAACCGAGTCATACAAAACGGCTCATATATGTAACAAGCTATAACCATATCTCAGCGATGAGGTGATGATTCTTTAAAATGTGGTTCGTGTTATACTAATTTTTTCATATAAGATCCCTTTAGCTTTAATCGATCGAACGAAACGGTCGTTGTAAAGTTGTGTGATTGTGGTACATATACAACCTAACACAGAGTGATACATTTACGATAACAAATAAAATAATATTTACTTTAAAGCAGCCTGCAACCGTATAAAGGAATTACCAATAAAATTAAATATACTGCAAATCTGGTGCCCAAAGAAAACTACAGTACAAAGAGAGAGAATTATCGACTCTCAACATTTACTCGACAAACTTCACAGTTCTTCGACGGGAGACTGTAAACAACTTTGTAGCGCAAACGTTCGTCTGCACACGCCCTAAGCCGAGCTGTATCGAAGCACTCGAGTAATGTGTACAATGTTAAGTGTGTGCTTAGCTTTAATCCGGCTTCATTTGAGCTTTTTCAGTATTTGGGTTGTGCTCGTTTGCCGTGGGTGTTTATGTTTTCGGAAGGATTTATAGCTTTGCGATAAGATAAACTTTTAAGATAACATTTCTGGTGATGTTTCTTTAGTATAGCAACTGACTTTGTACACTTTATGTGGCTAGTAACTCAACTTCGTTTCGCTTCAAAAACGATGGTCATTACGTTCACAAACAGTGGCTGCAGCATAAATAATTACTAATAATTTTTAACAGCTGTCATAATCTTTTATAATAGTCGCCACATACAGCCCGAACTTTTCTTGTGAATCACATCACTCTACCTAATGGTAAAAATTGCACGAAAATACGTGCAGCTTTTTTTTTTTTAATTTGTAACATTCAAATAAAAACTGTATTTTAACGTCTTTAAAATTTTATCTTTAAAATTGGAATGGGACTAGACTTATTCCCATTGTACTGTTTTTTTTTTTATTTAGAATTGCTTCCTTACATTTTTGGTAAAATAATGGTTTTATCATGTTTATAAATGAAATAAAAAATTAAGACAACTACAATACTTATAGACATATATTACTTAGAAAATCTTACACATACAAACCTCGCTATTTGAGACGATGCGCTAATGTATACGCTAATTGACGGTACTGTTTAATTACTCGGATCTGTTTTTTAATATGCCCTTACAAAATCCCCTAGCGTTAGCATGCTTACAATTTTGTCAGCGAAACGTATTTGTCTTTCGTCATTTAGAACAAATGTTCTCACCGCCAAGTACCGAGAACAAAGAATAGTATACGTTGTGAAATCTTACGACACAACTAGAACTTGCGGTCAAGTGGAATCGTATCCCTTTCATTTAATCCCTCGTGTTTATTCGCTTGTATTCGTAACTCGATAACCGTAAGTCGATTTTTGCGGTTGTCTCACCATTATTGTGTAGATAATGGTTTATGTATAAAATTTACTAACAACGTTTATGATTGTCTAAAATTTGATATCTTTTCCGTCGTAAAGTATTTTTATTTGCTTTGTATATGTACAATTTTTCTTACATTCAGGAGACGTTAAAATTAAAAAAAATATATGCATGTTTAGTTTTGTTTATGCTTGTAATAGAAACTGTAACGGGAAGGGATCAGTGAACTATTTTTTTAATGTATGTAGTTATGTTCTTTTAAGTATGTAGAGGCCAAAAATTTTTTTTTTAAATTATTGTCTGTTTGTCTGTCCAGCGTACGAATAACATGAATATCAGTTTATGATATTTGACATAAATATTTTTAACTTATATTATGTGTTGCAATTTAGAATATTTTTCGTAACAGGAAATGCATCTGTACACATGGCATATATATATATATATATATATATATATATATATAAATGTATATTTGTCTGTATGTCCTTTATAGAATCGTAAACTATTCATTTGATCATGTGATGATCTCTAGCAAAGTTGTTGTGCACGAGCCCACGAAGGTTTCTGAGTTGGTACGAGCAGTTTTTGACAGATGGCGTCACTGTTTATTTTAGTTGGTGGCGTAGCAACGCGCGCAGGGTACAGCCAGTAGGAAATAAAACTGTTTTTGTGGAGCTTATGCAATAAATAAATAGATAAATATATTTCTAATTCATAACTCGGAATATCGATATTTAAAACGATGTAGTGGGACAAAAATGACAATTCTTAAATGCCTGAAAAAAATTGTTCGTCGCAGGCATAATTCGAAATTTTTCCATTCAGTAATAAAAGCATTGCTACCTTCATTTCAATAAAAAAAAAATATACGTCTACATCCAGGTGATACCTTTATTCACCGAACTGGAGCTACACGGTCCTCTGTCAACTCCTCATTTATAAGGAGGTTGTCAATTGTTTTAAACAAACACTTAAAACGAATATGTCACTAACCTTTGCAGATTCTTTTAATTTCGCACTCTAAAATATTTGTGACAAAAATGTTACTTAGCAAAGTTCCACTCTACTTGTCACTGCAGGTTTTAATATCAGCGCTCCAACATTCCACACATAGCAGCAAATACGGCTAGAAAAATAAAAAGAGTAACCCACCCACACCTACTCGCAGATGTTGCGAAACTTGGCGACATTTTTTCACACTAATTGCCATATACCGCATAAAACTATCCATGTACAGGCAGGACCAAGCCCGCCACACATTGTCCGTGAGTACCGCCTTACGTATTCGCTCGGTCTCAATCTTATGCCCTTGTATTAAGATTCAGTTTTGTTTAATAGCTCACTCTGTGTCGATATTGTTGGGTCCTTACGACAGGATGGTTCATACAGGAATGATGTAAAATTACAGTATCAATTTAATTAATGGACTGTGCGGAAAAAACCGCAATATGTATATTTTCATTTACACTTACTGGGGCATCCGCGTTTAATCCCATGAAAGCCTGAAAAATACACTGTTTTATATAATTGGACATTAACAGCTATTGAGATCTTGATAAATATTGATAAATTCCTTTACGTTAAAAACTCATAGATATTTATGATGTTTTAGAATTCTTTTGGTGCTTAGTTGGCTCTACCACCGAACGGTGCTGGGTTCGATACCCGGCCGGGGCTGATATCAAATTGACAAATAAATAAATAATTGCTCCCATATCGAATTTAGAAGTGAGAGTAAAAACGTTTTTAATTTTGATTTATTCTTTATCGATAAAATAGTAGAAAGAATTAAAATGCCTAGATAGGTAAGACGGCGAACCTTTGCATGTCTTGGTCATGGAGAAATGCTGGTAGGAATAACACGCTCACTAGCGTAGGCTTACAAATTAAGTCACGTGATATTATGTCCGACTACGTTCCCAGAGCAAGCTAAACATAAACAATATCATAAAAACTGTAGTTATAAAATGTATAAATGATTTATGTATTTCATTGAATATATTTGTGTTTTAGACATTTGCATTGCTGGTGATTAGTTATTTAGTTATTTTGTGGTATCGTTTTAGATTTAATTGATGTAATATTCTCGTCACTGAATTACATATTTAAATTTTATATAACACTAGTAGGTATTCTTATATTAATTGACTTGCAATTTTATGGTTTGAATAAATTGATTCTTCCTTACACAGTCTTTGACCATGGAATATTGAGAATTAAATATAGACTATTGACTATATTGATTATATTTATATCTTTATTAAGGGTTGTTACATTTTCCTTAACTCTATGATAATACCATGCAAATAAACGATAAATGCACTACCACTTAAAGGTAAACATCACATGCAACATTGCAGCAAACGTACATACAGCATTTGTACATCTAGTTGTAGCATACTTATAAGTCTATAATTAATATTAACAGGTTTTAATTTAATTTGGTTTGGAATACAGCACCAAGTAAAAATAAATTGTATTGACTCTATTCGCCATGAACTATTTGTCATTGATTTATTATCCATTTACTATTGACTTTTAATTATTATAAATATGCTTTTTTTTAATTATTATTTTGCATGTCAACAAATGACACTCTGCACTACGATTCTGAATTGTCATTTCTAATGACTACAAAGGTACTATTGGTAAAACTAAGAATGATTATCATTTGTATGATCATACATATTTTATGCGTAACTAAGACGAATTTAAAATATTTATAATAATATCATAAAGTGTGTATAAGATCTCCGGATCCACGGCACTTATTTGAAAAATAATTTTACCTCTCTCAAAGGTACTTTATTCCGAATGGAGCTAAACTATACATCAACTATTGTACTAATAATAATTAATTATTGATCCCGAACGATGTCGGGACAGGCCGCAAATCATATATTTCAATTTCAGAATTAATTTTTCTAGTATGATAGAAATATTTCCTTTACTTCTTCATACCCAATATGTATAGGTTATATGTTAACTATTTGTCAACTCAAAAACATGGTAGCAAACGAAACTTGATTTATTTACGACTATAAACAGAGGATATATTTAAATGTAATTATCAATTCGTTTTAAATATCCTTGTTTTAGAATAATTATCTGGTACAGTAAAACTACTACTAGTGTGAAACATGTGAAATCAAGTTCGTATATTTTTGCATAAAAATTTCAATTACGCATTACACAGTATAGTGATTTCGTTATTTCAACCTTATACTGAAATCTACGGTTTTAGCAAAGAATTCTACGATTTAAATATATATATTAAATAATAGGCAAACAGTTAGGGCTCACTGTAATATGTATGTTTATGATTATAGTCGAATTTGGACCACTAGGTGCAGGTTAGTTAGTATATCGGCGCATATCACGTTATATATAATAGTAAATATTAAAATCAAAACATAAATAACATTTAATACGTACCGAAAAAGTTAAAGGAAAAAAACTTACCAAAACGTGACACGATGACACAACAGCCAACGAGAGGATATAAAAATTCATGTCACGCTAAATGATTAATTATAAAGCTGTTTTTATTAATGGTTCTTTCAAATACATCAAGTTATTGTTTTATATTAAGTAGTCATACTATTAAGATAAATAAATTATATTGTCACTGTGGTTATTATTAACCTCGTTTTCGTTTCTTCCTTTAAAATAGTGATGAATAAGGATGCGGTAATGTGCTCGTGTTGAAGATGATGAAGGGTTCATCAATCATAACTGCATGCCCGATCGATCAAATTTAACAAGTTAACGTATGGTTTAGTGGTGGATGGGTCACTTGTGGTACAATTACTTGACTTCATCGATGCGTCAATTGTACGCTAACATTACATATCAGTCGACAAGCCTTGTAGGAAGCCCTCTGGGGCCTTAATAATTTGTCGATATTCCTACCGATTAATAATGTCTTCTTTCAGACAAAATTCAATAAGCGCAAAGGCTAGTTATAACGAATACTTACTCATTGCCGTCTGTAAACCTCATTATCTAATGATACATTGACGGCCAAGAAGACGGTGAGAACAAGCTTAAATGGCGCGCCAACACAGCGACCAAGAACTAATTTTTTGAATAGTTTTTAATGTCCGAAATATTTAATGTTTAATTATAAAAGATGGTAACTAGGTAGGCAAATAAAGAACCCTTAAAAGGTTAAACTGTATGATACAGAGCAAAGAAACCTTCAGTAGATCCTCTCATGTCATAGTCTCGATGACGCGAACTCAAGTATGAATGAAGTCCGAAACATGACTCACACCTGTGAAGTAGCGCGACTGCACGTAGCAGGCGATATCACATAAGTTGAGTGTATAAACGGACAGCTCTATGTCGATGGAGACAAGAGAAGAAAGTACCATAATATTCATACTTTAAAACGATGAAAATATCTCAATTCTTTTGACGGCAACATCAACAATCCACGAGAACGAGGATTCCTTTTCACATTGTGGTTTGATTACATTATCATTAATTACTGTGAAATTGAAAACACATTCTCAAACTCGATTTATTTTTCAGAAAAATCATTCTACTATAAGATAGGCGAAGTCACACATCAAAATGTATTTCCGGAGGCGAATTGTATTTTATTTCTCAAAGGCAATTTAGATCACAATCTGTTTCAATTTCGTTACGAAACCAAACTGAAAACGAGTGTATTATTTTGGTAATATTCCGTCAGTGTAGAACCATCTTTGCTCCGGGCTCGTTTGTAGAAAATGTTCGGAGAAAAGATACGCGTTTCACCGTCAGGAATCAAGCGTCGAAAAGATTTTTGTATAGTTAATTATTAGTTCAAATTAATGATGGTTTTGATACTCATTGTATTAAAAAAATCACATCTGTATAGAAAACTCAATACTCAATCATTTAATAATTTGTGTATCAATTCACTCATGTACGTCCTTCCGCCTGTCATAAACAATGTTTCTCTGTCACTGCTGTTCTTCCCTGGAATATCCTCCTCTGAAATATTATCTTATATTTCTTTGAAAATAAAATTAAAGTCGATTACCAGATATTTTCAAAACCATATATGCATATAATATAGGTACTTACATTGGCTTTATATATTTCGTGGTGTTGAGAGTCTAAGGTTTAATGAATTTTACGATATCTGATCACTGAACATCAATATCAGTTGATAGACAATAATAAACTCACCTAAATAAACGAACTTAGTTAATATTTTGAACTAAATTGCATAGAAAACATGACGTCCCTGTGGACTAATTGGCAATGATTCTGCTTAGTGTCCGAAGAGTCCCAGGTTCGATTATTAGCCGGGTAGAAATTTTCTCCAAGTTCGGGGGTTTGGCACTTCGTGGCAATGCTACACAAATGTAATATGCATCCCACTAATAAGAGCATATCATTAATTTAACCTTTTGATAGTTTTATTTTATTCGCCCCTAGCTTCACACCGCTCGGTAAAACAAGCCGATGTTTCCAAATGAAAGTGACCACCCAATTTGCGGGTTAACAGTAACATGCCCGCACCTGCCCCCGGCACCCTGGCGGGTAATGGAGGGTGGATTTATCCCACATTACGTGTAATTTTAATGTAACATGTACATCCCTGAAATGTAACGGCAAAGTAAATTATCACGAGGCGGTATTTATGTACAGAATGGCTTTGTGATTATTTACGAAACGTTTCTATTTGTATTATAGCGATTATTTCATCCTGTATTGGCGTATAAGCCAATGCACCACACGGTTGTTTATAACCAACCGATATAGGTTCGGTTTTGAAAGTCGTTTAAAGATGTTGTTACACCAAGTAAAGTCAAAATAAAAAAAAGTCAAAATTAATTCAAAAATAAAACAGATGTAATAATAGAGACTAACAACAATAATTTGGTGGTGCCCTTCGACCGTTTACTTACTTGGTAACTACCCTCATTTTAGAATTTTGTCACTGAGTTTCGGTTACGGTTATGAAGAGCCAGTAATAAGAGGGTTTCCAGCTTCCTTTTTGACACGGATAACCATGAACTGGAGTTACGCAAACGACGCAAATGACCCCGGATGACCGTCTAAAAAATCTGTCCATTCAACTTTATCACTGACGAGTAACACGCCCTCGCTTCGGTTAAGAAAGTTCCGTGTGAGCAGATCCATTTCTAGGAATGTAAGTATTCTAAATTATGACTTATAATATAAACTCTTAATATGCTAAGAATCATCTAAATCTCTGTAGTGCTTTTAATTTTATACGTGCATAGACAGATAGACAAAAATTTCAAAAATACATGTTTAGGGCTGTAATATTTCCTATAAAAAGAACTATTCGATGTACAGATGTAAGGCTCGTTATAAATTTATTATTATTATAGACAAATGTATTGGTATCTATCTATCTACATACTGATTCAAGTTTAACTGATCCGACTACTGATATTGACAGCTCCATCCTCCATAACCTATCAATTTTACTTCATTTCGTATGTCATTCACAATCAAAGCCATAAACAAAAGCTGGCCATTTCAAATTGGTCTTTCGGATTGTTTCACCGTTATTGGACACGATATCTTCTACAGACTAAGCGGTCTGTGTGACAGGTCTCGATTAAATGGATGCGTTAGGACATTTCCAGCGTACGCAGAAACATCTATGTCGATTTTCCAGCGAAAGTTATACGACGGCCGGGGACCTTACCAACGTGGTTATACATTAGCCAGTGGTTCGGAAATTTGTGATAATGTAATGAATTATGGATTGTTTCAGATGAGTGTTCTCAAAATTAATTTCCCAGCTCAGTGTTACGTTGTCCGGGACTGTCTGTGTTATTTAATGGAGATCGTGTCTTGAATTCTACATCATTCCCGTGTGTCAGGCAGAAGGTTTTTAAGGGCACGATAAATAGCGAAGCACACCGCACCTTAAGGACCTCGTAGCAAACATGTGCGGAAAGACTAGTAAAGTTCAAATGGGACGCGTGAATAAAATTCAGGGTTATATTCCGTTTTTCTTTTATTTTTACAATCAAAGAAGGGCAAACAAACTTTCAAATAATTTACATTGGATAAGTAAGCTCCACAAAAAAATGAAGTTCTAATTTTTACAATACACCCGAATTACATGTGTTTTATTCAGCTACCCAATAACCTACACGTGCGAAATTCCAACATTTCACCATTGAGTAAATTCTGAGAAAATAGGCTGTGACATCTGTCACACTGGCGAACCAGACAGACAGACACGCGAACGGTTCTAAATGAGTTCCATATTTTCGACGTACATCCAAAACTAAGGTTCGATCCTTTCGTGACGATGAGCGTATACATATTTAGTTGATGAATTTCGAATATTACTTACATTTGTCTTTCGTATATATTGCGTTAAGCGGCTAAATCACGAGATATATGGATAGAATAAATATAACATCAAGTTAGAACTTTTAAAAACCGCCCGGATTTAATGCGAAAACCCCTAACGCTCGATTACCTCTGAGACCACTTGACGATTTATTGCGTTTGTGTATCACGAAACAGACGGACTAATATTTTTTTTGTATGTATGAAAAAATTAACTTACTAAACAAAAACCTGCCTGTATTGACGTAAACATAGACGTTATCATCGTGTTATATATATATATTGTCGAGCCAATCAACCAGGTATTCTGGTGTAAATCCTCGAAAGCCTTTCATGCCCGACCGGCTAACCGGAAGGTCTAATTTACATAACTCTCAATTACATCCGGATTTAAAAACAGTGTCGCGTGTGGACGGAAATAAATTTAAAAGATGCCTGCGGTGCATAGTACGCATAATTCATGTGATTTCTGAATGTATATCGACATATTTTTTTGTTGTTTTATTACTTTTGTTCATATTAAATAGCCTGCTTTATTTATACTTATAATAAGACTGTAACGGAGTAGAATTTGTACATGGAATATTTTTTGCAAATTTTAATCTTGTACTTTATTATCCTATATAAAGGTCAAAATATATATTTTTTCCTGTCTGTCTGTCTACCCATGCATTACACTGAAACGAAAGAACAGATTTGGAAGATAGTGTCCATTTTAGTAGATTATATTGTTGATCATAATCTAGAACACTTTTTCTCCCTTCAATCCAGCGGAATAGGAAATAAAAATGGATATGGGTATTCTATTAAGAAACCAAAAAATTAAACTTTAAATATTTCTGACTGTATCTATAATTGTCTAGAAATAAACGTAAGTCGTAGGTTTCAAAGTCAAATCTGGGGAGGGTTACTAGTGTAATATATGTCTACTATAAATCATAGTTTTAATAAAATAAGATCCACTGGCGGCGCCGACCACTTCCAACAACAGCCCGTCAGCTTATATCTGAACTATTTACATAAAAAATATATCGGCTCAAGATTAAGATAACATTTTATTTCCAAAAAGATATTTTAGGCAATAGTCTTTTGAGGTATGCAGTCATAATCGTATCTTGAAGAATAGAACGGGAGTACAGACGCATTTAACCTTTTCCAGTCCTTCGCCGCACATACATATAACAAAGACAAGGCAGTTGCTTCAAGTGTCGACGTTTACCGCCTATTACGATTTTGTTATTTAATTACTATTACTTAGCGATTCAATAACATCATGTTAGTATATTCGTAGGGCGAGATGTCACGTGGACTACAAATATACGTGCCGTGCTCTTGGGGCTACAAGAACAGCATACCGATTGTTTGCACACGTGCCACGTTGTCTGTGTCCTTTAGTACTGTTCTCTAGCTATATCAATACGTACTTTGGGCATAGTTACACGCGTTCGTGATTATTCGTGTCATTATCGGACACTTTCGTGAAAAATGAGGTTATTAGGTTAAAAGGCCGAAATATTGGCATTGGTTTTGAAAAATTCATTAATGCGTTTGAGATTATATTTAATTGACGTGTTAAGAATTATTATTTCACAGCTTTATGGTTTAAAATAAACCTGCAACTGCTATTACATTACTGGTGGCAGTACATTACTTGTACCAGTAATGGATACTTTTGATAAGTCTTTACAATGAAATATTCTAATGTTTTAATGGCATATATTTGATGACATTTAAACATATAAAATATGAAGGTGTATAAATATGGATATTATTTATATAATTTGATAATAATAAATGAAATAAATAAATGTTCATTAACTTACATTAGTTCAATTTGTCATTCCAAAAAATTTTATTAGCTTGAACATGGGTACATAAGATCGTTAGTTAAGATGTAATATCACAGCAACACAATCCGCCTTTGTCGGCGCAGTTTATTATATCGAAACATACTAATAGTAAGTTAATGAAATGTAAAAATCGTTTTCTGTAAAACATTTGACAAATAAAAATATATCTCAAATAATATGTATACAAAACTTGTCAAATTCTCGTTAAGCCAATCGATCAAATATAATTTGTATCCCCGTATGGTGAGGAGTGTTATGGTGTTGGCCTAGGTGGTCTAGGTCCCGTGTGTAGTCATGGTGCTGGGAATGCGACGCAAAGAAATTACAAAAGTCTGGACATAAACACTTTATTCCACTAGCACAATATAACAGTTAATACTTCACGAAGCATAACACAAGGAAATAACCATAAATAACAAAAGGACAGAGAGTGATAGGAGGTCGAAAGCACAGGAGACAGTCTAAATATTAAAACACAAGCAAACAATAAATAGGCACAGCAAATGTACTAGCGTACTGTAGTTGAGCGATCAAGCGACACGGGTGTTACTCAGGACAAAGGAAGCCTACTAACTGGTTGGTGACGAGGGCGAACTGAGCAGCGCGCGCGCCGCCCGATCCCGTTAGCGGGGTGTGAAGCACGGGGAGCTGTCAAACCGCCGCGCGGCTGCCCAGCTTTTGTTCGCGTCGGCAGAAATTGGCGAGCGAAGTGGCGCGTCGACTCCGAGACGCGCCAGCTTCGAGTCCGCGTGTGTGCGCTTGTGTGAGTGTATGTATGTGTGTGATATGTCATGTGTAATGTATATAAAGTATAAACATTATATAATAGATAAGTGTAAGTGAGTGTGTGTGTGCAATACATATTATAAACTACATAAATACGTATGAATGTGGGACGTCGGTGCCCACACCCGCATTGAAGCAGGCTCAGAATAAAATGCCGAGTTATACCAATAACAAGACAGCACAGTCTCATCGATTTTCGGATGACCGTGCAACATTATTATCAGTAAATATTTCTATAGAAAGAATCGCTGCATACTCCCACCCCTCACAATGAACACACACTGGTATGTATCCACTCACGATATTGTGATAACAAATGAGCGTAACATAACGCTACTGAGTGCGGATATTCAACGTGAAAATATTCAAGGCAGGTGATTTATTTAGCGGAAGAGGCACAGGTGTAACCACGTTGGCGTAGGTAGTCGTAACATGCCGACATCTATCAGTTACATGACAAAAAATTACCTGGTCTTCTCTCCGCTAAATTTCTTGGTGCGATATCGTACCGAAATTTTGCCAACGTCTTGATATGATAACTAAAGTCAAGTCAAATTAAATCGGTTGGTTTAAATAATACTCAGAGAATTAGCAACCTGAAACCTTATTTTAAATTGTAATCAGTAACAAGCTTATTTCATGGTCTGCAACGCGTTGGTGATGTCTCCGGTGTTTTATGTACATATAACGGGCGGCGTTCATCATCACGTGAAAGCATAAAAATGCCGAAATACTAAAAATAATAAATATATCAATACACATTACCGAGCCCAAGTTATTGAAAATATTTAAATACAATAATTGCATAAATCAATATTAAACATACTGTCTTTTAAAAATAGACAAAATATTAAGAATTGGGGTTGTCTGACTCTTTTTAATACGTTACTATTTCACTACAGTAATACGATAAAATTAGGCAAACTAAGACACAGTCAAATATACAAGACTTGTCGTAAACTTTCCCATGTGCGACCATAAAATTGAAATAAAAGATGTGGTGTCCTTGAGTAGATTACGTCATAACACGGTATAAAAATTTAGCTGGCATGTTTCCAGAGGGCAACATGACACCTCCATTAATGGTCGGAGTCTTAAACGTCAAGACGTTGACGAGATAATGGCATTGGGAAGAGCGGCCACAGAAAAATTTACAGACTCGAGCACTTTTTAGTTTATGAATTTCCTTCTCGATTTAGTGTAATTAACTATTTTAAAATGTTACAACCCATACAGTTATACGCGGAAATGTAAATATATAGACTGTAGCGAGGACGAATCTGTACATCTATTTTTTTAGAAATTTCAATGTAGATAGGTAAACATTGTTATCGATATAAATGTATATATATGTCGGAGATGGTCATTAGTATAGACGTGAAACGAAACTCAGCACGATATCCGAGTGATGGCAGCACCGCCGCGATGACGTCGATACTCGGCTAACATCGTGCTACAGCTGAGCCTAGCTAGTGGAGTGACGCCGGATGGAATCACAGTTTACATTCTGCGGTAGATGAGATCGGTTCCTCCACACTGGGAACTGTTACTGGTTTCGTTTGCCTGGTGTGAAGTGTTTGTTAATTATTAATTAAAAGTGTTAAACGATTATACGCCCACGCTATGTTCGACAATGCTGATAAAACTATTGGCATTCGCCGACATATACATATATATTAAAAATAAAAAATATATTTTTTTTATGTCAGTTCGTATACGTGCCAGTACGAGACAAAACTTATGATATACTTTTATTCTCATTGCATGGCATAAGGATTCATGTAAATCTAATTGACAAAATTTAAAATTAGGCGAGGCCAGTTCAATGTTAAGTATAGGAATGATGGTCGTGGTAAAGGAACAACCTTCGCTGGTTCCTGGATTTGGTTGATGTTGCGCCGTCAGCTCTACTGTAATTTATATATTTATGAAGTTTACCAACGGTTGTTACATATTTCTTAACTCTATGATAATACTAGCCATGCCAATAAACAATAAATGCACTAACACTTAAAGGTAAGCATCACATGCAACATTGAAGCAAACGTACATACAGCATTTGTACACACAGTTGTAGCGTACTTATAAATCTATAATTAATATTAAAAGGTTTTAATTTAATTTGGTTTGGAATAGGTAGTTTCTGTACGTACACTACCGTACTACTACGGTACCTACCACTGGCCAGATTTGAATGTGATATGCTTATTTGGAACTTATAGTTTGAATTATTATTTGGGATACTTTTCATTTGAGAACTGGATCTGCTCCTCTGGAATTTCCCAAAGCGAAGCGAGGACAGATTACTTACACACACACACACATATACATATGTATATGTATGTATGTATGTATGTATATGTATGTACGTACAAGATATTTAGGTTCTGAGAAAAACTTCTTTGTATGGATTCTTTACCAATTATTTGCCCTATTCTATGCATAGTAGAAACAAAATTGTTTGTCTATTTGTGCATTGAAATATATACAGCGTTTGACTTTTAAAAAATCTTTTGCTGGAATTAGACCCCTCTATATTGACGCCAGTTTCACCGGCCCTGGGCCGTCTGAATTTAGCGGCTTCGTACTATTTTTGTCAAATCATCACTTCATCTGATCGCGCGACCTTTGCTCTTTTTTCGAAGGATATTTCTTGAAACGATCGTCAGTCCTTCGACTGATGTCACTTGCTTATTGCCATTTTAGCCGGTTAATAATCTTGGTATTTGAAATTTTATTTTCACTGTAAATATTACCGTTACAAACCCTGTCTCGTAGTCAAATTCCTAGTATAGTCTCGACATTGTGATAATTAACTCTAAATCTTCGGACGAGGTAACGAAGGAAGCTATCATAGTTCTTTCAAATATTGTACTAAATCGCGACGTAAGTTTGTCATTTAGTAGTATTATTTATTTGTCATTATTTAGAAACTTTGTATGTAAATACATTTTTACATTAAAATTTAGCAGAGAAATTTGATATCTAATAGCGGCTTGTTGATAATTGTTGTTTGTTTCGTTCTTATTATACGCTTTTTTATATGATATGTCAGCAATTCATTGTCAGTAGCCAAAAAGCGCATTCTCTTTCCCAAAGTCATGCCGAAGTTTAGTGAGCTATTGTGGCAGTAGACTGATTAAATTTGCTGGAGGCCCAATGCAATATTTAGAGGGGTTACCTTATGTAAACGTAGCATAGAATTCACTCCTGCTGCGTAGAGCTTTTATCCACATAGTGTTGGAAATAAACTTAGGTCCCAAATTTTTATTTATTATTATTATCTTAGACATATTATATCATGTTTTGGATATGATAAATATATAAATTAAATAGCGCTTTAACAAATAAAGTACTCTTCCGCCTTCTGGACTTGAAGTTTAGTTTCAAACAATTAAACAACTAGTTTTAAAATTTAAAATTTTCAGTATTGTAGTAATTAATTAATGATACTTAGAGATTATTAAACTTTGATAAATTATAAATGGGGCAACCGAACTTCAGATAAGTTGAATAACTTCATTAACACATTAATAATATTACTAACATTTTAATTCAGTTGACAAACTAATAATCACTCATGAATTGATAATACAATTACTATCGTTACGAAACTCACAAAAAAACATCTGTTCTTAACCAACCACCTCTCATTGGTGCATTATGCACCTGGCAACACGAGTTCTGATTCGCTTATTGCGTCTGGGCACACCGTACGGCAATAATTCAACGGCAGAAATGCAATTAGCGGGTTAGGTGATAACATACCACCCCTCGTATATCACCGTTGAATAAAACCTATTATAACACTACTGGATGCACATTAATAACAGATGATTACGTTTTAATGGCGAAATTTAATCGAAATTACAGCTGCAAATTTTTCATTGGAAATTCGTTCCTACCCTAAATGATTTATGTTATTGATGAGGAAGTCGAGTTGTTAATTAATCACAAAAATTATGTTGCGAAGTCTGTACACTTTAATTAAACTGAAGAGTTTGTAGCATGAAAATTAATATTAAATATCTGTACCTTAGATTTTCATGATATTAATTGTCGAACGAATGGCCCAGGTTCGAATCTAAGCCAGTTATTTGTGTAAAAATTAAACTTTTGTTTTCGAATTTTGAATGTTTGTTATGATTTATTTGTTTAATATCCGTGACATTAGCGACATCGGGAATTCTAGTGCGGAGGTTATTGTTAGCAACTTTTTTTTATTTTTAAAAGAAAAAAGAAGAAAAATAATGTTATTCTTAAAAAAGTGGCTGCAAGAAAAAAAAATGTAAATTTGTAATAGAACCTAACAAAACTGCAACATACATTATTATTCGATGTTGCAGCCACCACTCAACAAACAGAAATGCATTCAGCCTAGATGCTGTATGTACTAGCTACTGTAACACCGATTTTCAGTGCAACCTATATTTGCAAGCAGTACCGACATATATTTTTTCAACATCATCATCATTATTATAACCCATAAAGTCCCAATGCTGGGCTCAGGTCTTCTAAGTCCAGCACGTTGGCCACGTACATATTGACATATTTCATTCACCTCTAATAACATTGTTTTTATATACTTAAGTGTAATTAACTGTTTGTAGAATTACTATTTGTTTTTAAACTACCACTGTGAAAGTTAAAATACATTTTATCTATATGTAACTGGGTCAAAATATCAGTATAAATTATAAAAATCGTGAGTACCTGCTACAGTTCAATTATGTTATGTAAGTACTCGTATAATGTAAAGTTGTAAAGTGTATATAAAGAAGAATTGTTCATTATATTCCGGTATCCAAATACTTAGTCCTGATGAGATAGAGCCACTTTTTCTGAATTATGGGGCTGAAAGAGAAGAAGTATCTCAATATTTTCAGATAAAACAGCATAAAACAACACACTGAAAACAGAAATTGTTACTGAAAACATAATTGTACTACTTGTTAAAATAAAATTCACCCAAACATTGGAGATAATCCCGGTGGTTAGTCAAAAGGATATTTCTTTTGGAAAGTCGGGACAAACCGGGACGGTCAAAAAAGATAAAAAGCACGTACCGTCTGCTATCTTCCACACCTGAATTAATGCGGTTTTACGCCCTAACGAGTAACGGTGCAATATTTCGTGCATTTCAAATCGTGCTTTTATTGTGCATATTGAATGTCCTAACTTTATTGCTCCGCGTATATTCAGAGTTTTATAAAAGAAGATCGTAGAAAGAGACAAAAAAGTTCCACGCAACCATATATGTTGCGCAAGTTTACATCTGTACAGAATTAATTATAATCAAAATATTTGATTTAACATTTTTTTATTGAAAAAAGCCACGGGATTGTTTAGAATGCTTATTTATCGACGAATTATTATTATTGTTATGAAGGTTCTCGAAGGGTCGACCGAAAGGAAGAGTGGGGCAGTGCTACGAAGGTTTTCACAACGTCGGCCGAAAACAATAGTGGCCAAAAAAAACCCAGGTTGTGATAACATCTACCTCGAGCACTGCAGTCGACACTCGCCTTTATTATTTATGCCTTGGGCAAAATGGCGTACATGGTCGTCTGTACCTGACCCGCTATGGCTCTATCGATATCTGGGTATTATTGACTTGATACGAAACGCGTAGAAAAGTCTGGAAGGCCCGGAAATCGATACAAATCGGAAATCGACCTGCGATCTACGAGAGCGACTGCCACTGTGGAAGTAAAATAAAGTCTGCGGAACTATTGTGGCATTTCACAGACCTGCGTATCCTGAATTCCTGAAACATCATCATAAAAGTTAAGAACATAAATATAGGCATATTTTATTTAGAACATATTATAATTCATAATTAAGAAATATTATGCATAGATAATTCTTTGTACTAAAATATTTATAACTTTTTTTATATTGAAATAAAAAAAATACACCTTTATTCGTACGTCACTTTAAATATTGAGATTAATAAGAAGTTTTCCATTAATGTTGACATAAAATTTTATATTTTCTCAAAGGTGTGTGAGGTCTGTCAATTCACACTTGAAATAAAGTATGAAAGCAAATAAATTGCAATCTTGCGAAGTAACGTTTCACAATAAATCAATATGATATTGATTCAGTGAACAGAAGCCACAAATCTCATTCAATATTTGATACAATCCATCATATCGAGATCAAATACAGTTTAAATGAAATGTAATAAGCACGTCAAGAGCGAAGCGCAAATATATTATCTTTAACAAGTGAGGGATGCATAAGTGCTACTCACGATGTTCGATTTAACACGATTACTATAACAATCCCCTCGCTTCGGTTCTAGATTAATTCGGATCTAGAACCGTGGAGCAACGGGATTGAGCTTATTGATATGTGCTAGTTCAGTTATTCTTAAGATTGTTTTTTTTTGGACAATCATTTCTTTACGAATGTCTATGTTTTAAAAATAACTACTATGAACACTAAGTTTTTAGGTTAAACCCTCTCGTTTGGTCATTGATTAATCAGTAGATCGGTCATGTATAACATCATTTTGTTGACACCTCGTCATGAACGTATATTTGATTCCTTTTCCATACATAAGCCAGCAAACACAAACAAGCAGACAGTCGCATGGTGATGAGTGGTGGCACACATCATCAACAGCATCAATGCTAATAACGTAGATTGTTGGTGAAGAAGGAAGTTCTCCAAGACTATAACTAAAGATCATCAAAAGTTTTACACTCCTGCAAATCCTATCCCGTTTCTAGTTTAAATTGATACCCTTATCGTATCAATAATAATCCTTGTGCTTCGAGTACGTACTTTATAAATTAATATAAAAATTGCCCTAGCGTTTTCCTGTGTGTTGAGACTTCATCCTGCAATCGAGTATTTCATAAGGAAATATAATAGGCAAGCACTCGTTACAATCACTATTGTTACCTACAAATGCTTTGCAATCCTTTTAGCATGTAGCATACAGAACATATTTAATGTATTGATACATCCTTATCGTAAAAAAACAAATCCTTCTAGACCGACAATGCGCAAGCAATTCCCTGGCAACGCATGTGTTCATAGACAAGCGCTTACCATCAGATGGGCCGTAGCTGCCTGTCTGTAAAATCAAAAAAACCACCGATAGAATTAAACACTTTTTCACTGTCCTTAGGACTTATTTTTTCGTCCCATACATTACAAGATATCCGATAACTTATGTACTCCTAGAACGTTATCAAATAATAAAAGTTTAACGATCCCAAAGTATTTAATGTGCCGTCACCCCAACATTCTCTCCCTGTACCCGCATTACCAAACACGACTCTACTACGAGCTCAGTGCGTAAATACGCGATAACCCTTGAAAAGAACTAACGATCCGTGTTCAAGAGTATTGAAAATTTATTCAGAGTACGCGGGCGTTTGATGGTTAGTTATGATACTGCCTTCGCTGATACTCGACAAAATTAACTAGACCCGTGCAGTCTGGTGGCGTTAACCCTATGTAATCTTGAAAATAAGGTGTGAGAAGGGAAGGGAAGTTCACGATAAAACAGCACAGTTTTTAAAGATGGTTTGCAGAGTGAACGCGCCGGAAATATGTAGAGTTCAGGCTGTATGTTTGGTTTCTAACAAGACTTTATTTTATAGTGGTGTTAACATGAAATGTAGTCGAAACTTTTGAAGATAAACTTTCTGGGGGCACGAGAAGTTATTGATAGTGTCGTAGAAAAGATCGCGGAAAACTAAACGTTCACAACACTCGGGGGCTCATGCCGGTCTTGGCGACGAGTGCATATTCACGATTTATGACTTCAGAGCTTCAACTTCGAAGCGTGAGTTTTTATGGGCAATTTCAGCCTAGGTTTAAAGTTAGGCAGTATTTAGCAAGATAACGACAATTAGAAACAAAAGCGAGATAAGACATTTTGAAATATTAATTCGAGTTATGAGGTTGATTTTCATGAATTATTCTGACCTGATTTGTTTAACCTTATAATTAATTATTCATGAGTAATTTGAGAAACTTGAAAAGTTTTTTGATTAAATATAAAGTTATTACTGTTCTATATTTTTCTGAAATAAAATGAAATTTCTGCCGCAATAAGTACATACATATATATTTTACTTGATGACAGTTGAATATAAAAACAGTAAAATTAGTTACTTGAGCTATGATGAATGCTGTAGTATAGCTTGGTACTTTTAAAAAGTAGTATTTTTAATGAGAACTTTTTGCTTTAGGAAAACTACACCTCACGCTAAGAAATAATAAGCGAATTATTGGAAATTTATAATATAACTATTTATTTAAGGAGTTGCAATTAAACAAATTTTAAGTATGAAGTGATGCTAACATCAATATATTAAAAACCAGAATGAAATCGGCAATGTTGTTTCTGAGATTAGTTCGAACAAACGCACAGATAAACGTACAAAAATTCTAAAAACTATTATTTAGGGCTCATTGCGTTAATAAAGTTCCATAATAGTAGTTTTTCTCATATATCGTTAATGTACAGAAAGCGATCAGTTAGAATTTTATTATATGTATAAATTTTAATGTACACTTCAAAAGATTTCCGAACGTATCGAGTACTAAACATATTTCGAATAACTAAGTCGAACATTTTCATTACACTCCGATGTATTCGTAAATCGGGTTCGGATTTTACGAATGGCTGAAAGATTTCAAAGTTCGGCGTTCCAAGTGTTCCGCGAACACATTCCTCAGCTCTGATTTATGATAGATGTCGGACTGGACCTCTTTTGACCGTCTCGACATATTTTTCGCATTACTCGAATGGAATAGAAGTAAAGAGCGGGGAAAAAGAAAGGAACGGTGTAAACCGGTGACGCGTGTTGATTTTTTATTATCGGAGCTTCGCTTGGAATTTCGTAATCCGGATTTCTTTAGTCGTTCGGACTTTTCTGTTTACTTTTAAGTACATATGACCTCAATAGTCGTATACGGGTACAATTGCGTGGATACGCACAGCATAGAAATGGTAGATTTCCAGCGTTGATGCTCTTTGCCGTTATAAGTGCGGAATTAACGAAACGTGTTCACACCAAGCAATTGTCGATAGGCGAGGAGGCTTTAATGGCCGTCTAGGTATCGTCGATAAGATAGAAGGGTAAAAGAAAGAGATAGCGTTGTTTCCACGTTTTATTTCATGTATCACCTAACTAATAAATTTTGAGTCGGTCTAGAGAATGCGTCGTGCTTAATCCAACAAATACCTCATCATCATTATTAGCCCATGGAGCACTGCACTGCACTGTATAACATAGGTATCTTCTAAGGTATGCCACCATAAAACTATCGAATGATAAATAAAAATTTGAGGTACATAGAGAGAAACATATATACAAAGCCATTCGGTTGAGGCGTCGGTGGTAACACTGGCATACCAAACGTTCTAAAGACATTGAACGGTTTACAAATTCAATTCTAACAATTTCAGATTATAGACAGGCTGTGACACGGCATTCTAATTAAAAACTTACAGACGGTTGACTAAGCTCAATAATTTCTCGTACAACCTTTAGATTCCAACCCGCTGTCGGATCATAATTAAGTTCTGCCAGTTGTTCGTTACCAAATTACAAAAGTTGAACGGCGACTTCAACGAATATTGAAGGTCGGACATTTCTCAACGTCATTTATTTTTCTGAATGTAATATTTGCTTCAAAATAACGTAGATGTGTGTTTCTTTATTATGTTGATTTTTTCATACATACAATTTTTACTAATTAATGTTAATTACAAAAATATATTTTTATGACGCACAATTTGCTCGCTAAGCTAAAAAAAAAATATGTTACTAGCGGCATGCCCCTACTTGGTTTGGATGAAGCAATTATATTCATACACTAGCAAATGCCCTCGCTTCGCTTTGGAAAAACTATCTTACGCTTAAAGATAACATTTGCATTTTTCTGGGTTTTTCTCGTTCTGTGATTAGAAATACATATATTAATTCATAACTTTTTTATTTATGGACGGATTGCAATGAAACAAACTTCAAGTATTAAGTGACGCTTACTGCAATACATTAGTGAAAACCAGAACAAAATCAGTTAAGCCGTTTCTGAGATTAGCAAGAACAAACTGACAAAAATTCTAATAACCATGGCTTTGGGTTCTGTAGCGTTGATAAAGGCTCCTAATTTTTACTCGTATATCGTTCATGTACAGAAATCGATCATTTAAAACTTTATTATTAGTATAGATGATATAGTCTACATTAGATTATATAGAGTATATGCACTTTTCAAACTTTAAAAAGAATTTTTAGGAAGTGCCGTGATTCCGGAGCTTTCCCGTACACACAAATTCACAAAATTCGCACTTTAAACGTATCTAGGGTTTTTTTTCGCAAATCAATTATATATATATATATATATATATAATTGATTTA
>PDGT01000003.1:2746820-2756962 GCA_003671415.1 Megathymus violae | reverse complement strand
TGCAGTCGATGAAAAAAAGGATGTAAAAATGTATATTAAGAAAATTTACCCATAATTTTCTTCCCCAAGGGGGGGAGATGTAAAGAAAATATATTTCTTTAATGTTTATTTTTCTAATTAAAAACTCTTTAGTACGTTGTATATAGGTTTCAGTAAATTAGATGAATTTTTTTTTAAATTTATTATTTTGTTTGAATTGTCAATTTTAGATTTGTAAAATATTTAGTACAGAAAAATGTGGAATAATAAACTTTAAATGTCGTTTCTTTGTTAACAGGTAAGGGATTATAAAATTGTTTAGTTTTTTGTGTTTTAGTTAAGGTTTTGTATAAATTTAAGTTAATATAATAAATCTTTGTTAACAGAGCAACATGTTTATTCCACCTCAATAATTCGGCACATTAAATCTTATATATATACATGGTTATCAAAATTTTCATATTTCTTGCCTCGACAAGACATAATTAGGTTTACTGATATTTTATATAGACTATTATCTGCGCAATCACGTGTTTTCACTACATACCGATTTTCGTTAAAATCAGTCAAGCCGTTTTAGAGTTGTCTCGAGACGAGAAGCTCAACAGATTTATAGTAGTACCTATAGATATGTGCAAATTAGCTTTAGTCATGATGATATTCGCCAACTGTGTCTTAATTTGTGTTCATTATCATCATTTATCTTTCCTATTTTTGTGTGTAATTAAACAAATCTAGGTTTTTAACGTCATAAATGTCTAGAATGTGTTAGAAACAGTTGCTTCCAACCTACTTAATTTCCGTAATATTTACAAAGTTAAATAAAAATAAAAAGGTAAATTCAACCCGAACGAAGTCAGGGTGGGCCACTAGTTGATACTAAAGATATTAAAAATTAAATAATACTTATAGCGTTGAAATTATACAAAATTTTAGCTAATGTACTAACAAAGAACGTCCAATGAGGCGTGCGGTATACAAATAATAAAGAAAAACATTCTTATTTCTTAAACATATTTGAAGAACGAACACTCCACAATTTATTGCATTCAGTAATAACAGTCATTTTCATTCCATATTGAAGAAATGGGAATCAATGTGGCAGAAAAAGGTCACATTCACAAATTGGTGAGAAAGCAGCATCTGTATGTTATTTGAATGAGAATGAGAATAAGAATTTGATAATATTTAATACGAAATTATAAAACTGAAATGTAGAGGTACCGAGAAAAAAATATTTATTTGATCAATAATATAAGACCCCAGGTTGACTCTGTAGAAATGAAGCCTGAGGTAACGATTTCCGAAGTGTTTATTAGTTGACGCGTACTGTTGTTCGTCCTACACTTAATCCAACAGCTCGTGCCCAGTCGATTGTTACTGTATTTATACCGTTTTTAACGGATATAGTAGTCCGGAAGTCAAATCATATTCAATTTATAGAATTAAATTAGTATTAATTTACTTTGCAACAATCCGCAAACACAATGAATGGTGGTATATATTTCTATACTAAAACGTGTTTCGCTCCGAATCAGATCATCATCAGGGTAGTAGACTCTACGAGTGTTAACCGCAAAGTGAGTTAACTTTTTCGGTTAACACTCGTAGAGTCGTAGTTAATACAATGAATTTCCGCAAAGTTACGCCTGATACTATCAACTATATCGATTTATAGAACCGGAACTTTAGACTAAATTAAGCTATGAAAACCTCTCATGTTAGACATTTAGTTTAAAAAAATAACAATCTTAAATAAAATATGAAACTCTAATAATAAATATGTGCCTTAGCCCGGGATTGAATCTAAAATCGTTTGCACAGCGAGCATGCTCAGTACTAACTATGCGAGTTTTGTATTAATCCCGTCACATGCGTAAATTGACATAGATGCATGTAATATGACATTATTACTTACGTTCTGGTAGTCGGGAAGAGGGGCTGACCGATGAATAATTTACCTGTGAATAAAAATATATCCAAAGTTACACTGAATTATTCTAATAATGAAGTATAAAAATCACTGCACATTACAAAGTCGGTAGCGATTCGCTTGTCGAGGGATGGTCCCAGATTTGATTGTATGACGATTGTGTATCTAATACATCATAGTTAAGAATAAGTATTGACTTGTAATATTTAAAAGAAAAAATGTTTGTCCTTTGGTGTTTGTTATTTGGGATATCTTATGTAGAATGCTACGCTATTCCCTACCTACCCTCTTAAATTTATTCAGTGATTGTATGATATATTAAGAAGAAAAAAATAATGTAAATTGAGAATTTAGTGTTTTAACCTATTGTAAACACGGCACTTCTCTTGAGAAATTGCGACTCTAAATTCTGGCTTAAAAAACAAATTTCAAATCACCCCGTACAGTGCTCGGCCCCTAGGAGGTAAATCTCTCCCTTGATTAAATAGGTACCTCGGGAGATGCATTAGCGTTGGGGGAACTAACGAATGGTTGTTTCCCACTATTGTCAAGCCTTTGTGGACCTCAAATTAAAACCGCTCTGCAAAGTTTGTGTACATGAAAACTATAGAATCTCTTGTAGTTTTAAATGTTCTTAGTATGTTAATGAATTATAAGGAAAATTCAGAATCCTAGCATGAAATTTCTTTAATAGCTCATTTCGATACGGATCTCATCTCGTATTTGAGGTTATGTCGTAATTCACACTGTGGCTTCAATGAAAATTGCTAGTGGGATGAATAGCCGATTCAAATGTCGTCAATCCTTATGACACCTGAAGGTTTCCGACATGGCGTAACTATAACCTAACAACAACACCGGGGCCTGCAAAGCACTTCGAAATCATCTGACCAGGAACCATCGCCGAATTTGCACAACTCAGTCGATCACTTGTGAGGAGCTTAACAATCCTGGTTATTTGCAGGCGTACCTAATGTTCACGTGCGTCCAGCCACGCCACAAGTATTTTAGAACGAATGTGTCAGTAATGTGTATAAAGGAGATGGTTCACAAATGTATGAAGCCTGGGCGTCGCCATGTACAAACTGCAGAAAGTAGATCATATTAATCAAATATTTCCTTATTATTCAAATTCTAGGTTTCAGCTTGGTTTAGTGTCAATAATTCAATTGAATAATATATTGTAACACTGAAACATTGTGGCGGACGCCGGAGTCAGCCGGATGCATATGATACTTATTGATATAATACGTCATGAATGTCAAACGTCAATATAAAAACCTAAATATAACTAAATAAATGTTACTTACTTATCTATCTTACTGAAAATCTAACCTAATAAAATATGTCAATTCATAAATAAAAGTGTACCTAAAGTAAAATCAAATTACTGTGTAGCGTAAATATATATTTTCAAACTCCACAGATAATTCATCACAGGCATCATATTTGACAGATCCAAATGCCACCATATTATTGTTATACGTAAAATCTTAAAAATAATTTATTTGAAATAATTTCTCAGAGGAGAACAGCTCAATAAATATTTTTTTCAATATTTTTCTGTGAATCAGTTTATTTTTCTCTAAATTATGCTAGACTGTACGAAAGCGCGCTCAAAATGAAACACCTTATTTATGTCTCTCAGCGACCACTCACAAATAAGTACTATTCGATGGAAGGATAAAAAGTGTTTCAGAGGTAAAAGCCGAACAACATTATGTTGGGACCCTTACAGACTCGTTAGGGGAACAAAACCGCTAAGTGAGTCCAACTATTAAGAAGGCCATGTGCCGCCGTCATTATGAAACTTCTTTATGTTTTAACGTCGGTTATGATGTCCCGGGTAATGAGAAGACTTTGTAATAGCCGGGATGCTAAGGTTTTATTAGATTATCCGAGAGCTATAGTAAAAGTTATGTAAAATTTTCCGTTGAGGTTACAAGGCTGTTTAGAAGCAGCTACACAATATTTTCTTTATTGATATGTAGTATCTAACAGTGTCCCTGGTGCTCATTGGTTACTGCAAATCTTAGAAATATGTGATCTATTCCAAGTAGGATTATATCCTACTGCGGCGTTTTATATTTGCGAGCGCTTCTTCATAAATTATTTAAACACACCTATAATGATAATGACTTGTAAGAGAGAATAAGAGAGAGATAAACAATAATACAATACAAACATCTTTATTACATGCTGGAAGGGATTTTTGTCATAGTAAACGAAAATTAAAGTTATTAAGGCCATTAATTGTTAATTTACATGTTCATGTTATGCACATGCACATGTTCAATAATAACAATAGTATTTGTCATGTACTTCGATAGAATGGTAGTCCAATAGTTTGTTAACTCTGGAGTCACCTAAACACGCTGTTTCTTGTACCCCGATAGTGCTCACTAGTGATTTGTCAAACTACCCGCAGTTTGGTGCTGACATTGTAGCTATTAATAGGCGACAAAATTTTTGTTTTTTGGTCCAGTAGTTCTTTAGTTTGTCCATTGCAACATATAAAATTATAAAAATATTACTTTTCTCTTTATAATATTAGTTTAGCGTTTATGTTACTGATGCCCACGGATGATAGTGGCCACTTGCCATTATAAGGCCCGCCTGATATCCGTCGTTTATCGGCTATTAATATAAAAAAAAAAACAAAAAGAAATATCTCGCTTCATAATTAAATTTGTACGAATTGTAAACTTTGTCGATCCATCTTATGAACTTTTATTAATTTATGTCAGTTTGACGCAGGAGGTAAAACATCTGGCAAGTATGTTTTGGACTTGCATGGAGTGGGGTCTAAATTATAAGGCATAAAGTTGTATAAAAAAATACTAGTACCTAGTTCATAAGGAGCGATTATTTTACTGAGGTGAGTCTTCCATGATTGGGTCAACTACCTCTTTATACCTGTGGAAATTGCAACTTTTCCACCCAGCAGTTTCGAACCAATTTTGTAATATGTGTCTATAGACATAGACATCCACAGAGAGACACGCAAGAGGTCCTACGAGTATATCCGCTTTTCATGCGATGTACCAAACGCGAATAAAAGTTAATTTGTGCAAGAGGAGGAAGGAGCTAAGAACATCCTATAAAGGCTCGAAGCCTGGCTAATTAATTAAACTAATCTTCATTTACAGCGTCGTAAACACGAAAAGTATGTCATGTTCGTTTATTCAAATGGAAGTTTTATAGAGTCTGTTAACTTGTTTTTTACTGAAGGAAAGATATATAAACGTTATTTCGCGTTGGAAGAAAATAAACATTTTACCTAATATTTTTTAGGAGGATCCTATACCTCGGTTCGTTGTGCTAGTCCAAAGTCTTGGGATCAATTATTAGCTGGACATATGTAATAAGTTAAGTATGTTTAGGTAGTCTGTTTGTTAGGTTTAACTTCAGTTAGTTAGAATAATTACTCATTACAAATTTCATGAGTGCGTCATCATTCAACATCATTACAATCCATACCGTCCCACCGCTGGGCTCGAATGTCCTCTCATAATGAGATGGTTTAAGAACGTAGTCTGCCACGCTGGCCAAGTGTGGGTTGATATACTTCACGTGCCTTTGAGAACATTATGGAGAATTCTCAAATATGCAGGTTTTCCTCACGATATTTTCCTTGACTGATGCAAATAGTAATTAATTTGTAATACGCACATAATTTGAAAAATTAGAGCTGCATGCAGGATTCATATTCGCGTCTTCTGTGCGGGAGACCTACATTCAAATCAATAGGCTATTACTGCTTTCATGAGTGCGTAAAGAATTGCAGACCATAAATCCCGGTTATTTTTGTTTCGGAAGTTTCGAGACGACCAGGGAAGACAACAACCTATTTTGTTGACAAAGACAAAATTTAATAACGTCGAAATGTATTGTGTAACGTAAGTAATCGCTTTGTCACTTCTACAATTTTCATACTTGTTATAATATTCGATTTTCGTCAACGGTAATAAAATGTTATATGACATTAAGTACACTATAGATCTCCTCAAGTAAATAAATACACCTAAAGCAAATTAAGTTATACACCCTCCATCTCACTGAATGGTATTCCACTTAAGTCTCACATTTTGAGTATCTAGGCTACTCAATATCCAAAGATCTGATAGGTGTAATGGACAAGGAAAAGCATTGCTAAGCTAATATGTTCGCCGAGGCTCCCACTGATACTTTCATGTCATGATCAGGAAGCGATGTACATCATTGTTGACCCACTGAATCGACCGCACAAATAGCATTCAAAGCACACTGAAGGACACCCGTCCTTCAGTGTGCTCTCCGTTTTTAAGACATTGGATAAGCATACATGGGCATAGCGCAGTATTAGCAGTGCTAATAACTAGATACCCAATGGGTCTGTCCCTAGTATAAGTAAGTAGGTTAAGTATTTTGTGTATTCTTATTTCATTGTTATAATTATACAGCCAATCATCTAGTAATAATAAAATATTTAAATTTAAACAAAGTAGTGACAGCCTAGTGTCATGATTCTCAGCCCCTCTGGCATAAGGGTTCAAATTCAGTATGCACTTGTATATTTTTATAATTATTTGCGTATTACAAATCTTAATATCACTTGATTTAATGAATGCAAATGTCGTGACCATAATTAACATACATGAGATACATACAATACATACTTAACATTTCTGTAATGTTTTCAAAGTTGTGTGAAGTCTGCTAATCTTAACTTGGTAGCGTTTAGCTTTAATCTCTTCTAGAACCTCATCTTACGATCAGGGGAATCCAAGTTCAGGATTCCAGATTAAAAACCCCTGCTGACATTGTAAGCCAATACGGATTACGATGTAAATGATTTTCTCGCACCACTTCATTTGAATATACCACGTTTCTTAATATTCTTCGTCCTTCGCTAGTTTTTCCACTTTAATGTAGTTTAAACTGTTTGCTCAGTAAATAGTTCACATGTGACACGCTACGGAATATACTAAAAGAAAGTATTGACTGATACTCTTGGAATTTCATTCTGGTTTCTTATAATTTGTAACGGTGGAACGAAGCCATTAATCTACTGATCGTTCAAATAAAAGCGTAATGAATTGCATCGAGGCCGAAATTGTTTAGTTGCCAAAAATATAAAGCCACGAATTTGTGATACGTTTGTGAATGTAATTTTGACCAGTAAATTGTAGGCTGATTGGGAAGGTATGAGTGTACAGGAACATTGCTTATTCCTCATCCTTACATCAGAGTTAAGTTTGACAACTGAACATCAAGGGAAGATGAAGCAATATTAATGGGACATTTTTTCTCTTTTTTTGAACATCACTGACTCGGTGCCTTCAACAGATACTAATGAAGGATCGTAGAGATTTTAGTGCGACATTCAATTTGGCCAATATATCTGCCTGTAATCTACTGACTTGTACTGAAGCACCGTGGTATAAAGTACACTTTAAGCTATTTTATGGGTAGAGACTCGTGCCTTACAGTAGACCACTAATGACGAAGGAGGAGGGCCTTGTATTGTATGTGTATTGTATTGTATTGTATTGCCTTGTACAATATATAACCTCCAATTTTAATAACAAACAACAACGTCTCTTAAGCCCAAAAGCATCGTTAGTCTTGAATTTGGACTTGAAAGATTTCCAGGTTTTAGGTCTGAGTTCAAGGCCAGATATAAACTTTGGAAAAACTAAGTAATTTTTAGAGCGCAAGAGGCCCAGCATTCCACTCCAATTATTTTACAGTTTTAGTCCAATTAGTGACGACCTAGACGAGCGGAACGTTTAAGCTTCGACCTTACTGTTATGAAAGGTTATACATTCAAACCTAAATCTCTCTCAGGAGCACTAAAAGGCTTTTCAAGAATAAATTGTGACACTTTTACCGACACGTACCCGTTATCTACCATACATTACGCGTACCTACTTACTGCTATAATGCGAGTATATTACCGAACCTAGTGTGCTATTTTAAATCAAAGTCTCCGTCTTAGAGGCCCAGACGAAATCTTATGCTCCTTGTGCACCCTGTGCACAACGAAAAGGGTAATGGGCCTCAAGTTTAGCCTGTTGGAAGTTGCCGGATACTGTATAAACTTGTTGAAATTAGACAGTACCCACGAATGGTCTTACTAAAATCAACTTTGAAATGTTCCTAACGTTGTTCAATGTTGTTAAATGTTCCATTACAACGTTGGACTGCCACAGTTGTCAGACACTTATAACATTTCACTCGTCGGAAAGGCGTGCAAAGAGGCTTATTGGTGACCCAGGTCTGGTTGAATCCAATGTACAAAGTCTTGAGCACAGACGCAGGGTTGCCAGCCACTCGATCTTCAGTATAGTGCATTTTCGAGAGTGTGCGCAGGAATTGTACGAAACAATTCCTCCATCGCCGTTCCTCCATCGAACAACCCGACGTACGGCAAGTATCCATTCTTATGTCGTGAACATTCCACTTATGCGGACAGCGCGATTTGCATCGTAATTCGACATGCGCACTGCAAAGGACTGGAATAGCTTGCTCGTGTCGATGTTCGCTACTGCGTATGACGTTAGTCTTCAAGAGGAGAGTAAATAAGCCTATTTATTGGTTGATACGTTCAACATCTAGGACTTCATCATGACTTACCATTAGGTAGGATTGTTGTGAAGTATTAACTTATTTTATGTAAAAAAAATATTTAAATTGAAACAGCGTCATCTCGAATTGATTTCCAGTATAAATTATTTAAATATCTGTAAATAATTTTATATCAACTGGCGCAAACTTAACTTAAAAACTCAAAAATATTGAGGGTGTATAAGGCCGAACGCATATTTTTTAAGTTAGTACGACGCCACCCTCGTGTCGTTTCGGGAAATATAAATCATCTTAACGCTCATCAATTGAAATGGCGCTCAAAACAATAATGACTAGTTATCAAGGGTTTTCAAAATTTTTCATATCCACCCAATAGTTGCACGTGAAGCACTCACATCATTGTTGAAAACCCCACAAAAACAAGAGAAGCAGTTTTTGAGATTTTCGTTCCGAGAGACTATTTTGTACTATGTATAGATTTTGATAGTTCTGCATGTATTTATACAGGAGAAACACGCTTCGTTTTATAATACAGAGATAGATACAAAATCAATGCATACACATCAAAAAATATTATTTATCTTTTCATTTTCCTACGACACTTGTCTTATTTAGGACCCCATTATTAAATTTCAAGTAATATTTTTAAATTGTTTATATTACAGACACAGCGTTATTACGAATCTAAATTACAAGTGTTTACATAGTGATCAAAATTCAACCATAAGCATTAAATAACGATCTGTTTCCAAATTTTTGTATTGATAATGCTCAATATCAAACAAACACACAAAAAGCAATCGTTGTACAAACACTGGGGGAAAACATTGAAGTGTTTTGCTTTTGCCTATGAATAGGCAGATTATAGAAAATATTTATCATATTATAAGCAGGACTCCTGTTCAAAAAAAATACTGTACTAAGTAAACACTGTATCAATAGACCTATAAAAGGAGGGTGGTTGGACTTGCTCATTCACTAGCGCCCCTCTTCCCTGAGGGGGGTCGCATCAGATGAAGGTTTAAAGGCCGTATGGCCAAAACCAACCTCGGGTGGTGTTTAGTAGGTAGGCCCCTAGGTCTTCCGGGAGTCCCATATAACCAGCGTAGCCGGCTGCGCTGGTATGCATGAGCATTCACCACCCCCCTCCCGCGCAACTCCGGAGGGTAGCCCAATGCCATTTGCACAAAAAATAACTTACTCATTCACTTGCTTGGCAGCGGTCGGTGAGAACGGTTTGAATTAATCACGTGAGCCACTTCCGATGTGCTGCCGTTGTGAAACTAATCACATTGTTTGTTATTCTGATTTTAGTGAAGTAAATCTAGGTTAGGTAATTTTTTCTATTGTATTTTATAAACTTCGATTTTATTTCGCTAAAAATATTATATTGCACAACTGTTTGTAAGGTTACCTGACCGTACATAAAATGTGGTTGCTGCTCGTGTTTGAATCTGTTGTGTGCGGTTAGTATAAAGTACTCTATGTACTGGGCATTTCTTACACATAAACTTAATATAATTGCTTGAGGTATGTCGGGGGCGTCAGAGAAACGGTGGCTTGCGGTTGACACAGATACAATGGTTATGTAAAATATGACTTCCAGTAGCACTTCAACTATACCTCGCGGTGTAAAAATAGGCTTAATTAATTTTCTCCC
>PDGT01000003.1:2735316-2746803 GCA_003671415.1 Megathymus violae | reverse complement strand
CATCAGATCAAATATTTATGCGTTATATAAAGATCTACCCTGGCCGGAAATCAAACCCGACACTTCAGTCATCAGGCGGGATCACTAGTTATTTGCCTACGGGGTTTCAATATATAAAAGACACACAATCTTACTAAAATAAAAACAGACATGTAGTCCATATCCTAGATCTGGAGTTCCATCCTGTTCAGTTCAAGCCAACCACCGTGCTCGTGGTGCACCCTCCTGATCAAAGCGAGACAATGGCATCTCTCTCGTGCTGGAGGCCGCTGGATTCTATGCCACCTAGTTTGATCAACGCTAATAATCTATTATTAATAATTTCTATTATTAATTTCTACTACCCTTCTTTGAAATTCAACATTGTTACTAGTACAGGTAAGATATACAAGATGTTTGATGGTTACTCGATTATCTTTATGTAAAGCAATGAGAATTGTTATTTCAGAAAGATATCCGATACCTTGTTTCAGCATTAGTTATAATCCAGAATCGAATCAAGGGTCAGATGCTAAAACAAGGTAAGTTATATCTTTTTAAAATAATATACTCTCATTGCTTTACATAAAGATAATTGAGTTAACATCAAACGTCTCGTCTTCACCTTCCCGGTCTGATCTTAGCGTTGCCATGACAACGCCTCAAATTTGGCTCACAAAGGCACGTCGAGTTATTATACATCATGCTCCAATTATCACTGCGTAGCGGAGCTCCAGTAGCTTCGTCGGCAACAGCAGAATATTGTGAATTGTTTACAAAAGGAAATAATGAGAAACTTTTGCCTGTTCGCTGAATTATAATGATATTACACTTTGTTTATATGTAAAGACTGTTAATATTTTGTACAATATAAGTATGTATTTACGATTACACGGACATTAACATAATTAGTTTCATTATGGTCGAGATCACGAGCCGTGAAATTGAAGTGAAATATCAACGTGTAATGCTTACATACTCCGGATACTCATATCACACTAAAATATGTAAGTTTAGCGATGTAAGTTCCAAGTCAAATATAACAAGGGATTCACGTGAACAAAGTTGAATTATCTTCGTTTTATGAGTCATTTGTAAAAAAATATAAATTGCAAATCTGAAATTAGTTGGCTAGAAATCCTAACAACATGTTCAAAGAATAGTTAAAAATAATTTTATCATAAAAATGTTACTCTATGAACTAACGGAATACACAGATATAATTTGCCGGAATAATTCTAAAATTTCTCACTAAATTTAAATACAACTTTTTGTCCAAAATTATTTTTGACAATATCATATAAATGAAAAACTCATCGATTGTTTTAAATTAAGCTTTACTTCTTATTATAAAATCTCATATGTGTATACTTGAAATTGTAATATAACATACACTCAATTATAAAACACATTTCTAACGCAGCACAGTAAATTCTGTTAAGAGTGTGAATGTGCGTTTAATTCTTTTACTTTTAAAAATAAATGTTTAAAGAAAATTTTACTTGTTTCATTTTAACCGTAAGACTTTGTTCAAAATTTAAAAATATATAATTTTAAATAAAGCGTCATCCATATCGCGTTCGCGGCGCATATTTGAAAGTTCTATTTACTCGTAGTTGCAAAGTTTCATCGCTTTTAAGAAAACTGGGAGAAACTGTGAGCAAATGTTAATCTACAGAGACGCGTTTTATCAATAACGAGTAACGATGAAATCGTGAGCGAATATTACATGTAACTATATAGAGATATTTTTTAGGGAGTACGGATTTAAGATATTTATGTTGATATTAAACAAATGAGCGGACGGGTCACATGATCGAAAGGGTTCTCCATTAAACAATGAACATCTGTAAAATTGATGTGTTGCCAGCTATGAAGAAGTCACATCTAATTTTTTACTAAACTAGTCATAAACTAGCAGTCCCTTCCGACTTTGTTCGAGTTGAACTACTAATTATATACATATACATGATTATTCAAAATTTTATATTATTGTCTTCATAAGATATCATCAAGTTTAATGATATTTTACGTAGCTTATCATCTGCACAATCACGTGTTTTCATTAAGATCGCTCGAGCTATTTTTGAGTTATAACAGGACATACAGACAGACAGACAAAAGTTTTGTTGATTTCAGGGAGTTATAAAATGATGAATGATATATATTATATCATGAAATTTGACAAAAAATTGAATTTACAGACACTACACTACAGGATTATATAGTTGTATAGATTATTGTTTTATTTCGGGCGACGAAAATAAATGTATGTAAATTATAATAATTATTAATGCAATTTAATAAAATAATCGGTTGCGTACAGTTGAAAATTATCAGTAATCGAAATATCCAAATTTTTTGAAATATTCTAACATTAAAATGATCTATATTTTTGATTAATTTTTGTACATGAACCAACATGGGCCATTCAGTCAAAATTAAAACCTAAGTGTATTGAGTATTTCCGGCACATCACATGAGATATATCTAATCGCTCGCAGTCCCACTTCTTGCGTAACAAGATCGTTAAGCTTCACTGGAATTGTTGTCTTGAAAGAATGGAATTTAAAACGTATATTTTTGCAACTACTTACTAGTTGGAACCGGAATGGCGCATTACCTGAAACAAGTACGTTGTATAAAATAATATACAATGTATATTTGTATAAACAAAGCGGTTCTGTTTGTACGTATTATTAAAAGAGAGAAATAAAAGTATTTAACTATACTAACAACATACTCGTAAATATATGTATAAAGATTGTCACGGGAATGTGGAACAAGTGAAATTTTTTGTTATTTCATGAAAAAATACATTTTGTCGAATTAAAACGGCAACTTTATACATAACCAAATCCAACAATTCATGATTGATAATGACTTTATATTCAACATTATTATATATTTAGATGAATTTTTAGAACCGTTTCTGTAATGAAATATAGTAACAGAATGAAAGACGTTTACAAAGCTTCATATTCTATCAAAATAATAATTCCGTCCAACTGATATCAGAGGGGAAGTCGGGGTGCCAAGAACCCGCCGGAAGCTGTCCTCGTATTGACACTTTATGACACTGGCGCCATCTAGCGGGTGTGAGTTACTACTAGGGGGGAAATTAGCAAGTTATGGTGAAATACCAGCGACGAACATTATATAGATACGTTTATAGTATGCTTCTATATAAACTTAACATCTCTCTTATATTCATCTTATATCTCTACATAAACTTTAGTGGAATCTTTAATTAGATTTTGGTAATTTTACAAATATAACTTATTTGGACAGACATAAACGCATGAAGCTTTGTGAGTTATAATCTTACATACACTTATGTCTATCTCGAAATCATGTAAGTATTTGTAATCGAATATCAACTGAATGAAAAAAAAAATTAAAAACCTTGTACAGCAGAGTTCATCGTAATACTCTCAAAAGTGCATCTAGGCTGCCAAGCCGCACATGGCCAGCTGGTTGGTTTATGTCCTTAATCGCTGTTATTTGTTTTAATTTTAGGATTTTTTCCCTACCACCGCAGTCTTGCTATAACCATCATCTACGTGGTTAAATCGAAATATCGGTAAACAACACAAAAATCGTGAGTACCCGTTACAGTTAAAATGTACATTGTGTGTATATAACTTTAATCAATATAGTCGCTCTGAATACACATATGATCCACTATACTATCTTATATATACATATACATCTTATAATTATTAGGTGTGTTTGAATATCTAAAATATGGGTTTGTTTAAACAAATCGTTCATTACGTTCAATACATTTGAGAAGGTAAGGGTTTTGTGCATTAAAACCTTTCCCCTTTTCGGTCAACGTTGCCTTTTTTCCGTCCAAATAAATGGTCTGTAGCCGCCCGCCCTCGACGAAGAATATGTTCGGAACACGCGAACGTGAGTACCGAAAATGAAATGAAAGGATATGTTGAGACATATTGAAATACTTGAGATAAATTACGACACCTATATTTGTTTTCTAACTGTATGAATTTTGCACGAATTTTAAAAATTAATCTTGGTTTAATGCAATTTCATTTGTTACTTAACACGATATCTTTATATTAAAACATTAAGAGCAAGCTTTGTACCCCCTTTTCTCTTTTTTTTATTGTCGTCGTCTGACTTTCTGATGAACTTTAGTTTTGTCAATAATTTTTTTTTAGAAATATGTTAATTATTTACGTTAAAAAATTTCGACCACTATTATATGCCATTAAACATATATATTTTTTTTATCATTCGGAACCGTTTACCCTTTCGAAGCCTACCATACGAGAAAGCCATCTTATTATAAAAATCCCATCCACTAGTAAATGGATAGAGAACTAGGTTATGTTCCATGTTATATTATTGCAATATATCTATGAAAACTTCAATAAAATTCCAAGACCCAGCCATTATTGGAAGTTTCAAGTTTATTAAAAAAAAAAGAAAAATCTATGGTCCTTGTTTGTAACTTTGTGAGCGTTTAATGTTAAAAATACTTAACTTAATTATCTGAACGTCCGTTTCATTACTGGACTTCAAATGAACACAGCGTGCCAATATGCAGTGTATATAATATGAAAATGTTTTCAAACAACCAGCCACAACGATACCGCCGCAAAATGTTGTGCACAACTGAAGCAGAAGTGGTCCAAAGTACCCCGAAGTTTCCCCTAGTTCGGCGATATTTTTTAATTAAACGTATTGTGCAACTCGCTTTCATAACAAATGTCAACCGCTAATGGTCGAAGTTGGGGAATACTACTCCGAGGAATACCAGGGTTATACTGGAATTATTAAGCTTTCAGTAAATTGACAAGCGCACTGAGGGCACTGCAGTTAAAATTAGGCGTGTCGGGCACCATAGTTGGATTTGATTCCGGGAGTTTTAAGTAATTATTTTATAAGCATTGTATGTACTGTTGGAGTTTTCAATTATATCATATAATATGTATTCTCGAGTAACATCAAATCGATGGCATTTATCCCTCACAGTGTGAGAAGAGACCCGTTGTCAGTAATGGAACAAAATTGGAACAGAACATATTGTCGAAGTGCAGGTTGGCGTGAATTTTGAAATTTATAATATAAGTTTATTAGATACAAATACATATATATGTGTGTGTACGGTTTAAATGAAAATCTGGGGACACCACACTGCCCTTTCTGAGTTGAGCGCGAAGCAAACATTGCCGTTACTCTTGAACTAAAATCACTCAATACTCAAATCCTACTATGTTACACATTTAAATACTCAGTTTTCATTTAATACAAAGTTTTCATCTCGAAAGACGAGGGTGCCTAAACGCTAAAATATATTTTACCGAGTAAAATTAAGATAGACACTTAAGTTAATATAATTTTTTTTTTTCATATAAACACTTCATTACTTTTAAACGACTCTACTCGTTTTTTTTTTCCAGATTATTTATGTCAAAGTAAACTGCGCGCATATACTAATTACTCGGACGAGTCAATTTTTTTAAACATCTTATATACAACACTAATATCATTAGTTACAGCTGATATAGAAACATCAACATGTAAGGAAAGGGTCTAAAGTTTTCCCCAGCCGGGGATATTTTTAATTAAACCTATTGTTGCACCTTGTGCAATCCATAACAATGCCGGCCGTTAATAGCGAAAGTTGAAGAAAAGGTCTGGGACTTCAGGGACGGACTCGGCGCTCAGAAATAGGGTAACTGGAAATCTTAAAAATGTCTTTAAAGTAATATTGAGTCACGGAAATTATAGTTACACTTTTAATTTGTTTTTTTTTTATTTTTTCACCATAAAACGCTCTCATTAAATGTAATTTTAAAGAGAACCAAAATAATTTGGTAAATCACAGCAATCGGATACTTAAGACTCCGATAGACTACGTTTAAATTTTACAAGATGAAACGCAGTTTAACTTGTATAGTTTAAATTAACCAAATATACAAAAAAAGTTGTAAGGAGGTTCGATCTGTAAATATATTGATTATTTAAACGTATACAAATAACTCGCTATTACTTCGTTTTTCAAATTCCAAACAGAAATGGAAACAGATCCATTTTATCCATAATATAGACTCCGTATGCCAAGTATTATAGACAAAATTTCCAAAAATATAATTAGGCGTCTATATCCATAACAATATTGATTAAAATTTGTAAAAAATATTCGATATACACTTTTGGTCCCGTAAACTTTATTATTAGTATAGAGAGTGTTTGTTACCAACATATAACTAGGAAAATAGGTCCATTAGTGACGCGAAATTTATAAAATATCTGAGAAAAATGGATAACATTTACTTTCGATGCGAGTACTATTTGTAAATGTAATAAGGGTTATCCTCGAAGCGAATATAGAATATGAATAAATATAAACAAAATGTATACAAATATTTCTTATCCAAGCCGGAATAGCCAATTCAATAGCAAAAACATATTTACGAATGTCAATTATCCTGTCGTGAAAGTATAAAAGTCTGTGCCCTGTAGGCTCCCTCTATAATTGGTTCCTGCTTCCCCTTTACTCGCTAATTGAAAATGGATAACAGTCAATTCTGGTCGTTAACGCTGAATAATAATCGTGATGTCTTATAGAATGGACAAAGGATAAGACTCGGGTTGATTACAACTGGCTGTATGAAGACTTAACCTTCTTAGTTATGAAACAAATTGCTAAAATGTTCTACCCAATACTCGAACCAAACAGGTTTAGCGCAGTCTGTCTCTCGGTAACCTTAGTATTTTCTTGTATAGCAACCAAGGTAAGAAAAATACGAAGTAAAATTAAAATAAAGACGAATTGTTTCTCAATTAATAACAGGGTACCTGCCGATGGTAGTTTTTCGACAAACAATGATAATGTTTCATTTCGAATTTGGGCCGTTCGTGATATCTTAATTGCTTGCCTATTCCGTTTGCAACACAAGTGTACTGATTTATGAGTGAAAACTTTTATTTGTAGTGTATGTATCTATCTACATATCGTTTGTGTTAATCTCCAGAATTACCTCACCATTTTGTATGGATCTCCACTATTTTGATCCTAAATTTTGTACAAAGATTTAACTGTATATTTTTTTTTATGCCTTGGGCATGCAAACGACCAGACGGGTCACCTGATGGTAAGTGTTCACTGCCGCCCATGGACACTAGCAACACCAGGGGCGTCACCAATGCGTTGCCAATGTTTTTAAAAGCGCATCAAAATTGAAATAATAAAACAATTTTAATAATTATCTCTCAAAATAACCGATCGAATAAAAAAACCCTTATATTTTAGCCAACTATTGGGTAGCGCTCAAAATAAAGAAGAGGATCCTGGCATGGCACGTTTGCTGCCATGTAATTGATAGTAGATAATGGAAAGCTTTCGTTGTATTAGTACAAGTTGTAACAGACAAGCCAACAATTGATAGATACACAAAAATATACTAATTTTTAAAAAACATACAACCGTGGATCAAAGAGCGAGTGATAACTAATGCACAATTATCACTAAGAAATGAACCTGTCAATAAAATAGTTGAATTAGGACATGTAAATTTGATTATGCACACAAAATTTTATTACTCAGTAGATACAGTATGCAGCAGTTTTTTGAAAACGTCTATATTAATTTCATGAAAGTAGATTTCAAATGTCAGAGCTAGTACAGATTTAGTACGAAATATAAATGTATATAGATTATAATTTATTAATTTAAAGAAATATAATATACGAGGTACAATTCTAATTGTGATTGTGACGGAACTCTTAAAACATTTTTTTACATGTAACGTTAATCATTTATTCAGTTATTTTGTATTTTAAATACAAGTCATAAGGCTAAACTTCTAAATTTTCAAACAGGCAATTATATGTACTATATAAGTAATGTTCGATAAATCTATAGGTCCAAAGAAAGAGCTCTCCCCCAATAATTGGATCGCGTTTCTCCAACAATCTCTAATTGAATGCGTTCGAAAATTGTTTGTCGTTTGTTTGAAGATAAGACACGTTCCTCTAATGGAATATAATGACATTACAAAATAAATATACCGATTCCCCTTTATAAGAAAACTAGCGGCCCGCTCCGGCTTACTTCCAGTTAAATAAATATTTAATGTGTGTACGACTAACTATTTTATATAAATATTTCTATTATACATGTAAGATGTAAGTAGTAAAGGTTTCGGTGAAAGCAATGGCAGTGCTAATATGGAACTGTTCTATATTTAACTTAGGTATTTTGGAAGGAAAAGGAAAAAATATTGTTTCAGACGTCAATGTCGTTTCGGGTGAAAAATTAACAAGATATTATCGAAGTGGAATATTAACTCGTATTTGCTTAAGTTCAATGCTAGATCTAACCAGCGCCGTCACCGATTCATCGTGCAATTAGTTTTATTTAACACGTACCAAGAAGCCCAAGAACACAAGTAGCAGATGCACTAACCAGCTATTGATTCGCAAGGTGTTTATACATAGATTGGCAAGTTAAGATTTAAATTACCATAGCCTTTCAAACGCTCAAAGAATTTTCAAAGTGTGCCGTGTTTCTGGTGTTTACCTTCCGCATATACACAACACAAACATACAAAATTTGCACTCCGTCTTTATTTAGCATAAATTTAAATTGTTAGAGATATTTATCCCAGCATTACTGGTTGTGTCATGTGTTAGTGTGAGTTGTTTTCCATGTCCATCATACCTGGAGGCTATCTCCCCGAGAGAAAGTATTTTATGACCACATAAACTTTGATCAAATCATTTCAAACTCTCACACGCTATTCCCCCAACAACACACGCCCAGGGCAGCGGCCGCTGAAGCAGTTACACACTGAGAAACTGCACGTCACGACGACAGACGGACGTATGAGGACATAATAAAATTAAGTTTAATACTTATAAGCCGTCGTTACAACACTCATAAAGTTGTGAATAAAACAAAATGAATAATCACACCCATACATTCGTCACCCATACAACGTTAGCTAGAAGGAGTTCCACAATTCATTAAAGCCGCATCATTAAGATGGCTGCGAACACATCACAGGTTACTCCACGCGAATTTAAATAAACCCAGCTTTTTCATTACTCGACGAATACTCTTGAATATTTATGTGTTGTTCCTCATTTCCTTCATATACCTTCTCGCTCTAGCTAAGGTAATTGTTAGACGACGATTTAGAAAGGAGTAATAAGTTATGAATTTCTAACGAGTGAGGAGTGCTTAAGGAGCTTTGTAAGAAATAATATAGTAGAAAAAATACCGCATAACAATAGTGAATATAAGTATCACATAATAAAAATACATAATTCCATGCGCATATAAATGAAGTTGGTTTTAAATAGTAATTATTGTTGCCTAATAGAAACTTTAGCCAACAGAACAAAAGCGCTGTGTGTTCTTCCGCCAGTAAGTACTGAACTACCTACTTTTTTACCGGGACCTTAGGTAGGAACTATACTTAATATATTAGTCTCATCACACATGGAAAATTATTAAACTATCTTACATTACTTTTAATATATTCAAAACTATTCATATTAAATAAACATATATTGTCGACCCCATAGCCCAGGTGGTAGTGACCCTGTCTGCCGAGCGAGGGGTCCCGGGTTCGATTCCCGGCCGGGGCAGACATTTATGTGACAGATAAATGTTTGTTCTCGGGTCATGGGTGTTCGTGATGTCACATCTGTATATGTCCATACCACCGGCAACACAGGGAATCCTAGTGCGGGGGTGTGAGTTTGTAAACGTTTATTTATTTATTATTATATCATCATTCAAACAAGCCGTTTCATTACTTACGTCACTGATGTATATTTTATTTTCGATATATTCCGTCATGGTCACTAAATTGTATAAGTAAACATACTTATATATATAGTATATATATATATATATTATATATTATATTATATATATTATATATATATATATATATAGTAAATTTCAATACTTTTAAATCCTACTACAGTTTTATTAATCCAATATACGAGGATATATAACAGGGATGTAACGAATTTCGGACAGGGGCGGAATCTAACTGAAACACGTTATGACAGGTTTTCGCAGTCTGAACCTTGAGCATCTTTAGGCAGCTTTTATTATTTAAAATTTTGAATTTTTTTATTATTATTATAATACCAAATAATACCTAGACAGAAAGATAAAATGTTACCATGTCTATTTTATATCATCTTATATCCGTAACCGAAATTATCCGAAACGATCGGATAATCAGAAATAATTTCATATCTGTAACCATAACAGAAACCGGTAAAATATTATTCACATATCCGTATCCGTACCCAGATCCGATTTCACATCCATAACATGCCTATTTACAACCCACCGAGAGCAGATTGTTCTCGCTTTGTTGACATCTTTTCTCGTTAACACGTCCTGGATCAAACATGTCATCGCGCCTATGAAAGTCAATTTAGAGCGAGGTCCTTTGTTTCTCAACTAGGCTTTGTGAATTTTCTAGTGCGCCTTTTCAAGCTTAGCCTTTTATCTGTTTAAAGCGCTGAACATACCTAATATTATTCCGTATTGGACTTGTATTTGGATCACAATGAATGAATAGCACTATAGTAAGTTCACATTTGGAGGCGAAACTCAATAAAGCTTTTGAAAGCTATTGAAGCTTCAGCTTTCTGAAGCTCTGTAGACACCGGTGAATTGAGAATGGATATGTTGTTATAAACGATTGCAGTCTGCATCATTCTTTTCAGCGTTATCAAGGCTTGTGGTTTCTTTAGAAACCACAATAGATTGCTTAGAGAAACGGAAAATCCAATTATAGTTGAGATGCATGTCAGCTGGTTACGTAAAAACACTTTCTTCGTTATGACTTTGGTTCGTGTCTGAAAGTTGTCCCTTTTTAATATATGTATATATTTTACGTATACTAACCAAATGAAAGCCACTTTTATAATTATCATTGTCTACTGATTCTTCCCATGTCCTACCTATTCAAAGTATTTATTAAATCTCTTTTATTCCCACATAACTGTACCTATCAACTATCGTACATCCTTACACTGTAACAACAAGAAACTATTCGCTCATTTAGGAAACAATAAAACCGAACGCATGAATAAAACGAACCTTCTACGAGTATCTAGTAAGGGATGCAAAAGTTCCACGTGATGTAATATTGAAGTTGTGAGACAGTTCACACATGTTTGCACTAACTTACTGTTACGGAAGGTTAGCTCTAACGTCTCATTTCCTGCATGACGATAACTGTTCGTTTGAAATGTAAATTTTCCGACCAGCGCGACAGATACACCGAATAATTTGTTATGAACTCTATCTAGCGAACGCTGCGTATGTTCGAAGTAGACTGCGTGCTAAGTCGTTAGTTAGATAAAGGAATGCTGTCAAGCCCGTGATGTAAATAGTTCACACCGGTGATTGCGAAAGTTTATGCAATGCGCGTGGGTCACATGTGGAATAATTGAGTCCCCAAAATTTTCGAAGCGCTGTTTACGGTCTAATGTTTGGGG
>PDGT01000003.1:2685200-2735302 GCA_003671415.1 Megathymus violae | reverse complement strand
GGCATTTGTGGTGAATGTGAAACTATGCGAACATCAACTGCGATTTACAGAGACTATTTGCGTATGTAAAATGTACATAAATACGCCGGAACGGTTGCAAAAGGTTTTATTTCACAGTAAACTTTATGTTTGGCGTTTAAAAGGATCAAATCAACTCTGGAATTTTACTGCCGGGGCTAAATTATCGCGCGAAGGGTTGTGCCACGCACGGAAGCAACCGTTTGATGATCATACGAAAGTAGATAAAGGACACTTAATGCACGTGGAATTTAATATATTTATATACATACGTGTCTATACAGAAACTGAGCTATTATATCTTGGTTTCCATACACGAGCCCCGGATTCGAATCCTGTACATGTAAGTTTCCAAAGTACATGTAATATGCCAATTGAAAATTGATTGTAATTTGTTTCAGTCAATGAAAACATTCATGTGCCACTTGCTAGCATGGTGGACTATGTTTTTTAGTTTGTTAATCTCTTTCTGCTAGAGGACCTGAACTGAAGAATAGGACAGTCTGAGGTTCTCTTTCTGACAGACAAACCGAACTGAAGAATAGTCGGTCATAGGTTACGATGGCAATATTGAGCATGCCCATTGCATATATACGATGCATATAAATTCACACACATTTATTCACACGTCATTCCATCGCAAACTCACGTCGCTGCTTTGAAAACGTGATTGAACGTCAAGTTTAAACACGGTACTGTGGTAAGGATATTTTATAGGAAAATTTTAGGAACTTGTCTCACAGGATGCGAATTAATGATAGGCGATGTACGTAAGACATTTCTTATTAGAAGGTAAATTGCAAACGTTATGTAGCTGTAACGTTAACTTCTCAGTAAATCGCCGATAAACAAGAATGTTCTCGCTACTGTTATAATTGCAATGTATAATGTATATGTATGTATAGCGAGGGTATAAGTTTAAAGTCATAAATAATCCTGTTTCGCACATGTTACACTGGTTTACAAGTAATGTATTATGTTAAGTCTAAAAACGAAAATGATTATGAATAAGGAAGTGCTTGGACTAGTAAATTCAACCACAAATTTTTGGCGTTACTATTGACTCCTAATAACAATGGATTCGTCATATCGAAACCTTATCAGGGATACTAGGTTCCAATGCTTACGGTGTTAAGAAAATAAAGCTCTTAGTGATGAAGAAACAGCAGGAATAGTTTATTTTAGCTACTTTCAGAATACTGATATTGAGGCAAGTTTTATATTACTTAAAAAAGCAATGTGTCTCTTATAGCTTCAGGCCTAGGAAGTCGCTTAGATATCTCTTTATGAAAATCAGTATATTTTACATAGTATATGTACGTTAAAAATACTCTGATAGTTTTCTTAAGAAGAGTGATGTTCACAATATTAATACTAGGAATAAAGTTAAACTGATTGTAGCAAATTTTGGACTTAACAAAACTGGAGTCTCGTTCATAGGAAGATGTGTAAAAATTTATGCAAAAAAATTTTTAGCCATACTCTAGATTAAAAACTAACGTCAAAAGCATTCCTATTTAAAAGATTACTACAAAATACATGTTTGTTTTTAAGATAATACTGCTTACATATAAGTTTAATATATACCCATAAGTAGAGATAAGTTGAATATATAGCCATAAGTAAGTTATGTAAATGTGCGTAGGAAAAAAACTCCTTCCAAGTTTTTTGCCGCTTCTTTTTCCCGAACCATTCGCCTTAGAGATTCGTTGAAGCGACGACGACGTATAAAACGTTTATAAAAAGCAACTTCAAATAAATTTCATGTCATTAACTTAATTCATGCGCTATAAATAAGTATGTTTACGCACATACGGAGTATTGCAAGCTTTTAAGGACATCTCAGCAGGTCTGTAATATTCTGGAAAATGGATAATGTTTAAACCTATTTAGGCAAAGTACCTAATCTTCGAAACATAGCAATAACGTAAAGTTTTGCATTAACAAGCACCCTTTAAACACCAAATTATGGTTGTAATTAGCCAATAAATGTAGGTCAAGGTATTATCGTTTCACAATAGTAACACTGTCAAACGATGCAAAAAAGAAATTCTAAGAATTCGTTGACCCACAATAAACCACCCGGGCATACCTAACGTGACTTAATTTCATGTTCTCTATTCTTCGTCGTGCTCTTATCGCGATCAACCTACTTATCGTGAACAGGTTACGCTCAGACAAGTTCCTGATGACTAAGGCGTAGATATTTTATCTAGGTTACATTCGACTAGTAGGAAATTTGAAAGCTGTAATATGAAAAGTTCGATGCCAATACTGAGATTGCACGAGTTGAAAATATCGTTTGGAGATGTTTACCTTTCATCTGGACATAAGTTACCGATTCTAAGTTCTAGCATTGTTTGAAAGATTAAAAATAAAGAATAACACTAGATCAGACCTTAATTTTAATTTAGACGCCAACTGTCCTTTTCCTTTAATGATAATTGTTGTCTTTTACTTAGATAATTAAATAAAAGTCCCTCGACTTTTACTTTTATTGTTTACCGGTAACACGCCGCCGTTCTCTTCGAGAAACATAACCGTGAAGTTAAACAAATTATGCCCACATAAAACATTTGTCACTCGTTTTTGTCAGGCACTTCAGGTTTTGTCTATTTTTTTTCTTTATTCTTTAAATCAGATAACTATTTGCAATAAGCACAATGAATACCTACAACATTTTTACTATTCCTTTTACAAAACTTGTATATTAAATTAAGTAAAATAAAAAAATGAAATAAAATATCTCTGTTATGTTGTATGTCAAATAATATGTATGGTCCGACTTGTGTTCAATAGTTTTCGCGTGATACCTTGACAGATTACCAGATAGGCAGATAGACAAAAAATATCCGATTTAGTATAATCGTTTTAGCCTTAAATTTATTAACTAATTATAATACTTGTTATAATCTTATTATTATAGATTAAACTAACTATAAACTGAGAAACAAAATCAAAGCTATAAGTATGTATTATTTATTCTAAGATCCCTAATGCCTTACGGCATCATATGCAACTGCTGTAGTCGAATATAGTTTTTATCAATAGGGTTGTCACGAGGAAGGTGTAGTAGTACAAACATAAAATAATTACTAAACGCCTGTTAACTTCAAAAACAATTATCTTGGTTTGGTTACACTAGTAACGGCTATGCCATAAAGATTATGTTTTTCGATGACATGCGAGGCATTAGTAGGTTTATAAAATTAACCTTATGAGGTTAAAATAAACTCGTTGATCAAGTCATGTACCTACGGTGGAATAATTCCATTCACCCTGGTGTTATTGCCCCGCAGACGGGACAAACGGGATTAATAATTCCATCGGCCCTAGTACACTTGACGTCGGTTCGAGAGGGCGGATGACACAAATAACTTTTAGCAGACCCAATGAATATTTACCAACGCGTAATCAAGACGTTGTATGATGTTAATTTGACTAAGCAAATTAATATTGATCTTCAAGTTAGAATAATTCGAGTAATATGTGAAACATCCCTAATATCCGTCATCACTGCAGCCGCCCGTCGGAAATTAAATAAATTCCAGGTCCACGTTTCACTCTCCGTCGTCACATTTTATTTGCGACTCAAAATTGCCTCTAAGAAACTTATTTTCTACGCTTTAGCTCAGTTACTGCGTCGAGAGCGACTTTGTGTGCGTCGAGAAATTAGTTATTAAGTTACGGCTACATTTTAAATGCTGTTAGAGTAGTACTAGAATTTTCCAACAAATTCTTTTGCATTAAATTATTACCTCGTCTATTGATTCAAGACCTCTTAATTCTACATTCTTGATAATCTTGAGTTGATATTGACCATGCCAGTTAAGCAAGGTGCTCCAGATACGACTCAACCGGCGCTGATACCTGTACAACGAATATGTTATAGTCTCCTAAATACATAAAGCTATAGCTATATGTGTATACCATTTGTTTGTATATATTTATAGTAATTTTAGCTATATTTAATATATATACTATATTAATATGTATATATGTTATTTATCCATAAATAGTATTTCTATATAGTATATTGTACATATTCTTATTTTATTCTAATTTTATGCACCGCCTTCGTGTCGCTTCTCAATTTTGCCTGAAGGTTGACTGGCAGAGAATGCGTATATCATTAAATCCGCCGTTGTACCTTTATTTTTATGGTTCAGAAGAAATAAATAAATAAAATAAAGTAGCGGATGCAATGCACCAACTGCTACCAAACCTCGGGGGATCAGGGAAGAAATCCAGCGCCTCTTCGCGATTTAACTACGCTTGATTACTGTACGGTGCGTCGTATGCTCGAACAGGTTGCCTGTTGTTGGCTCCGCGCGAGGAAACTGAATGCCGCACCACGTAACATCGCAAGATCCGAACGAGCTAGGGAGCTCGCTGAACCCGCACGAAGAAGGAATTGCCACAGGCGCGTAACACCCCTTGGCGCAGTGTACTTGTAGCTTGAGACCAGAATAGAAATACGGTTTTCCCTGTTTGTCGTAAGAGGCGAAAAAAGGGAACTTCTGGGTTTGCAGGCGGCGACACTGGGAGCACGAACCGCCCAGCGACCCCGGGAAGGACGACGGTATGTGTGGCCTCATATCGGCGTAAACATCCGAAGGTATGATATGAGCCTAAGCTCTCCCAAAGCAGAGCACGATAGGGACACCGCGCTCAAAGGGCTCCGGTTGCATTCCTTTGGAGATCCCGGAAGCGCTAAGGTAGGCTCCTGGGGGCGATTAAGTGCTATAAAAATCTCACATTGTTTTATTTTATGTTAATAGCCGACAAACAAGCAGACGAGTCACCTGATGGTAAGTGGTCACCGTCGCCCATGGACATCAGCAAGACTAAAGGTATCACTGATTCGTTGTCGGCCAGGAAATAAGAAGGTTAGAAATAAAATATTGGCTCTCAAGCTCCCAGTCGGAACACGACGAGTCGTTTGGCGGCTAAATCACGCATGAGGGTGGTAGCTAGCTAGGCAGGCTTCACGAAAAGATAATAATACCAGTAATAATACTAATGATTTAATAATAGTACTGATAATATATGCCTTACGCGAAGCTTTAACGCCAAGCAGGCTGGCTTCTGTCGCCTCTTACGTCTCCCTGTTCTGCCAGCATGGGATTGAGGGGAGTATTCTAGGCCGCCCCAGTACGGTCAAAATAGTAGTATAAACAATAGTAGTATATAAAACAAGGGCAGCTGGATCAGCTAGTGATAGTGATAAAACGTTTGTTCTGCTGTATTGGTTATCTGTATCTCAAGTCATGTTTATGCACGCAAAGATGTAGCTCTCCTACGTATCCTGGTGCAAGTGTGTTTATTTTATATGGTATGGACAACGAGACACCCTTTTTACAATCGTATGATGGTATATAAATGGACCAAATACGGGCAGTAAATCCGGGACATTTGCCTCAGTAGGAAGGGTCACCATCTAGACTATAAGTTTTTCTTAGTTACTTTTTGACAAGCTAATTTTAATAATCTTGGACTGCCAATGAAACAAAAAAGAAAACATAAAAATGAATCACGAAAAATGCTAACCCAATCACTTAAAAACAAACAGTTTATCTTAACGTTACAGGAATCTCGCTGAATCCCGGCCTCATGCATAGGGCAGCAATAATATTGACACTACATCCGAACAATCGGGCTAATACGTTTAGTGGTCCAATCTCGGACCCGGCCATACGCTCCTCACCTCATGAAAATGTATCAGAAAAATCAAGTATCTCTGGCTCTGTTTGGAAAATGGTCCAATTTGTGAGATATAGCGACTTTAATTTTTAACGCGCCATATCTGAGACACTGAAAAGAGTTTTAGAAAATTTGTATCCACAAAGTCGATTCCTCTTAGAAACTTTAAATTTGGACTTACAACATGACAATTTGCCAAGGATTACGTCGCTGACACCCTTGGTATACGCGTACATGGGCAGTATTGACTGATGATAACCGTATGATGAAAATGCCCGACACACAGAAATATATGTATTTTTATCAAACTGGTTCTTTCTTAATTTCAGCAAAAATTTGATTTGTTCTTTTATTAATAGTAATCACTCAATAAACATTTTTTTTTATTTTACCAAATTATGAATGAGACATGATTCCTATTGAAATTTTCTTAATATTAATCAGATGCTTTTTAGTTGCCGACGACGGATGACCACAGCCTTATTGCAATTTATTTGCCTGAGGAACGGGGTAAGTAAGGGTATGATTGCGTAAACATTACTAACTGACTGATATATACATTAATAAAATTAACATGACCATGTACAGAAATCGACAGTATGTGGAATCATTTTGTTTTCTTTGAACGTGAGTAGAAACGCCAGTCGACAGTAACTTGTTTCTTAACCACCGCCATAAATATTCAGCGAGGAGCGAAGATCTCTTATTAATGAAAAAGGGTCACGAGGTATTTTAATTCAACTACGTGTTAAGGATTTCGGTGGGTTCGCACGTGTTTCAGTTAGGTGTGGATTGGAATTTAGAGACTGCCACCACTTTACTATATAGTGAAATTAACACAAATTGTCTTCAAAACAAAATCTGAAAAATTTATTCTAATTTCATGTCTCCTTCTTTAATTTTTTGTTTTCTGTCAGTAGAAATTATGATAAAAGTAACTAATTTTACTAAGGAAAAAAGTTATTAATAATTTTTTTACACGACTTTAAAGGTGTTAGCTCAAGCTAACGAGTTATGGCATGATATAGCAAAATAAACAAAAAAATAAATTAGAATTTAAACGAAATTCTAGATTCGATTATCGTCTGCTTGGAATTACACATGATAGGCACATAAAGAATACCAAGTCGTTTGATATTGGAAAGTCATTCAAAAAATAATGAGTTAAAAGAAGTAAGGAGTTTCTTCCATCCTTGAATGCAAGCCAACCTCTCCTGCTCGTTGTACACACTGTTGAATATCAGATGAGGCCATGGTGAACAGTTCTACTTATTGGTCATCGAGCTCTTTATTATCCAGTTTAATCCCAACGATAGTAATTCCTGATGATAGAGTTCTTAAGCGTCCTGCTTCCTTTTTATTCTGATGCAGCGGCAGAGAGCGAGTAACAAACGGGTTCCCTGCTTCCATCTTGGCCGCAAATGCATCCATGATACTTTTGGTATTACAGATGTCAACGAACGAAGGCGAGACAATCTCATAATCATATAAAAATGACTGAATCGTTTAATGGCCTGTTAATCAGAACATTCATGAAAGAAAATTTGTTACTACTATAAGATGAAATCACATCAAAACCGTTTGCGAGAAATGTTATATTAACCGGTCCTGAGCTTTCTGGATCCAACGTATACTCTCATCTTCTTGAAGTCGTCCGTCCACCGTGTCGTACGGCATCCTGTCTTCCTTTTGACAAGGCTTGATTGTTATTTAAGGACCTTTTTCCCCAATAGTTATGAACCCTTAGAATGTCGAGATCTCCGCCTGTGGTGCGGCAATTTTCCGGAGCATAGTACTAAATTGCTGTTGGGTACGTGCCCGAGTAACTGTCTTCAGCATACTGTAAATGGCTGAAATGTTCGCCATTTCTATTGATTGTACTAGAATTGTTCAACACAATCGATTTATTATAAACTAGCAAACTGTCCTCGCTTCGCTTCAGAAAAACTATCTTACGCTTAGAAATAGCAGTTTTAGATCTGGGTTTTGTGATCTTATTCAGTGAATTAGAAATACATATCTACATATATTCATAATTTTTTATTTATTGACGGCTCGATATGAAATGAACTTTGAATATTAAGTGACGCTTACTGCAATACATAAGTGAAAACCGTAAAAAAAACAGATAAATCATTTCTGAGATTAGTGGGAACAAACGCATAGACACACGAAAGACCAAAATTCTAACGACTATTGTTTTGGGTTCTATTGCGTTAATAAATGCCCCTAATAATAGTTTACTTATATACTTAATATACAGAAAGCGATAGTGTAAGAAAGCCACACTTAAATTGAAGAATTGTGCCCTTGAGTTATATTCGTATAAGAAATAAGCTATCCCATTCGTTGTGATACTTGAATAAATACTAGTTAGTTATCATGTATTCAGTTCCTTCTTAATAAAAAGTATTAAGAGCCTCATTACAGACTTTTACACTGAGTTCCAGTCATTGCAGTGAGCTGGCCTCTCACCACAAACAGGATTAACCAACGAAATAATTTCCTCCTTCTCCGCTTTAAGCTACCGTATTTTAGTGTACCCGAAATACGAGTACGTATCAACACTGCCCCTGTAATTACTAAAGGCTAAGCGTTAAGACCCGAATTCCGTGTTAAACGTCCCAGGAGGATAAAACTACATACGAAAATTATCACCCATTATTTCTGACCTCCCAAACAGTAACACATCATCGCAGTGTTCGTGTATCACAACAACAGCCGTAGCTCCTTTTACGCTGGCACATCATTGAGGGATCCTTACAAAACCTTGGGATAACTAAGGTCTTACTGAAACGTTGGCAAAGACAAACGAAGCTGTTCAATTTAAATTCTAACACAATGATTTAGGATCGGTTTTGGCTTGCGAACTACACAAGTAAATCAATTTGAAACTTGTATCGAATTTATACTCCAACTCCCAAAGTTTCGCTGGAATTGTTTGCATATATTTGATAATTATTGAAACGACCACTATTAGGTTTTGAATACTAAAGATTCAAGTTGGAGAACGATTTGGAAATGAAATAATAAAATGTTTACAACTTCAGCCATTTCCCAAATATAACATCATTCACTTAAAATGAGTCGCTGATTTTAATAATATTGTTTCGGTGTAAAATTTCAGTGTCTTCGAGTTTCAAACAGGAATGTTTTAATTTGGACTGTGAATATAATCACGTATTACAAATTAAAATTGAGATTCAACAAAACAATTCATTGTTGTAAAAATACTGGGTATTGAGGTTCACATTTAGATCCATATTTCTGGTAATTCGCACCAGTTCTAACTTTTTCCTGACCCTCTAAGCAATCAATTCAGCTAATCGACAGGTAATCTATGTAGTTAGGGTAGCATACAAATTAGATCCCCCGGCACCCCGTTTTGATGATGAAGGAGAGTTTAGTTTAACTCAACGTAAACAAACAAAAAATGAGTAGTAATGTATTGTAGCAAACGTATAGTTTTTAAAGTACTCAGTAAATTTTGCTGTGGGTTTTGTTTAATTCTTTCTGAAAATCGGTTCATTAACAACGAAGTTAAGGCTGTACATACATTAAATATACATACAAACAAACATAAAACCGCATCTTGTTTAAAACTCAATTAAGGAGTAGACAATTTTTATTTTGTTCGCATTGAAGGAGGAGGGAGGGATAACAGTACAATGATAACAGTGAGTTTGTTTTATTCATAAACCGATAATACATCTGTTAAGTTTATGAATATGTAATTTCACTCGCACACGAAACAGCAACATAACGAAAAATAACGAGATTACACGCAACGGTTTTCGTCACTGTCTGCTTCGTCATTGTTTCAGGCAACGTTATCAAAGTTTGCAAACAAAAGTAATCAATTGAACAAAAACTTAATAACAGAGTTACTTACAGTTTTGCGTTCAAATAACATTGTTTTTAACTAATATTTTTGTTACAAAAACATGGCGTTTTAATTCCTCACTAATCTATAGAATTCGCGGTGTTCAGTTGTATTACAAGTTTTTTTTTTATTATATTTTTTAATGAATTTTCTTGTACATTTAGAGAATTAATAATGTAGGTTTCCTCGGATGGCTTGTGAAACTGAACATTAACTAAATATGAAATAGCGAACTGAAAACACTATTTTACGCATTCGAAAAATATGATGAGATTGCATAATCGCAAGATTGTACACAATGCTTACCTATTATTGTTCTCAAATTTCCTGTTCGCATCAGGCCCTGATGTTTCTATATAATTCCGAACAACAAACTTGGAAATGCATCGTCAGCAATAACATTGTTTAATAATCTCCCTAATCTGTTCTCTACAAGTTCATCTTGCAATTAAAAATCTCGTGGGCATCAAAATATACTGAATAAACATTTGATCCACTCACTCATCTGGATCTGTTCTTTATACGCATAACAGATTGTCTCTAGCTCTTGTCCTATTTACTTAGTTAAATTTCTATATCAAACTATCGGTGATACCATTGGTTTTGCTGATGTCCATGGGCGACGGTGACCACTTACCTTCAGGTGGCTCGTCTGCTCGTTTATCGGCTAATAACATAACACAAAAGAAAAAACTATCAACCAGAATAGCCCTTTTGGATTTAACACATTATCTGTCCACTATACTGCCCATGGCACAATGCGGATCTCCAGCCGTATTTAAAGTGGTCTGGATGCTACTTGACCAACATTCTCCAGTGCGGATTGGTTTCTGTGTTTTGAATCAACGACAATTTTAGTTTAACAAAGGTTTGATTTGTGAAGTGCGAAATGTATGTATTTTTAAATTTTTCCCTGCAACCTTTTTTAACTACACTAACCATGGTCAATAAATAATATTGATTAAGAGTTTTTTTTTTTTTATTAAGTAACCTAATTTTGCTTTTATTTCCAATGTAACATTGATATAAATGTTCATCTGGGTGTGTCGCCAGTGAAATTTGAGCTCCCGCATTGGAATAGTTCCATGTACTGATTCTCTAATTTAATGGTGCGTAGAATTAGAAGGCTTTGCTCCTTGCGCCTTTTCTCTTGCCGATTTTATTAGTAGCAACGTCACTGTGCAGAATGAAAAAGTTTGTTAAGTTTATTTATTTCGTAGCTTCATAAATATAAAAATCTTAAATGTCTTTTTCAACTCTTAAATGTTTTTCTTGTCATGAATATTTGATTTCATAATTCTGCTAGATCTTTTCTCACAAGACAATTTTAGACAAATACAAATACTTATATTAAATTTTCCTCTCAAACTTATTAATTAGCTTTTGCAATGGTCGTAACCTTTTTTCAAGAGCCATCTTTTACCAATCAGTTAAAAATTTTGAAGCACTGCCTATATAAAAGAAGAGATATTGTTTGATAAAAAACAATGCACCACCTAAAACATTAAAGTCAATAATACTTTTCAATACAAACTACATTACGTTTTTACTAAGAAATCGCAATATGAATTACATGCTCATATTACATGTCACTATTTGGAGTATACAAACTGCATCATCACTGCATTAGCATTCATCAATGAGAAGAAAAATAATTTTCATTCCAAAATAATAAGAAAACAGTAGGTACTTGGAATTACTACAATATAAAACTCCAATCAAATAAAGACATCAAAATCTATAACCAGGTAGCATCCAATGTCCATTCCCTACGCTAAAACCATACAGTAAATAAAATGACAGCACTGACTCAATCTGATAAGAGGGGGCATTCGACCCAAAGAGGCTTTGGCATGCGGGCATTCGGGCTACGGGCATTATGGGCCGTTGGTAAGAAAATCTTTATTAATAGAGGCAGACGACAACCAAGTGCCAAGGATTTCCAGCCTCTGAGTGACAGAGACGAAATATAGAGGGTGTTCCTTGATCCTCCAGGCAGATGTAACGGATTACCTCAGTTTCAGGAAAGATTTTACATTATAGATGACGCTACGGAGATTTTACTGTTTTTGTTCTCCGTCAGATAGGGTAACATAGAATTCTCATCTATAGGCGGAGTGCAATGTATTTATAGGTTCAAACACGGCACAATATAAACTTGTTTGGTTTTTGATCCATTGGTTTTTAAAAATCGATCTGAAAAATATATTAATTGAAAGTTAATTTTTAAGTTTTCTTAACCAGGGTTTAAATGAGTTAATTTTGAGAGATGCCAAATGTACGAACAAGATTTTGACAAATCAGAGTTGGTACACAGAGTGTACGGTTTAGATATTAGCAGCGTTAATCCACGTTGGAAGCATTAGATTACCTTAAATAGGTCCAACACTAAAGGTACCCATTTACCCACTAAATCCAACAATCAAACACTACACACCTCACACATGGTGAAATGTAAGCAGAAGTAGACTAGTGGTTTGAACGTCTTTATACTACACGAGAGACTCAACTTTAAATTCTGCATGCACCTCTAATTTTTCTAATTACGTGCGTATTTCAATATTATTGTTACTTGCATCGATGAAGGAAAACATCCAGAGGAATACGTACTATCGGGATCACCATAATGTTCGTAAAGATGTGTGAAATCTCCTAATCTGCACTTAGCCAGCGTAGCGGATCATGATCTGAACCCCTCTCATTATGAGAAAAGACCCGCGTTTTGCAATGGGGAAATTATAGGTCTTAATGATGAACATGGTGACTAACGCTCCAGCATTATTTAATAACGAAAAGCCCCTACCTAGTAAAAGTTAAAACCAAAATTGTAAAAAATGAGAGAACTTCAGATTTCTTAAAACTGATTTTAGTCCTAAGGCTTACTACTCTTTTAAACAAAAGTAATTTTAGTGTTACTAGAAAACTAGTATAACAAGGTTCCATTCAAAAATGAAATTCATTATCATTATCACTATTTGCGCTAGAACCCAAACCAAAGAATATAATGAGAAACTCAGGGGTCTGTTGTATACACGGAGTTGTAGGAAACTTATGATATGATCCTCGACTAACTAATCTACCATAACCATATGTACGAGAAGCGATACGGACCCCACAACTTCATTTTATATAATACATAGGAAATTGAATTAGGAATGTAAATTAAAGGCAACGAAATGTAATGTAATAATTTAAAAAAGTAGTTATTTTTATATTATAGTTTTCAAAAATATAACTTGTCTGTTGTCAACGTTTTAAAAATTTGAGAGTCATAGATTAACGAAGTAAAGATACATAAAAAATAATTAGTGATATATATATTCTGTCATCCTATGATTATCTATACTATCTTTACCTACATTTATTATTTTTCCCAATATTATAATAAGAGAGTGGGAATTTTGTAACTTTAGGTATATAAGAGATAATCTTCGGCACCTATTTAACTAGTGTTTTTCCATTTGAAAGATACTTTATATCGGATGGACATAGGTTATATTTTATCAAATATATCATGTATTAATCGCGAATACATAAAATACTTAACTTCAGTTTTACATAAAACCGTCGTTAGAAAGAAAGAGTATAGAGCAAAATATCTTACACCTACATATCTGTAAAAAATGATTAAACGCTACTTATGAATGTCAAAATGGACTTCAAAGCCCAAATACAGCAAAATTTAAGTCCTTAAATTTTGTTCCATTTTGAAGCTTCCTTGTAAGAAAATTTTCTATGCTACGTACCATTTTCCTATCAATCTGTTTAGGTGATTGTTCTGCCCTTATTTTATTGCCTTCATTATGTGTGTGACCACTTTTCTGCAATTGAATGTTTCGGAACATACGGCCAAATTGAATTTGGGCATATAAGTATTACTACACACTAATATGGGCATTAAGCAAACTTAAGTTTAGATTTTAGAAAAATCTAGAATTATCATAATTATCCAAAAGCAATAAAATTTGAATGTTATTGTTTCACGAGGTATTTAATTTTAATTATGAACTTTTTAAAAAAGCTCTTCTTACAATTCTGCAAAGGTGAAACAAGTACCTAAGGTAGCCCTCGACAATTTTTTCCAGTAAATTTATTAGGAACCCACACGCATTAGTGTGACTAGGAACTGTTTGTCATCCCCCATGTTACCCGACTTATTTCAGAACGTTCCGGTGAACTTGTTTTAATTTAGATTAGTTATTTCGGCGCTCAAAGTGGTGATTAAGTTTTTTTTTTATTGGGCTATAGAAACAACGCATGCCTACCTTGAAGTTAACGTAATTATGATTTTGAATTGTCGATAAGAGCATAGAGAATTTTGATGTTTCGTGCAAGAAATTTAAAATGTTCATCAAGAAAAGTCAGGAGTTTAGTGGCTATAAAGTCCAACATTCTATCCTGGATTAATTTTTTGTTACAGACAGATGAGTGATGGAATTAGAAAATACTTTGCATTCCTTGAAGTAACGACTGAGTTCTATGAGATTTTTACCTTTAAAAATTTTCGGCGGCCATCACACGGTTGAAAGATCTGAGGTCTAATACTGCCCCTATCAGACTTGATCTTAGTTTAGATGAGTTAGGCCGAACACAGTGGCTTGTCACGACTATTAGGTCACTTTTCACGGGAAATCTAAAAACATCACTCTACAAATGCTATATCTTTAGGCATAGATATATATTATTCTCATAATACATTTTTAGTGTAACCCATTCTCACTTTTCATATCACTTTGACAAGATGAAAGTTTATGTCTCGGATGATAAAATTAATCGACACTTCCACGTCAAATAAATATCGTAAAGGTATAACAGACGACGCAGCGGCAGTAGAAGCGTTATTGGAGAGCTTTATCTTGTCATTGTGCGACTTAACGATTAAGGCACTGTAACCACTATCCGCGAAATAGAGGTCAACTATAAAACTCATTGGATAAAGGCGAAGTAGTAGGGAAGTTCAGAAATAGCCCGCAAGGTTTCTTTACTTTACACTTCAAGATTCTGATAACAGATTAAAGGAAATTTAAAAAGGTGTGATTGCTTCGCAACATTCTCAGCACACTATTCGCCAGATGGCAATAGTTGCAGTATAGTAAAAACGTACCTTTTATTAAGCCAAGAATAAATTATGCAGATAATATAAGCATAATAATTGAAGCTATTATCTAAGCCGAGTGTGCAATATATTTGGTGTGACTTTGTTCAAAAATGGTTTCTTTATATTTATAAAATATAACATATAACACCATGGATTAATCACCATCATGACATTGATGATATTAATAATGATTAATTTATTATTACTTCTAGTTAATGTCAAATATAAGATATACTGTTTGAAGTTGAGACAATGACAAATCGAATCTCTTTTATGACATGACTCTCTTTTGTGGAATGACAAATCTATACAACGAAGAAACCCCTAACTAAACTGAGCATCGCTAAAGATAATATCTATAAAATTAAACCACCATTACGATGATATATTCGGTTGCGTAGAACCTAACGTTCTGAATAGAGATCGACTCATTGTGCCACAGCAGTCTAGACGTGGAATAATCTGAGACATAAATCGCAAAAATAAACAATTTCGACCGGGGACAAGACTACAATATGAACAGAAAGAATGGGGTACTGTGCGAAGATTGAAAAACGGTAGATTCTTGGCAATAGTGAGACCATTACATGAGCGAGAAAAAAAATGAGATAGCATTAACAATATTTCAGAAGGTACTAAAAATACTAATAAAATAAACCGCAAAAAATCTTCGAAACTTCATTTTAAATGGATTGATTGGTGTATAGGGGAGATAAGAGATTTTCATCTTTTGTGTTTTAAGTTTTTAATAAGAACATGTATGTTATATAAAAATAAAGGAAGGTTTCCATAATTTTCATTGTGTACTTCTAAAGGATTGACCAGTTGCGGTCATACAATATCAACTAATATTTACTTTACTTATATGTAGTTTATACATTTATAGTTATAACATGATCCTATTGGATAGAAAATAACAAAAAAATGTCTGCTGAACCAGCGAATTATTTACGATACTGTTAAAGCACATTGAGAACATATCATAAATTAAAACATTTTGATACACGCAAGTTAAATTGCCTATTTGATCCAGATAACCAGAAACGTGATACTTTTTCAGTTAACCAAGTTAAGGAGTGCGAGACAAGAGCTATCGGTGAGGGAGCGAAATCGAACCCCTATTAGCATAATGAAGTCGGACGCTATAAAACTCAAACCGGTTCCGAGATCTAAAGGATTACTGGAAAAGACAGAAAAATCCCAATAATATTTATAACCTCAACGCATTCGCGCGGCACGGCACGCGTTTTTACTCGTTATTGACGAAGTTAAGACCTCGTTACGCTACGCTGTTGTAATGGAGATTGGTAGAGAAGTACGACAGAAGTTTTTATGCAGCCTGAAGATCTTATTGGACTTTGCAACCAACACTTCAATTTGGCATCCGACCGACAGAAGTGGTTAAGCTTTCCCAGCAAGCCGCATTAGCCGTGCCCATTACTTAAAATATGCAGCGCAATAACAACTTAATCGCAACGCAAAAATGTTACTTAAAGTATAAGGTATTTCTTATTAGCTCTATGTCCGTGTAAGCAAATTCAAGTACACTGTAAGTTTGATTGGCGGCTGATGGCGGCGCTGATGTCTTTGATGGGCTCGGAATGGGATTTTTAATGCTGTCCTGAGAAGTGTGTCTGTCTGGCCGTGGCTTGCTTATTGATAAAATTAATCGGGACTTTCCTCGCCTCCCAATATTTATGTTGGTTGTTTCATGTTATGCATATTATTTTTTATAATTACTGCTTAATATTAGCGTATCACGTAGGTTCTGTTAAATAACTTTTCTCTCGTCGTTTCTTCTCATCAATGTTAAATCACCTTTTTCAAACGGTAATAGAAAAAATGACGTCCATAAGTGTATTTACAGAATACCTAGATTATTCAATGATTTAGAATTTGTCAAGTTATGTGCATATACAAATTAATTATGGTATGCTTTAATGAAGGAAAACATCATGAGAAAATCTGCATGGCTGTGCGATCACCATGATATTCAGAAAGATGTGTGAAGTCTGCCTTAACCGCCCTTAACTCCTCTTACTGTGAAGGGATACACAATCCCAGCAGTGGAACAATTATGGGTTGTAATAATGAATGGCCTAGTGTGTTAGTGTGTTGAATTAGGGTTTGAATCCAATAGGAACCCCTTATTTCAAAAGTACTAAAAATGAAGTGACAATTATTGACTTCGGCGAAGGAAAACATTGTGACGAAAATTGAATACTTAAGAGTTCACAATATTCCCAAATGTGGATTAAAGAGTAAGGACCTATAATTAAAGATACATTATGAGAATTTGTTTGAGTTCATAAATGTATCATATACACAGTTGATTTTTATACTCAATTAATCTATCTGTCTAATCTAGATGATTCTGGGGAATAAATGGTGTAGGGTTGAATTCCTGGCCTAAATAAATATTTATGTGACAGAAAAAATTGTTCACAGATTTTGATTTATCATACTATATATATGCCAATAGCGATGTATATAAGTGCGTGAGCTTTTATTATGTTTGAACATTAGAAATTTTTGTTTTTAAACTGTCACCAACATTTATTACTATTATAAAAGTTTTGTAGTGCGCCAAAAAATTCATTATAAAGTCTGTTCAAGCCAACATAAAGGTGCTGAAGTGGCCTATTGCGTGCCATATTGTTTATCACGCTTTCAAACTCTCGAAAAAACGCACTTTAGTGCTTTAGTGATTGTGAAACCGGTTACCTGGAACAAAGAAAATCAACTATGAGTACCGGTATTAATTATAAATTGTTATGTAACGAAATCTGTACACACGATGTTTAGTTTATAGTTTTACTTTATTTTTTAGAATTCTTGTCTATTTTTCTGTTATGGCCGTACGTGGAAACGACTGAATGAAGTTAAAACTTGAAAAAAAAAACGACCGAACATTCATTCGTCTTGTTCCTAGCGTGTCGATGGCAGACGTTAAAACGCCGCAGCCCAAAATGCAGCATCATGATAGCATTGCTTATAGCTGCCATAAGGTCTCCCTGCGTGCAGGTGCTAGGAGACGTAGGGCACGATATCAAATGAGCCATTGTCTACACCGCACCGCATGAAAAGCTCACAAAGGTATTGTGTAAATACCCCCACTTGGCCATGTTTTCCTTACTTTGGCCGGTTTGAGATAGAGGCTATTTAGAGTCTTCCACACTGGCCAAGGTAATTCATGTCCAGGAGGCAGATCTGAAAGCGGTACAAAGGGAGATGGCAACGATACTCTCTCTCTCCAGAGTTTGCATCTCGCTTCATTCGGTAGGTTGGACAACGAATCGACGCATTTCTCAAAGTTGTTCAGCATTCATTTACAATATCTACATCACTTAAAAAGATTAAGAGATATGCATAACAAAAAAGGTAAAACATAATAAAACTAAAAACACTAAGATAAGTTAAATAGAATTTGCAGTGGTAGCAAAGAAAATTAAAAGCTGTATAAAAGAAAATTAGTTACAATATTAAGGTTAATTTTTTGAGTAAACCATATGTTCAAGTATGCCGGAATTCATCAGATTTTGAGTAGGTCTTTAACCTTTAACCGTCTTCACTGCTTTTTACTAACATTGTAACTTCCAAACTAACGAAATTATATTTTCAATATGAAAAGCAGAGCAAGCACGAGGTAGCGCTGAAGACGAACGCGTTGCGATAACTTTATTTCGTTACGCAATATTGTCTTTCATTATTTCATTGCTATTTTACATTATAATATAAAATTAAGTCTAAAGTCGGTTTGACAAAAGAATATTTTAAAATGTTTTATGTCGACGTTGCTTTTCCTTCACGTTACTTTTAATTATAAATCGTGAAAAGAGCTATTTATGAAGCTGTGTGATCTGGCTCTAGGCGTAAAACCGCGACATATTGTCTAATCGTAAAACATGTGACCGTGAGAGCTTATGAAATTACTTGTTGAAATTCGATTTGTAAACTTGAGAACCTATAAACAAAATATGAGTTTCACAATCCCATCTATCTAAAGTCTTTGAATTTCGTCGTAGCTACCCAAATATTGTATTGTATTTAAGCCTAAAACTAGAACTGCATTTTATAAAGTACTTCGTAGAAAGTCCGGCGTGATCGACATTTTTTTTTACATAGAATAAGTTGATGCTTCACAACAATCCCACCTGATAGAAAGTGGTGATGAAGTGTAAGATGTTGAACGCACTAACTTATAAGAGCCTATTCACTCTCCTCTTGAAGACTCTCACATTGTAAGAAGGCGGGAACACCGACGCGGGCAAGTTATTCCAATCCTTTGCAGTTGTCTGATTTTACGTGATCACGACGTACTATATACTCCGGACATCGTATATTCATATCGTTAATATACGTCGTATAAAATACGTCGAGATCACTAAAAATATTTGTTATTAGGAATAGTTTAATGAATAAAACATACGCATACTGTTACTAACATTATAAAATGAATTTATTCATTGCATTTCTAAGTCCACTTACCTACTATCAGGCGGATCATCTGCATTTTCCTCTGCCTTTTGTGTTATGGACAAACTGGTAAAATATACACATGAACCTATGAATGGATCGTTTGCTGCCATTGTTTGCCGTTTCGATTTCCATAACCACGCGTGCTTAGCCCCGTACTAGTAAACTCGCTTTACCCTAAAGTAGATTAAATTGAATGGTCAATTTGGTTTTATGAACCAACTGCCGTGAATTCTAGTTTGATATAGAGCACGATTTCAGTGGGTTACTGTATGTTGAGTCAGTTAAATCGCGTTACAGTATTTACTTCTATTATATATGATTTAATTATATTAGTGTAATGGAATTTAAATTGAAATAATATTTATTGACTTTTACAAATACTTTTCGAGTGTCAAGTATAAATTAACACTGATCTTTGTGGTAGTAAAAAAGTAAGGTTTAAGTCATTGGAGGAACTACTAATAAGTAGATGAGTATAATTAATGAGATCTGTTTTGTCATTTATTAATTAAAATATTTTACTTAGAAAAAAATTAAATATACAAATACATAGAGGTCGTTATAAACTCTTCTAATTTTTGATCGCACCTGATGGTAAATGGTGATGAAGTCTAATATGTTGAATGCACTAATGCTTATACACTTATATATACACTTATATATACTTATGTAATGCCTATTGACTCTCCTCTTGAAGCATTCCATTGATTGTTGTTGTTTATTGTTATTGCTATTAGCTTGCTCTGCTAAATGACCTGTCAGAAACAGAAAGGCAAAGGCGCAAGCAAAAAATAAATAAAATAAACATTTACACACTCACACCCCCGCACCAGGATTCCCTGTGTTGCGGATGGTATGGACATACACAAATATGACATCACAAACAACCAGGACCCGAGAAAAACATTGTCAAGTGTTTGCCCCGGCCGGGAAACGAATCCGGGACTGGGATCTGGGCTATGGGGTCGGAGAATTAAATCATATTATGAAAAATGTATTCATATTATGACTCAAAATGTAAAAACAAAATACATTATGAATGCTCAATTGAATAATTACGAGTATGCATTAAAAGTAAACTATTTATAAGCATTTATATTTACAAAAATAACACTAAATAAAATTCTTCCTAAATTTAACTACGATAATTATTGTAAATTTGTTTGTGTTTAAATGATTTAAAAACTGTTGAGTGAACGTAGGAATTGAAACATTCAACGTGAAATCATTTGAATATAATTTAAGATTATTCATTTACGCTTTCATATTCATTCATTTCACTTCTTTACCCTGCACCTCAGTGCTAACAATTATATTTCTCGTCGATGCAGACAAAAGCAGTCGTAACTGTATTTTGTTGCCAAAATTATTCTTATAACTTGTAATTATCATAGAAAATTAAATTGTTAGACCGTGACTAAAATTCAAATTTCAAATTTCAGCGTTCATATTCCCAACCTTATACAGCCATTTTCTGAAATACTTTTGTATTTAGAATTTAGGACCAGGTAACTGTTAAAGTTGTTTTTTTATTCCATGACTCAAGGGTCGTAGATTCGTATGAGCGAGCTACCAAACAAAAGACGGTAGTTAATATATTTTTTTAAGTTTTCTTTGTTAAATTCAACGCATAAGCGTATCATAGTGGCTTATGGGTTTCTCATAATTAACAAGTCCTAGAGTCTACTCTACTACCCGACTCCAATGAGGATTACTGCTGGTGGATAAACCGAGTGTCGGCAATCCTTACGTTTGAAGTCGGAGACATGGCTTACCGACTGGTATGTTCTGACGATAAGTATTATACTCGTACTGGCGGCCCCCTCCGACTTCGTTCGGGTTGGACTACAAATTATATTATACATAATTATTAAACGTTTCATATTGTGTGCCTTGATAAGACATCATTAGGTTTACTGATATTTTATATAGCCTATTATCTGCGCAATCACGTGTTCTCACTACATACCAATTTTCATTAAAATCGGCAAGTTTTTGAGTTATCTCGACACACATAGAGAACCTCAACAGATTTATATAGCTTTATAGATGTAGATGTAAATACCTCAAACTATTTACAAAACAACAACAGATCGCAGTGTGTGTGTGTGTGTGTGTAAGTATCATCCACTCACTGCATAATAACTATACGTATGAATGCAGTCGGTCTGTCCGTATCGCGACAGCGTTGAATCACCGAAGCGTCGCAGTAAAACACAAGCCAGAGTCCGCTCCGCTCCGCAAATCCACCAAATATATTTCCGACGCCGGCAGTCAAGTAATGGCTACGGCTGGAGATACGTAGATGTGCCGACCATTGCAGTGTCTGAAAGCAGGTCTAGTGAAGTAGATATATTGTATCAGAAACTATACCAAATAGGTCAAATCTGTAGACTGAACATTTGTTGAAAAAATTGTATTGTATGTGCACGATATATATTGTACATGTGTCATATTAAAGTATATAATAATTTATGTTATAATTATAATTATTAATCTATCAGGTTAGCCTTAACCTTACAGCAGATTACATTACCTTATACAGCAGACAGCAGGATTAGGAACTACGAAACCATGGAGTAGATAACTCTAGTGCTATTACAGATTAGTTGTGAGTACACGTTCGTAGATTGCAGTGGTTGTTGCGCTTAATACCAGGGATGTTATCGAGCTCCGTAACCGTAACCGAATCTATCGAATATTCGATATAAATAAAAAATTTGAAACCGTAACCGAATCCGGTGAAAAGCTTACGAATAATTTCGAATATGGGCAGAATCTAAATGAAACACGTTATGATGTTTGAGTCGATACACTTATTATTTTAGGTTTTGTTTATCATTACAATACTAATTAATACCTAGAAAGAAAGTGAAACTGTTACTTTGTAAAAACACTTTATGTGTGTGTGTGCATTTCTTGCATGTTCTTTTTCTAAATAATAACTCTTTAGTACTTTGTATATAGGTGTCAGTAAAGTAGATGAGATTTGTTTTATTCATTCTTTTGTTTGTAATATCAATTTTAGATTTTGATTTATAAAATAATTAGTAAAGGAAAATGTGAATAATAAACTTTAAATGTCGTTTCTTTGTTAACAGGTAAGGGATTATATGGTGATAAAAATAATGTAATATCCGTAACCGAAACCGGTGAAATATTATTAATATATCCGTATCCATATCCAGATCAGAAATTTCATATCCATAACATCCGTATTAGACACTACACAGAAGTAACAAAACAACGCAACATATTGTTGTTTCAGCGAAAAGTGACGTAAACCAATTCAACCCAAGTAAACAGCGATAAGCAAAGATTAGAAAAATCGTTCCGGCCACTAGTAATTAAACTGCAAGGAATCCAAGGAGAAGTTGCAATTTAAATGCAATTGGAACTCGGTTCAATTAAAAATCTGGGAAGCGAGCGGTTGGTTGGCTGTGCTCCGAGCACATATAACGCGGTCTGGAAAGGATAGTTAGAGCAAAATGTTACAAATCTCAGTCTTTGTGTAAACGGCGAGAATCATATTATTTAAAAGTAAATATGATATTCTCAAAACCAACCTTTAGAACCGACCGTAAGTTATAGAAAAAGTTATTGTTGAACGCGATTGAGAGTTAGAAAGGTGAGAAATAGGGACGCAACATTTTTTAATTGCCACGTATTAGTATAAGAAAAATGTTCCCACTTTTAATCCTCACCTCAGAGTAAGCCTCTGGTTTTGCAGTCAAAACTCAACCTTGCTGAACAGTAACCTAAAAAGTTTCCTGTCTGGTCATGATCCTGTCCCGTTGAAGTTCATACTCCCAGTATTACTTAACGTCAAATTTGTATGTACCACCCATTTCATTTTATCCGCTGTAAAAAAACCTTTCGTTTATATTCTGCAGAAAGGCTGATGAAAACAATAGACCGTCGCCGTCAACGCTGCACGTAGGTATCAATAACAATAGGGTATTAGTGGCATCTTTCCAGCTAAGAAGAAGTTGTGTAAGATAGTGTTTGAAAATTGACTTTCAAACACTGCGAACAAAAGCGTTAAAAGTGTTTTCTTTGTTTTTGGAAGGAAATCAGTAGCCAGCCAGGTCAAGCATCTTATCAGCGTTCACGAGTACTATAATGGGAGTAAGTTGAGTGATAAAGGAACTAACAACCTGCAACCGGAGGAACCGGATGGCATTTTATCGTCCTTCGAACAGCAAGCCGCACCAAGATTAGTTAGGTGTGAACGCAAGGACAAATCGAGCCCATTATCCCCCAAGACTTGCCATAAAATAATTTCGTTTAACTGAAGAAACATAAAATAAACATTTATTCGGATAATTTCAATATGTTGAAGAGTCATAATTTCCATAAATCAACATTAATATTATAAAGAGAGGATGCTAATTTTGTGAGTTTATGTATATGCCGAGGATAATCACGCGAACCCCCGGCATCTACATATTTGAAAAATTCTTTTACCACTTCAAAGGTACTTTATTTCGAATCGATTTAAGATATGTTTTATACATATATATACATACATAGGAACACACACATTAATTATTGAACCCGAACAAAGTCGAGGCCGGCCGCGAGTTCTTTATAAAGTAAATTAACATTGCAAACGAACGGGTAAATATTCGTATCAATAATTAACAACTGAAATACGACTGTTAAATTACCTTTGTGCAATGAAAATTAGTATAATTCGTCATATTTATGTTAAATTCCAGTATTTCAGCACGAAATTATTACACACTGAAATTCGGAGACACCTGAATCTGTACGTAATTACAATAAAAATTCAATTTATTCGACGCGAGGCAGTTGGAGCTCGCTTAAAAAATTTTGACACGTTTTACCTTTATCTATAAATACGTACATATGTGCATACGTTTATGTTCTTCATTACAATCCTTATCGTCCCACTGCTGGGCTCGGGAGTCCTTTCATAATGAGAGTTAAGGACGTAGTCTGCCACGCTGACAGTGCCAGTTGATAGATTTCACATACCTTAGAAAACACAATGGAGAACTCTTAGGGGTGCCGGATTCCTCGTGATGTTTTCTTTCACCGAAACGAGTGATAATTCATTTATAAATTTATATTAAATAAAGTATTCAAAAGCATCATTTATAATGGAAATCTTTATTGAATATTTTTCTCAACTGCCTTGACTGGTCTTTTCTGACTGTTCCGTCTGGACTTTTCTTGTTCTGACTGACCAATTATAGGAGGAAGTCATAGTTAAAGGATTTTCATTCACCCAAAGCTTATCCCAAGCCCGGTAATCTTTTTCTTACCTTTATTGGACTACCATCCGGATTTTATATTCTACCACTTTATCCTTCGGCCATGAACGCTCCGTGAGGTCGAAAATAAAAAGATTAACGCCCTGGAGATGTTATGGGGAAAGATGCTCAGAGTATCGTGGACCAAATTCCGCACTAATATCTCCATTCTTGAGAAATTCCGCATCAAACAGCGACTATTAGATCTAGTACAAACTCGCATCCTTAAGTTCTTCGGCCACGTATCTAGGCAATGACTCCATTGAATGTCTGGTGGTGCAAGCCAGAGTGGAGGGTACCAGGCCACGCGGTAGAGGCCGATGCGATAGACCGACCAAATTAAGTCTGCTGGGGGCGGCCCGTTGCATGAGTGTATCAACAACGAATGACGACCAATATAGCAAATTGACAAGAGAATGGGAGACGAACAAGATCCTTCGGTGAAGTACATACTTGTCATTTTGAACAGTAAAAAGATTTTTAAACACAATTATGTATATATGTATCTATGTGTGTGTGCATAAAAGACAGTCGTATTTTTTTCATTTTGTGAGACAATAACACAAAACTTTTTAGAAGATTCCTTCTAGAATCAAACGTCAAATATTTTTACGTATTCAGAAAGGCAGTATTAGACCGTATTCGTGTTTACCTACCTTTACTGTTGTGGAAGTTTTGGCGGAGACCACTTTCCATCAGGTAGTTCGTCCGCTCGTTCTTCGGCCCGACGAAATAGATAGCTGATTAGTAATACTCGTAAGTTTCAGCTAGATACCAACTTTTGTTGACTGTGTTCAGTTGTATGGAAAGGTTTCATGCAAATACACAGATGAAAATCAGATGTTTTCCACAAAACAATGCACGTATGTTGCACAAAAGCAAATATCCTAATGAAAGAAGACATAACCCGTCCTTCTCTCAGTTGCAGGAAATCCAATCTCCCAACTTGCAATGCAACAGGAAAACCAAATCTGTCCAAACTTTTCAAGCAAATCACCGAGATGGGAAACCTTTGAAAATCAGTTGGTTATTCGATAAAAGCGTTGCCTGTCAGACTTGTGCGCAATCTTGCACGAATACGAATACAATTCAATTTTCTATCACCTTTCAAGGTACTTTGCACGAAATTGCAATAAAAATGTGATCGTTCCCTTCAAAGCGTTATAATGCCGTGAATGAAGGAGACTGGTTGACGTGGAAATTGTATAGGTATATATTTGACGAAGCGTGTCACCGCTCTGTTATACGATTTATGGATAAAGGCATGGAGCTCCGGGCGCCATTCTAGTTAAATTACAGAACTTATTGGTTATCTACATCAACATCTATACTGCTATATAAATCTGTTGAGCTTCTCTGTATGTCTCGATAGATAACTCAAAAACGGCTTGACTTGTATTGAGGAAACATGAATATGCAGATTATAGCTTATATGAAATATCGGTAAGCCTAATGATGTCTAATCCAGGCAAAAATATGATTTTTTTTATAATCATGTATAATAATTAATAGTTCAACCCGAACGAAGTCAGACGGGGCCGGTAGTTAGTATTATAAAGAGAAAGTGCGAATTTAGTGAGTTGGTGTATATGCTGAAACTAATCTCCGGTCCACGGCATTTTATTGAAAAATTCTTTTACCAGGTGATAGCTACATTATTCTGGATATATATAAGCTAATAATATTAAAATTCTAAGTGATCGATTTCTGTACATTAAAGATATAGAAAAACTACTATTAGGTCTATTTATTAACGCAAAAGAACCCAAAACAATAGTTGTTAGAATTTTTGTTTTATTGTCTGTGCGTTTGTTCGCGCTTGTCTCAGCAGCTTTTGTAGTAGTTTTTCTGAACAGAAGCGAGGGCGGTTTGCTACTAATATATAAGGCTGAAGTTCTAGTGTCTCAGTCTCTGTTTGTGTGTATGCTTTGTGTCAAGCTACATTTACGCGCACGTGCGTGCATAAAATATTTTTATGAAGAAATTTTTTCTATGAAGTTATATTAAGCTTCAAATGTCTAGCCTAGAAACACAAAAAAGGTTTCTAGTGCCTGACCAACTCTGGCGCCAAAAAAATTATGTTCCTTAAAAGAAGTGTTGAATGTGTTTTTAACAATAATGCCAGGTTCATGGTTTCCGTGCTTAAATTTTAAAATTATTAACAAAGGCTGTTGAGATGCAAGAGATATCTCTTAAACTTGTCACGGGTCTCAGCACTCAGTCTGCGCGTGTCCTTTTCCTATGCAAATACAGTTAGCGCACTAGAATTTGGATGTGAAATTTTGAGAAAAAGCCCCTCGCAAGAAAATATGGAACCTTCATCAAATTATCATTTTTGAATCCGGATAGAAAAAGGATTTTACTAAAAGGATATTGTAATATCCAATATTCTTTATGTTATCCACTTTAAGGGAAAATGGGAATTATTACCCTCGGGCTCACTATTGCACGCAGCTATCAGATCAGGCACACGTCCGATCTGAATCATATCCGTGACAAAACTGACTGTGTTCATCATAAGACTCGCCGCGTCACAACTACCCCCTCTCCCTACTGACCAGTTAACAACTACCGTCACTACTAGTATACACGACACAATGTATTATTTCTACCGAATAGGTGTATATTCTATAGACAACCCTACCACCAAAATAGGTATTTAAAAACTATTTTGAATAAGATTTAATATAAACGTTTTTATGCTTGTTAAGTCTTTTTTATGTTAATAGCCGACAAACGAGCAGACGAGCCACCTGATGGTAAGTGGTCACCCTCGCCCATGGACATCAACAAGACCAAGGTATCACTAATGCGTTGTTGGCCAGGAAATTACAAGGTAAGAAAGACAGTAATGAACTGCATTTTGTTCGACGTTGAAAGTTACAGAATCTATTATTTAAAATTAATTACTAATATTTATCAGCTCATCAGCAGTATTTGGATATTCCGTACGCAACGTGTATTTTAAACTTACATATACATAAAATATTCGTTTACAATGTGAATAGTAAACAAAATAATAATTTATTATTCATAAATAATTTATACTACAATTAAAATGGTGGTAATTTCGTGATTCTGGGTGTATGGTGATGGTAATATTTAATTACAGCACATATTTAATTATTTTTTTTACCTCTTGAAAGGTGCGTTCTTCGGGATGGATATAAGCGATATATCATGTAAATACATATATTATTGTTCAACCTGAACGAAGTCGAGGCGGAAACCTAGTATAAAACGGTTATCACAATGTACTGAATATCATTTATGAGAAAAGTAATTAATAGTAATAAATGTGATGATAGGTTGTGCCATGGTCGTCGCTATCAAGCGATTCGAATGGTGTCCACGAAATTTGAAAAATATTACAAATAAACAGGAGTAACAATGGTAACCTGCAATATTTTGTTATTTTCATACCTTCAACTACTTCATCACTTTTATAAACCTAATATTAAACTCCAGCATGTTTTATTACAGCTAAATTAACTCTCGCCAGTTAGCTGTTACACTCAAACAGCTACGAGGACTTGTTTCAAAGAACTGCAATTTAATTTCCTATTTTCTTAGTTTTCTTTACTCGCACAGTATTTCCACCTTAACAGAGTTTGAAAGCATCATTTATAAATCGTTCGAAACTAAGGGAGCAGAAATTCAAAGAGCCCTCGGGGAACTATAAAACATTGTTGCATTGGGTCCAGTGTTCTCTTAGGGGCTCAATTAGGTCTATAGTTTGTAAGTGAAATGGTCATTGGAACTTTGTAACGCAAACGGACAGTGCAAAACAGTTTTAGTTCAACGTAATAGTCTCCAAGTATAAAGCGAGGGTTTCTTTAGATTCGGTTCAAGATAGGGACTCAGATCGTACTCCAGTACAGATTGGTGGAATGTTTAGTTATTACGACACCTCCTGTGTAGCTTAACTATGCTGCGAGGAATCGTTCAAAATGTTATTGCCGACAGTTGTCACATATGCGAGTATAGATCGTCTCCGCGTTTTAAAACCCAATCGGTCTTTAAAACTGTTAGGCTATGAACACTAGTATGACTATTATACACATTAAAACATATATCAACTGTAAACACTAATTTTTATTTGTGACTTTTTTTATTTTAAACACCTCCGCGGATCCATGTGCAAGAGGAATAATTTTAGGTAAAATACGGAAATTCTCCTAAAAGTTTTTTAAAGTATTCGCTTGAAGCTGGAGAGCTAGTTTACAAGAGAGTACCGCTATCTTCCAATACGTAAAATCCATCATCATATATCCCCCAATAGTACCTATTGATGTTAGTGAACGATGGTTTTCACTTATTAAAAGATGGCTCGCCTGCTCGTTTGGCGACTTTAACATTACAAAGAAAATAAATAAACAGGCAAAGGCGAATCAGCTCAGACTCTCTTCTTCTGTTTGTCAACCGACATTTTTTTGTTTCTTGGTAGCTAGCAGCACCTCATTAAATTACCATAGTCGAATTTTGACCATTAGGCGAACACTAGTATATTAAATAAATAGTTCTTATAATTACATTTTTGTAATTTAAATATTACAACCCAACTGCCCCAATACCATATTTCGTTTAAAACTAGGGGAACAATCCAATGACTTTATAATTCAGTCTTCAGGGGGTTTTAAGTGCCCTGCAGTAACGAATTAAACTTCGAAAGAGCCAATAATTTGCGAAGTTCGGAATATGTCGATTCATTTGACGAAACATTCAGGGGTGCTTTGTTGATTAATTCAGTTTTAAGTAAAATTTATATCGGCAGGTACGAAGTTTGGCGTAAAATAAATTCATGATCACAACTTAACCCTTGTTTCGTAACAATTCGATAGTAATTGGAAATGTTAGGAGAAACAACACAAAAACTTCATTAACGAGTTCAAAAACTTCATTATAATGAGTTGTCCGTTGCATCTCAGCTCTAATGTCTTCTTTCAAGGTGACAGGCTATAGCCAAGCTTCCATTGTGCTTACAGGCGAAGTAACTGTCTTCTATTTTACCGAAGCGCTCATAGCGTAAGGACTTGTGTTAAACGTAAATGTTTAAAGTTTCACATATTCGAGCAAGGTCAAGGGTTGAAATGAAATGAAATGAAATGAAATGAAATGAAATGAAATGAAATGAAATGAAATGAAATGAAATGAAATGAAATGAAATGAAATGAAATGAAATGAAATGAAATGAAATGAAATAATATTTTATTCGAAGTTGGTTTTTACAAACATTTTTCGAACGTCAAACTACGCCATCGCTTCAACAAATCCCTACTGTGAGTGATCTCGGAAGAAGAAGCGGCAAGAATTCCCGAGGAGTTTTTTCCTACTCACAGTTACAGAACGCACTTAAAGTGGCTTAATATCAAACTCATGTCCAAGCAGTCGTATCCTGAAAGTAATCTTCAAGTGTGTTATTACACACTTTCCGCATAAGAACGCCTTTGACGTGAGCTTTAAATTTACAATAAGGCATTTCTGTCAATTTTAATGGAATTTTATTATAAATATTTACACATCTACCCATGAAAGAGCCACCAGTTTTGCTTAGTCTGAAATTTGGAACAATCAGTTGGAAGGGTGACCACTGTTGAAAAGTTCCACGATTGCACTTAACTTCGCAGGGCATCGACCTCTTATATTTAAGGATATTGAGATCAAAGACGTCTAGGAATGACAAGAACTTACAACCCTGGAATTGTACCCAATCCATCTACTTAAACGGACCAAATATGGTCGGGACACTTGATATATATTTGATGTAAATGTGGAAATTTTCTTTTGGTGATGATATCGCTCAGGCATACAATTTCTACTTTCCTGTGTTTCGCTTTGGTCTAATTGTTTCAGATTTATACGAAGTCATTGCGATCCTCTGGAAGTTCAATGTGAGCAGGCTTAACCCAGTCGGGTGAACATTTTTTGAGGTCGGAAAAATAAATTATTATATAACTATTAATAATCATTCCCGCATTATCATGATAATAGTCTAGCTTACCTTACAGTAAATATCTTTGTGATATGATAACCTTTAATCTACAACCATATGAATAGACGTAGAACGAATTAAATCACGTTGTTATTCACAAGATACAAAGACAAGCCATTACTGCTGCATCGGAGGGTAGATCACAAGCGAGCGAAATTCTTTCTTTGTTACCTTTAGGGGAACGGTTCAGTTGCAAGCCGCGGGTTCCCACAGTTCGACAAACATGGTCGCTTATTGAAAGCAAACATCATTATGCTTCGCTCGAGGCTTTTTTCAGCTAACGTTATTTTTACCGGACGTAAAAATAATAAAAACAAGCTACAATATTGGTGAGCGAAACCTGTTACGATCTGTCTGTCTGTACAAATACAGACTTGCAATTCCCTTTGTATTTCAACAATATTTGCCACAGTGCCACAGTGCCCTTGTTATAAGTAATACTTATTTATTCCGCTGAGTAATGGAAATGAACATGCATGCATTTTAACAGTAACGGGTACTCACGAATTATGAATCTTATACCGATATTTCGACTCGATCACATGGATCATGGTCACGGCGAATCAGCAAGGATAAAATAGACAAATCGTGAGTACCCATTACAGTTAAAAATAATCATTGCATCATGCATGCAATTTATAAGGCAACTGCATCATATATAATTCTTTTAACCAAACTCGACCTGAACCTATATCGAAATTGAGAAATTCTAGACACCATGACTTTTTCTTTCTTGTTTTAAAGATTCAATTTTATTTAACAAATCAATTTCAATAGTATCTACTCGTAAGGCTATAAAGTTATTATAATAGTTTGTAAAATTCCTGTTATTATCAATATTACAAGGGTAAAATGTTCTAAAAAGGTTCACCACAAAACGACCTCACCCGCGGGAATCCCTGTTTTACCTATACAGGGTTTTAAAAATGAAAAGGTGTCAAACCTCTATATTAAACAGAGAGTTACAAAATACGGGCATCTAATTTATTTTATTATCATAGTCCATAGATGTTGATATTATTTGCGTATAAATTGGGTATTTTTAATAATTATAGTTCTGGACAAATTCATTGAATATTTTTGCAATGGCTCAAGCTAGTCTAATATAAAGTAGAAAATAAGTAGACTTAATTTACTTGTGATTTGAACCTTATGCTTTTGGTTGGATTTACATATAGTATTTAATAAAAGACAATATTTTAACACTCACTATCAACACTCACTCACTTGTTATATTAAACGGCTTCCTCTATTGAGATTTTTCGTTACATTCGATTAAACACAACAATATAGATTATGTTATTAACATCTCAATAGTACTGAGCCAACATTTTTCGTATTTGAATATATTCCAAAATAAGAACAGCGACAGCAGTAACGATTTTCCATTGTAGTTTAATTTTTAAACCCAACAAAATTCTCAACATTACCCACTCTAGTGAGGTATCGTTTCTACGATTCGCCACAAATCGACATCACCCAAGGGAGTCTCTGTTTCAACTATACGGGGTTTTATTTTATTCCCGACTTGCTGCTCGCAGTACAGGTGTTCTGTCTTCAGTTAAGTTATTGTCTCTTTAAAGTGCAAAATATTACTCTAAATTCAAGCTATGGTGTACGTTTCAGTTTTATTATTAGTCAATATAAAAAAACTCGTAATGAATTTAAGAAGTCACTAAAGAAATATTTTCATAAAACAACAGTATACATATTAATTATAGCGTAATAATAAACTAGCTACTTATGATTTTAAACTTAAGTCATCGTGGGTTGCACTCAATTTACCATAATAAGGTTACTCAGGATGTACTTATATATATTGTTCGCCGATATATAGATCCAGTTTCGTGAATTAAGCGTTATTACGATCATACAGCTGAGTCGAATTACAGGTGTTAAATCATACGTACATATTTAAGTACTTTGCCAGTATAGCTATTACTGTATTGTAATTTGCCAAATTCGTTTCTTTAGCGGGTAGTTGTAACGGCGGGGGTGGCACCTGCATGCACATTAAATGATACCAATTGTTTGCCATCTCCGTGATGTATAGCTCGTAATATCACCACTAACGGCTTTTGAAGCTGCGACCTTTGTTTGGGGTAACAAATGTTAACAATCTTGATGGGATACTTAAATTTTATTTACTGGAATAGTGAAATAATAAACCTATTTTATTCATAAATCTATTATAAATGAATGGATAGTTGTGTAATATGAGTAAAATAAATCTATATGTTAATAAGTGAAGAGAAGTGTTTGTACTTAAACTTCTTAAAGAAATTTGGTATTTACAATCTGTAACTGGCAACTGCTCGACTTGAATCATAATAATGAACTCAGTGTATCTTAAGAATAAGAGAGGATAAGAATACAATTCACCACTCTGACCATGTGGAGGACAGCACACTTCATACCTCTTGGAGACAAGAGCATGACGGTATAATCAATTCTTCAGTTGGTGACGAAGGCTTGAATTGTTGTTGTAATTTCAATATTCATGAATTAAGCACTCGATCTACTGAGATGGCATAAAAATCCCTCAGAAATATCTAGTATCACGTCAATCCATATCCTGGCGCTCGGCTCAATAAAGAACAGTAGTCCTATTTGGGAATTTAAGTGACCTTTTAAAACCAGATAGACAAACACATCAGTCTAAAACTTTCACATTAATAAGTGTTGAATCTTAAAGCGAACATCTCGGATACAACCAAAAAAAAAATTGCATCAATAAATAAACCTACTCAGCTGAAACCACTAAAAGGGCCTATAATATATATGCCGCCCCGGCGCCGAACTAATACCCACTTAGCAGAAACATTGGAACCTCAACGCATTAGTTTATTAGGTGTGCAAGGGAAGATAGATCGATCATTGTTGCAATGGGGAGAGTTACGTCCCATTTTACCGCTATTTGCAGTTGTCTTACGTATGGTACAGTGATAGGCGGGAAACTTTTGTCAGAACAATATTTCCCAAAAAAAAAATCATACCAGTCAAACAATTTTTGCTAAGATTTTTGATTAGGTGTCGGTTATTCTAGGTTAGTATTGAAACCAGCCAACTCTAAATATTTGGTAATAGCTGTTTGACATTCACAACTGAAGGTTCGTTTGTTTTACAATTGGTTTTCTTTGCATCTTAAAAATTATTCAAAATTTATGTCTTTTCGTGAGCAATCGGCCAAGTTACATATTCAAAAACTTGATGACATTATATACCAAATATACGTAAACAATAACTATTTCTTATAAAACTTTAAACCTTTTAACTTCAGTTATGAGTTAACATAAATTGTTAGTTTGTTTTTTTTTTTTTTTTAAATATGTATTTTTTTTTTGAAAAAAAGATCGTACGTATTATTTTGGGGAAATAATAAAACAACGTTTTGCTAATTCTGATGATTATTATAGCCGCAAATCGCTTTTTGCTGCACATGGCGTTAAACATGTTTGTCAATTGTAACAATGTAAAGAAAATTCGCAGTCTGTATCGAAGGAGTCATTTTAAAGCGCTTCCGATTGTGTATCAATCCAAACACGGATGCAACCGTGAGGGGACATGTTGATGTCCCCTCGGTACGAGCGACGTGCATGGCGATTTGTTTCTTTTCCCTGGCGATTAAGATATTGTTCTGTGGTTTCGTTAACCACTATTCACGAGGACGCGGGCGCTATTACACCGGGGTTTAAAGTGCAGCATTTATTATTTTTACACATAGTAAGGGGAAGCTTGTGTTTATTAAGTTTTTTGTTATTGAAATTTTTTTTTTGTATTAATAAAAATATGAAGTGAACTATAAAGTTAATAATTGTTTTAGGGATTCCATACATCAGATTGTAAAAACGCTTGAGGTAATTGTATCCAGTGCCATCTGTTCGAGGAGTACATACAAATATATACTCTATACGTACAGATTATTCGTGACGAGACTTGTGCATAGTGGTAGAGGCTTTACCTTCCTTATTAGCTACTACCTTCTTTCTAGAAAATACCATGAAATATTTTTCTATGCTTCGTCTGCAGTGTCAGTGGGTTAGTAATAATTGGGTCCGATGTAAAACTAAAAACGACGGCTCAGCCGCCCAAAGTACAGTCTCCGATGCAAGAAAACACTTAAGAGCCAAGCCGTTAACGATCACCCATCCAACACTTAAAACAGATACTTTACCATCGACACAAAATGTCGGAAAAGATTGAACCTGAGTACAGTTATTTATTCCCGCAGCTTACAATTATTATCATTTAAAGCACTTGATTATTGACCTAACTGAATATTATTTACTCCAAATAAAAAGGAACACGTCTGTTCGCTATTGGCGCGCTTGTGCAAAAGGCAGGATATGTTAATCAGAAATTATGAAAGATAGGTAATTGAGGAGCTGAATCGCTTAAGGTAGTATGCATATGTACAATTGATCACAGATTAACAAATGTTTATCTAAATTATTAACCTATGTGAATTTGCGCGAACAATGAACTGTTCGATACTATTATCTCCCAGAAATAAAACTTTAAACCATATCGTGATTACTCTCATTTTAAAAACGCTGTTTTTCAAAACTTTCACAAATACAAAAACCTAGTGAATACATCCTTATCCATAAAACATCTTAGTCAAACCCAGTTTAAATAAAAGAAAAGGAATAAGATGGGGTAGTAATAACATCCTGTGGCATGTGATCGTCTACCATAAACAATTGCAATAGTGGCATCCATTATGGCGTCCCCGCAAATGTTCTTTTATCATAGCCAATAAATCCGAGTCGGTCGCAAATTGCATCAGCCATCAATCTAAACGGCGTCATGTAGTTACGCACCCCACTGACGGATTTGGTGTTACTATCAGCGGAAAGCGCGCACGGACCGGAGATACAGTTCCCGAAATACGACGCCATTTGTACAACTAAACTGTTAGAATTAAAATATTATGGCACATAATAATTATGATTTATGGTTTTTTAATATTAGTTATTGATAGCCTACAGGCTTTGACAAAATGACATAAACTTCTAAATAAACATGTACAGATATCACATACTCGGTATTGTTACGTTATTCAGCAACTTATCATCTTTAGTATCTCATATACAGTAACTAAGATAATACACAAAACGATTAATCCATATGTATATATTATATGTCATACATACATATGTCTGACGAAATAGCTTGCCGTAGTATATCTGTATAAATTTTAATTTAAATGCAATTGAGCAGAAACCTTATACTTTCCAAATAAATAGATATAATATAAAAATGTATTCAAATCAGCACATCGCAAAGTCCGCTATCACTATGCCCACATCCTTCCCACCCCTCGCTAAAGACACCCAATGTTTACTTAGTTATTTCTCTTCGTTACTGGGCGATTTGTCATGAATACTTTAGCAATATTGTTTTTAGATTGAGCGCACTGCTTCAATTCGATCTGTTAGGGCGAGGGTGCCGCCTGCTTAGAAATAATTTAATTGGAGATCCACTTAGAGAAAATTAAGATCTTTATTGCCTGTGCACAATATAACCATACCTGGTTAAATTTCTAAATAATTTTAAGAGGAAATTAAACTTTTAAATTGAATTAATGTCGTTGGCAAATGTTAGTCAAACACTAAATATCTGTGGACAATTCAGCAAAAGGACAGTACAATAATATTAAGTATATACGTTCAAACACTCACACCAGCGCACTAAGATTCCCTGTGTTGTGGGTGGCATGGACGTACACAAATATGACATTACAATACCCATGATCAAAGAAAATACATTTATCTATGACATGAATGTTTGCCCCGGCTGGGAATCAAACCCGGGATCCCGCACTCGGTAAACAGGACACTATCAACTGTCCTATGAGTTCATCTTATACATATATAGTTTATTGCGTTTCATTACAAAACTTTAAATGTCAGTTGTATGCATCCTTTCTGTGATATCATTTCTGTACCTAATTAATTGAAATATCTTACAAGGGTTTTTATTTTTAGAGATAAATTGAAAATTAAATTAATTGCATTATTATTGATAATTTAACTTAGTTTACATATTAATATATCTGCAACGGAGGTGTGCAATTTTTTGTATTTGCTTGACTAAATGATTGTTAAATTAAATTATTATGAAACATTCGAAATAATTATAACCAATTTATTCTATTTATTTTAAGTCAATGCTTGATTACGATCTTATTTGTTGATAAGAGTTTTAACCGTAGATGGTCAAACACGCTAACTACATAATATATGTATTAACTCATGACATGCACACAGCATCTATGAACATTATTATTATTAATGAGACATTGTAAACCAATGTAAGAAAATAATGGACTTAGTCATTGAAGAAAAGTGGTCCGATCGAAACTACCGTGTCAAAGATCACTCAAAATTTATTTATTATGCTACACATTAGTAATCTATATGTAACTCAAAAGGTTCCAAAAAGCCCTGATTTCTATAAAACAACAAAATAAAATCTGTAGTAGGCAAATCGAACAATCGCAAACTCGACTACTGAAAAGTGCCACTTCATCCTAACAACGTTACCCCAAGGGACTCAAGTGCCTCATACGAAAGGGCGCTAAGCGCACGCAGCCGATCTTAATGCACTCACCGTTTATTGCTCGTTTATATCTTGCCACACTCACCACACTCGCCACACTCGGCCACACCGTAAACTAAGACCCCGCTCACTGTGATTGTGGAAGAAAATTTAGTACGGCTCTAAATATACTCCCTTAGGATTGCCGTACCTTTAAGCAAAATCGGATCTAGATTCAGCCGGTGCAAATTTCGCCGTTATATTTTCATATATCTTTCTTCAAAAAAAATTAGATCGATAACGACCTCGTAGCTTAGTTGGTATTGAATCTGACTGCGAAGCAACTCATCCAGGATTCGATTCCCAATCGGAGCAGCCGTTTATTTGTCAGATAAACGTATCCATTCGGGCTTGGCTGTTTTCAGTGTCCAATTATGTTTGTCTACACCAGCAGAGACACAATGTGTTATCGTAGTAGGTATGACAGTATATGTGTGCTCTAATACGAAAAAAACATTTAGCAAAATTATATTCTGAAAAAAATGTGGCAAGGAATTCAAATTGGTTGTTTTTGCTTTCTAGAACAGTATTTACCAGAACAAGCCTTTATAATCACTAATTTTCCTTGACGATAAAGACTGGTGGACACTCGGATGGACACTGAAACATTGCAATGCAGGACACGCACAACGAATTCTACAGCATCTGATCGTGCTATAGCCTCATAAATCAGTATCAGTCCATAATTTACATAGGGTGTGGGTGCAAACGAAGGTTGCAGACGATTTACGCGGAGGCAGTTGACGAACGGCTCGTATTAACGCTATTCGTCTCCCAATCTGCATTATTTAGTGCACCAATGCAGCTGAGTGCACCCATTTATCTATGAGATTTGAATTTAATGTAAGGGTTTTTCAGATCAAATCCATTCCTAAATGTGCTGGATGGAAGTTGAGAGATTTAGTTCTGGGAGTAAAAATTGAATCTAAAACTTACCTTTTATGATATCCCTAACCGAAGAAAAGTGAGTAACAAAGTATCTACATACAAGTTCTGTTAATAAGCAACATTTGTGCTTCGATTATAAGGATGTCAACGCAAGCTCATGCTTCGAAAACCTACATTTCAAATTAATCAATACTTACAATACGGTCTACCTCCGTATCTATGTACATTATATCACTATCATCCGAAGTTTAAGAGATTCTGTATACTAAATTCTTTCTAGCAAAATCTAATCAAATCAAAAACACCTGACGTATCAATTTCGGTCATAATGTGAATACAGAATTTTCTCGCTTTAGATCTCGCGTTGCATTTCTAAACTACAAATCAGATTCAATTATGCCGTAGATACCAAACAACAAAATTTGTGAATGTTTTACATATACTAAAAATTTAAAAAAGCTAGCTTACCTAAGAAGGTGCTAATATCCTTTCTGTGTTATATGATTGTCATAAAGTTCAATTATAATTAAGTTTGACGAAAATGTATTCCAGTTATCATCAGACAGTGCAAGAAATTAGAAAACAAACAAAATACATCAAAAATTTTTGGAAAATGTTTGGAAAAATATTTGGAATAAGCAAATCTATGTTTCTCGCAGCCTAACCGTATATGAAGCCGACAACGATGGGAACTATAGCCGCTATCCCATAATTGAATTCCGTGTGTCCCGTGTCTGCGTCGCGTTTTGTGATGTCCCTGGCTAGACTAGCCAAAGAGACAATATTGTGTGACAATATTCTGATAGACATGGCTATAAAACAGCCAGCTACAGAATTAGAGTCTCGTAATATGGATAACACCAATAATTTAGAGGAAAAAACAATATGGCAAGAAAATTAACATTTTGAAAAATAAACGTTCACAAACTCATACTTACCGATGCATTCAGATTCTTTATGTTGCGAATATATACTTGTAGTCATACAAAAATGAGATATAACAAATGGCCAAGATCTGAGAAAAAATTCTTATCTGTCACATAAATACTTTTGGGATTTTCTGTACTGCTGATAGAGTTCATAATTGCTCCATTGAATTGCAGGGTCGACAATGAAATTAACCTACCGAAAAAAACATTTATTGGGCCTTTTCTCATCCAACAGTTCAACTACAGTATTTTCTAAGTAGCTGCAATATAAGACATATTCCGTTACGCAGATGAAAAACAAAGTGTCCGGTATTTTTGCCAAACGGTATAAATGAAACGAGATCTACCAGGATGAGTGATCCTGATTCAATTACGAGTATAATATCTTTTTTATCATTGATATTATTGCTATACTGTATATTATTAATAATCAAATTATGTAAATTAATAAATAAGGCATCAAAAACTCATCATAATCTTGTTATTAAAGTGATAGCTATTATATAAATATTATCGTGAGATAAGTTAATAAAAAAGGAATTATCTCCTCTCACAGATTAATTGACGTGACAAGCACAGAGATGGCTCTTAATGGAGCGTATATTGAGAGTCGTTGGACCTTTTTGAGTGTTCTCACATTTGAGTAAATGGTCTGTTGTCTTGATTTATTAAACTCCTTGGATTTTTGTAGTAAACATGTCTCTCAAATCTCTTCATTAAACTGAAGTAGCGTGGCGAAATCCGCTTAAGCTTGCTATAGTGGCGCACCATCCATCTTTGAATAAAAGGCTTCTCTGCTCGTGCCTTGCTAAACAACTAACAAAATAGTGGCTTCAAGACCCTTAAAGGGGGCTGCTCTAAGGGTGATCTATATATAAAAATTAAATTAATTGTTTGCTTATTTACTGACTCAATAGCCAATATTCAATTTAAGATTAGCGTGCTATTCGTTTATTTTCCTTCATCGATAATACCTTGGGTTACTTCTCTGTTTAATTTTGCAAAGATTCTGAATGTAGAAGAATGATTACCTCGTGATTATATTCGCGGATCTCTAAAAGCATTTTAAATCAAAAATTTGAGGGCTCTCAAGAGCACACAAAACGTTCGCCCCAGCGATGAGTCAGGAGGAGCACTTCAGGTTTTAATATGAGGAGATTAAGCCGCCCTTCGAGTTCGACTCATTAATGCACAGTCACACGCGAACATTTCACTGTTTTATTGCGTTTACTATAAGACAGGGTTGCTAGTCATGAAACTCATGTTTGAATCAAATGTTGTAATGTAAAAAATCATCCATTGTGGAAGAAACTAATGTTTACTATAGTAAAAAATGTGTAACATAACTTAAATGTATAGTTAATACATATGTGATTAACGAACAAGAAATCAAATAAAATAATAAACGCGCGAACTACTTCCGAGTTTATAACCAAACATTTATTCTAGATAACTTCCGTTTTTCGGTTAAGATAAATATTACGTGCACCTTAGTACTCGCGCTTAAGTCTCACTTGTAATCTTGGAGAGTAAAGATGTTGTGAAGTGTGTGTGTTTTTTTTTAATTTATTTTAGCCGACAAACGAGCAGTCGAGCCACCTGATGGTATGTGGTCACCGTCGACCATTGACATCGGCAAGTCCAAAGGTATCACTGATGTGTTGTCGGCCAGAAAATGAGAAGAAGATAAGAAAAAAAATAGTATGTAGAAAAAGCGACAAAATCTATTACAAAGATCGGTGAAGTGTATTTGTTTCATTGAGCGTTATAATTTAGTTGTTTTCAGCATTGTAAATGCTGCGAAATTAATCATAAACACGCTTATTCATTATCTTTTGAAAAATAGTGACCAAAGCATCGAAAAATATTAGCAATACATTCTGTTGGCTTTGCGTAGCACTGCACGAGCCATGAAAAAAAGTGATGTATTAAGCACTTTTTGCCGTATCGGTTCAGTGGCCGAAGAACTAAGTCAAACAAAAACGTTTTTTTTTTGCTTGGTACTGCATTTATTCTACATTCTGACTGACCCAAGGAGGGACTCCAATGAATAAAAGGGATTTGCTGAAACCACAACAATTCTCTTATCATCGAGATGGAACTCCACGGAATCGTTCCGGCACGAAACAGCATTCCAAATAATATAATCTTAACCGTTAGATTCCAGTTCGTGGTAGATGATAAATACTGGAACTTTAGGAACCAAAAATAGGCAAAAGAACCTACTTTAAATTTGCCACAACCCTATATGCACACGTGTCGATCTATTAAATTGTCTGGTGATTTCATTCCCGAATATTTTCCGCTCTGAAATGCAAGTGTTTTAAAAAATATGTGTTACTTTCAAATAAGGATGAATAAAGTATTCAATAAAAAAAGTACCTGATGTCTTTGCATTTTATCCAAATATCATGGAGCCCTGAGTACCTGTAATACATAATTTTTAAACTACTTCTATAATATCAAACTCCTAAGTAATCGTTACATGTCAAATTTTAAACACCAATTCCTCTGTTTTTGTAGGTAACTATCTAAACGCTTATGTCACACCCTTACTGTTATTTGCAATTAATTCAAACACAAATATAAATATTTAAAACATATCGCAAATCATACTCAAACCGTACCAGCAGCAAGTTTGAAGCAATTGTCTTTCCGAAAAAGTGGTAATTTTTTTTAATATCAATAAGTTGCCACATACAATAATAATATGAAAGACATCACCAAAGTAATATCCAACCAAAATGGATATTGGGATCCTCTTATTAACCGAAATACCCAAAAATCATTTCTCGGTTAACTTTTGATGAGTATTATATTTAGCCAGGTATGTAAAAATCCTAGGCTCGAGTATCATTGGAAAGTGGGTGGTGTAGATCATCAGGCGGTAACAGAAGAGAACATTCGCGTTGTCTCGTCCACAGATCAGCACATTGCTATGCACCTCTAACAGACGATATTGGCTTACATATATTCAAGCATGTGTGGAGCACCTTACTCCTCAATTTTACTTAATAACTTAGACGAGATATTTTTTATATTTTATTTTTATATATTGTCTGTCCTTAACTGCCAGTGTTAAACTTGAAGCTGCAACCTGCATATTGCGGAATAGTTTTCGCGAGGCGCTACACAGAATGCAATCTCGTGCGCTAATCGCGCGCGGGTTCTACACGAGACAAATGCACCCACTTAGGTAAATATTTGACTACGTACAATGTCGTGTGCCTTTGCTTTTAAGGTTAATTGCATACATTTACCAGGTTTTACTACACTATGGGTTTAATGTTTCAGTTAATGGAAATAGGTGAAAATTCCGGTAGTATTACCACGTTAGTTGACAATCATTGTTTATACGCGTAGATAGCATAATTATTGCTGGATCCAGACCTGTAACTTTTTTTTATGTTAATAGCCGACAAACAAGCAGACGAGCCACCTGATGATAAGTGGTCACCGTCGCCCATAGACATCAGCAAGACCAAAGGTATTACTGATGCGTTGTCGGTCAGGAAATGAGAAGAAAGTAAGAAACAAGGTAATGGCGCTCAAGCCCCCAGACGGAACACGGCGAGTTGTTTGGTTCCTGACTCAAGCAGAAGGGTGGTAACTAGACAGACAGGCTTAAAGGAAGATAGTAATACCAATAATAAAATTAATGACTTAATAATAATACTGATAATATAATCCTTATGCAAACCCCTACGACCAAGCTTTATCGCCTCTTACGACACCCTGTTCTGGCAGATTGGGGGAGTATTTTAGGCTGCGCTAATACGGGGAAAATAAAATATTAAAAACGAACATATATATTTCTCCAAGAATTTGTAACTTAACACAACCCTCATCTGTTAAGTGGCAGTTCGTCTTTTAATATCTTTAAACTATTTCAATCAATATTGCTAAAAGTCTCGATCATTCAATTCTCATTATACACAAGTTAAAAATTCTTCAATGACATTTAAAATTGCAGCGCTACTTTGAAACTTAAGCTCAGCTCTCGAAATTGCATGACTAAGCACAAAACGAACAAATGACCCAAAGGTAACTGCGTTTTTCCTGTGTTTTTCAAAGCGGTTGAAGAATCTATGTATATATCCGAGTCGACCATCGTCCTATAGCGTTCCTTATAGCTGGAACCACATTACTGGGTCACTAGTAACGGCCTTGGTGAGACAGATGTCCATGGGCGTTGTGTGATCGTCATCAGGTAACCGGTCTCATCATAAGCTATTAACAAGGAGAGGTTCGCAGACGTCACCAAATTACTAATGATTAATATAACGGTAACAGAAAGTTAATATTTTTCTAAGTATTTTACACCGATTAACAATGAAATAACATGGATTCAAGTCACAGCGAGACTGCGGTAATAAGGAGTAAATGCTGACAGTTCATACTTGAAGAATATAAACGACAGATGACAAGATCTTCACGCACTTCGGGGGTATGGTTCACCGAATATGGTACCTAATGACGTAAAAGAACTGAAGGTGATAGCACCTGGCGAGGTCCATCTGTAAGAATTTCTCCTCCCCACCGCAGTCTCACCGAGACATGTAATTACATATATCTGAAACTTTGTAGAAAATATAAAAAATCGTGAGTACTCAAATTTTGAAATCATATTCTAATTGAATTTCAAGCTGTAAATTATTGGTACCCTAATATAATTTGGGAAGACGCTAATTGAATTCTGCGATGTTTCCACGTAATAAAGCAGGGGGTTCACTTCCGAAGGATCAAATAATGTAATAAGAAAGACGCGACGACGGCTTCCTTTGATTCAATATCGTAAATTAAAACGTGTATAGATGCTGGGACTGAGAAACAGTAAACATCATACGACCAATAAGTGAGCGTGGTAAGGATTCAAATATAATGATAAAAAAATATCAACCTTACACGCTTCGTAAAATTTAGGTGAATTTTGAATAGATATTTAAACAAATACACCGTAGAAAGTTAAAGAAACTCCATAATATATTTTTTTTATGACTTTTTGACGCCAAAAACTAAATCACTGTTTACGTATATGCATTAAGTGACCATAGTCCACCACGCTCGCCAAGTGTGGTTATACAGAGGTTGAGATTTTTACAAAGAAACTTCAAGACGTATCACTAAAGCAAGGGATAATTTCTATTACCACATAACTAAACAATTTGAGGTACGTGGAGGATTTCAATTCAGGTCCCTCACACAGAAGATCGACGTTCAAACCACTAAGCCGCCTCCCCTTGTCAAATATTTAACGCAACGAAAAAGCTCAATTCGATCTTAGGAGCAAGGTTTTAATGTGAGATGCAAAACAATCGTTTATTTAATGTAAGCATCTAATATAGGCGACAAAACTATTAAAAATATTGATAATTTTTCAAAACAGTGCACTGTTGCCTGTCGAACGACTAATTTGCTTCTAAACCGTTTGAGAAGCTTCTACAGCAGGTGAGCCTTGCTTAGTCGCCGAACGTCAAACTGTTATTACCTCCAGTCAAAGGCATTACGTTCAGACGAGGGTGAAGTTATAGGCATTTCTGCTAATTGAACTGAGAAATTTACTTGCCCATTACTACAACTGTAAAACCTTTTCGTGCTGAGAGCAATAGTTATTCTACTCTACTGTAGTTTGTATATATATATCTGTCACATATACTGCGACCAAAAGATTTTATGAACCATCTTATTGCTTCGTCACTAGAACCGATCATAGCTTGAAGACTTGTGTCAATATCAAGCGGTGTCGAGACACGAATGTGACACTGCTAGTGACAAAAACTTTTTATGCGTTTCCATCAAAGGTACGTCCAGCCGAAGCTCCTGGTTTATTAACCAGGACGTACGTAACAGTTGTTTCACAATATCGAAGTACTTGTAACGTAATAAGAAAGTCTTATAGTCTTTATGATTTTCATTCAATCGCCGGTCGATTCGTCGAGTCCGATGTCTGCGCTTCTTAATCCTGTAAACACCTTTCAAAGACGACGTATCTTCCCTCGACTTTCCAACAACTTCTTCAAACGACTTCTTCAAAAAAGTGCACATGCTACATTACTTTATAAATTGAATAAGATAAAATGATACAGAATTATCACTGCACCGCACGAGAATATCACAATCTCAGTCTCATTACGTTCTCAGCAACCACAAGAGCTAAAGTCCGCAGACTATTTGTAACAAGTTGTTATCTGGCGCCTCAGGCGTCTCCTTCACTCAAGTGATGTTTATGTAGGCTGCCATATTACGCTCTTGGGCACTTCTTAACTCCGCCAACTTGAACGACTTGTTACCAAACACACGTATGATAGCGTCAATCGGCACGGGTAACAGGAGCGAAAACTTATGTATATGATACGCTTGTAAATATAATAAACAAATTGGAGGTAAAGGATTAAAGGTTAAAGGATTAAATTGTAAAATTCAATTAAATGCTCATATAATGTAGAGAAAGCTTAGTCAGCGTCCAACACAAGAGACTTGAGTTAGAATCCTGCATGCACCTCAATTCAAATGATGGACGATTTACAAATGATTTCACTTGCTTTGGTAAAGGAAAACATTATGAGAAAACCTGCACAAACAGAGTTTTCCACAATGTTCTCAATGTTTTTTGAATATGCCTATCTGCAGTTGACCAGCGTCGGAGACAATGACTTTAACCCTTATTATTGTGAGAGAAGACTTGAACCCAACAGTGAGACAGTTATGTTTTAACCATCACCTTGTTATATGAACATCCTCCTTTCCACCTCCACGAATAAAAATGTATATCGGAGACAGTTTTAAATACGGTTACAAAACGGAACGTGGCAGGTGACCTGAGTGTTGGCAGCACCGTCGCTATGACTCAACATTCGACAACTCGGTCTCTAACGGGGCCTAGCTAAGAGACAGGGGCCATGGTTGGCCTCACTTGTATTTCAGCCGTGCTGGAGACTGATAACTAAACTAGTAATTATTGCCAATAAAGAATTCTTGCAGAAACATTACTCTGCTTGAATTATCAATTATCCACCCGCGAATATCATAACGCCAACAATTCTGTCCAATATATTATTTTCGCATTGAACATTCAAAAGCGCAAAAGGGTCAGCTGATGGTGCCATAGATAATAAAAAAAAACATTAAGAACACCATCAATCAGATTTACATCAAAATACATACAATAGTATGCATGGCAATCGCTACACGTTTCGTTACAACAAAGCATAATATGATCATATGAGTAAGTGATTCTACTAAATTTAGCCGCCAAGCCTTCTTTAAGGTCATGAACTTACTATCTAGAGTGTCTTGGTGCCAGACATTTAAAACATTAATTAAACTATTAGGCATCCACATACTCGCAACCCTCGTCTGTTTCTTATCAAGCGCTCGAAGCCACGTCTGCCCTGTTTGACACCTCAACATTCGCGTTGAGCGATCGCTATTGATGGAGGCAGGGAGACAGATTAAGAGAAAAGTAGTCAGTTCTACAGACATTCATTATTGTATACTTATTAACCTGATAGGTCCCGTTCGTTATATGCATTTAGCAAAATAGATTTTAGAATCTATACATATGATAAAATTTTAACGGATCGCTTTCTGTACATGAAGGATATATGAGAAAAACTATTATTAGGGACCTTTATTAACGCAGTAGAACCCAAAACAATAGTTGTTAGAATTTTTATCTGTTTATCTGTGCGTTTGTGTGCGCTAAGCTAAGAAACGGCTAAACTGATCTCGTTTTGGTTTCCACTAATGTATTGCAGTAAGCATCACTTAACATTTAAAGTTAGTCTCATTTCAATCCGTATATAAATAAAAATGATATAAATAAATATATTTCAAATTTACAGAACGAGAAAAATCCAGTCCCTAAAACAATGCAAGTGCTTTTTCTAAGAGTAAGTTAGTTTTTCTGAAGCGGAGCGAGGGCGGTTTATTGTTAATAATAACATCTGTAACACCTTGTATACAATGTTAACTGTAAGTGCAGGAAAAAAACACTCGGCAGTTTCTAGCCGCTTCTTTCCTAGAATCTACCTACCATTTTGTAATGGTTAATGTTCCTTCTCTTTTTTGTATTAACTTACTTATCCGTGCCTTTCTTTGATACTCATCATCGCCATTACAACCCATAATTGTCCGTGCTACGCTCAGGTCTCCCCTCCCAATGTGAGGTAAAGGCCATAATCTACCACGCTCGCCAAGAAGTTGTTGAAGACTCCGTTGTGCAGGTTTCCTCACGATGTTTTCGTTCACCGAATTAAATATCAGTTAATTTGTATAATAAAATATACGTGCAGTATTCGAACGCGAGTCTCTCGAGGCTATCACTAACCATAAGGCTATCACTGCTCTCATATAAACTCCAGCTTATTTTCGACGATATGATTCTTTTAACCAGCAATAAGGGATAAATAGTTATACAGAATCGCAAAATGAAGTCGTTAAATTTCTACCGAAAGAGAATTGGTAGTCGTTAAGTTCCAGTTACAACTTGTATATATTATGTCAGTGTCTAATGGAAATATAAAAATAATACATTGAAAAAAAAACAATATAATATCGTTTGTCAGTATTGTACGTAATGTTTGAAAACTTTTCTAAAATTCTAACTTTGAAAATTTGAAATTGTTACGCAATTATTGGATAAGAATTTCAATGTATTATTCACGACATCCATTGTTCTAGTATTAAGGATTGTTTCTAAACAAGACTATAGAGTTTTCATATTATTTTGTACCATCTAGCAGATGAATGTTAGTAAACGACGTGAAGACACGCTTTGGAGTAGATTTTGTATTAGACATCTGTTTCGGCCAGTAAAAGGCTCCATTCGTTCTTAATACCAAGTTAACGTCGTGATACTCCCTACTGCGTAATGGACGAGGCTATGGGGAACGATCCCTCCTGTCCTAGAGGTCGCTGATGTCTGCACCGCTCAGTTTAATACAGATGCTATTCGTAAATAGTGTTTGGCTTTCAAACAGCAAACCAACATGAAAGACAACGGCGATTGAAGAATGAAAGACATTCTACCAATTCATATGAATGGCAATGTGTATGTATTTATTTATATATTGTAAATATGAGTAGTGTATATATAAATATGTTTAGAATGTATGTATTATCTGTATATTATATATAAATTACAGTTGTTTGTGGTACTGACTGCAACTTTCCATCATCAGCAGGGTTGACTGGAAGAAAATGCCTCAAGGCATTAAGTTCACCCATTGTAATATATTTTTTTTGCAATAAAGATTAAAAAAACATACAACACTGTCATACCAGAATAAGTCATTAAATGTTGTCTTTCAATTGCAATGTCGGAGAGGTTCCCCACGTCCATCTCCACTATCAAGGCGTTGGTCATGTCCCCGATATTACGTGCGTGCATAGGCGTGAAAGGCATTTTTTTTTAATGTTAATAGCCGACAAACGAGCAGACGAGCCACCTGATGGTAAGTGGTCACCGTCGCCCATGGAAAGGAAATGCCCCACAAAGGCATCACTGATGCGTTGCCGGCCAGGAAATGAGAAGAAGGTTAGAAAGAATGTACTGACTCTCAAGCTCCCAGCCGAAACACGACACACGACACGAGTGTGGTAGCTAGCAAGGCAGGCTTCACGAAAAGATAAGAATACCACTATTAATATCAATGACTTAATAATAATACTGATAATAATCCTTATGCGAAGCCCTATCACCAAGCAGACTGGCTTCAGTCACCTCTTACGACACCCTGTTCTGCCAGCATGGGATTGGGGGTAGTATTCTAAGCCACCCCAATACGGCACAAATCTTATGATTATCTTAACTTATCTTTAGACTATTCGTTTGTCAAATACTGACTAACTATATCGAATATCGACTTAACAAAAGTATTCTACCATATTATATGCGTAACAAATACGCATCTACATTTAGAAGTCCAACGCTTCTTTGAGGGGGGAATCGTGTCGGAATTTTTAATTCAATTATGATAGCGATCTTGTTTAATGACCGTTCTCGAACGTAACGCGCTGCTTCATGCTCCTCCGATTTCATTCGCGAAAAAATGCCACCTAAACGCTTTAATGGTAGGCCGAGGTAATAAAATGCACGAAACGAGATAGCCGAGGCTTGCTTTTTTCATTTTACTGTGACTGTTTCTTACTTTTAGGGTTGTGTACGATTGAAAAAAAACGAAACTCTTATAGAATACCCTTGTCTATGTATATGTCAAGCTAGGTTTTTTCCGAGTCTACTTTAAGGAGAATCTTAAACTAGCTGAAAAACTTCGTCTGCGTTGATTAATTAATATACTATCAGTGTATTGTATGTGCAGAGGAAAAACAAAAAACCTCCATCACCGACCACGTACTTAAATAACTTTATGTTAAAAGAAGATATCGCAATATTTTTCAAGTGCCAAGTGTATAAGAATTAAAACTTAGAAAATTTAATTGAAATCTATCCAGGAGCTTTTCCGTGAGGCGCGCAAAACTTTTTTATCATTCTATTTATATAGACAGTATTCATATAGAATTGGAGGATCATGGACATGCATCGTAAATAATATTATAATATCGTAAATAATCTATACATATAATAAAATTCCATCTGATCACTTTCTGTACATGAAGGATATATGAGAAAAACTATTATTAGGAACCTTTATTAACGCATTGGAACCCAAAACAGTAGTCGTTAGAATATTTGTCCATTTGTCTGTGCGTTTGTTCGCGATAATCTCAGAAATGGTTTAACCGATTTCATTATGGTTTCCACTAATATTTTGCAGTAATCATTACTTAATATTTAAAGTTCGTTTCATTGCAATCCGTCTATAAATAAAAAAGTTACGAACGAAAAACGAAACGAACGAGAAAAATCCGGTCCTAAAACAATGCAGATGCTATTTCTAAGCGTAAAGCGTAGTTTCTCTGAAGTGAAGCGAGGACGGTATGCTAGTTCTTAATGTAGTCTTAATTCATTCTATAATTAATGTCAATTTAGGTGAATTATCTCGAAAACTATTAAGCCTTAAAAACCTAAACCAAACTTTGGGGGGAATAGATGATGGTCGTGCGTGGTTGGGTTGTTACCAGGTGATGGTAGGTTTTGGCTGAAGGTTCTGGTTAACTATGCAGAAATTTAAACTCGATGATACATTCCAAAAACACATCATGGCACCACACAAACGATATGAAGGACGAAAATGTTGACACAGAAAAGCGGTTCGTTTAGAAACAT